>VDFB02193867.1:712618141-713159998 GCA_007258455.2 Sequoia sempervirens
TATTGTGGATAGGTAATTAGGTTCTTTATTTCCCTTCCCCAATTTCACCATTATATCAAATTCTTGAAATAGCAGTAACCCTATACATATTTGGCCTTGTATCATAGGTTTCTTTAGTAAGTATTTTAATGGCTCATGGTCTATAAGGAAAGTGAAGGGTGTTGAAAAAAAATAGTGTTTAAATTTTTGGAGTGCATAGATCATAGCTAGTGCCTCTCATTCGGTGATCATATAATTTTTATTTTCTTTGGATAATTTCATGCTTGCAAATATTATGGGGTGATCTTTGTTTCTTTTGGGTTGAGCCGATACTACTCTTATTGCAATTCTAGATGCATCAATATGGACATGAAATGGTTTACTCTAGTTTGGGAGGATTAAGATGAGTTTCTTCATAATTTTATGTTTAATTGTGTCAAATATGGTTTGATATTCTTCATTTCATTTGATATTTCTATTATTGTTCTTTTTTAATAGCTCCTCCAATGTTGCAACTATCCTTGCATAGCCTTTTATAAATTTTTGGTGATAACTAGTGTATCCTAAGAATTTTTTAACTTTCAAGGCTTTCTTAGAGTAGTATTGTCATAATTTGGGTAACCTTCATAGGATCTACCATCAACCCTTATTTATAGATAATATTCCCTAATAGTGTTCCATAAGGTATTGCAAGCGTGCATCTCTTTAAGTTTAATGTTATCTACATACTCTAACATCTATTTAACATTATTAATAGTACTTGTACATGGTATTTACTAGTCCATATACTAGCAATCATCTAATTATACTTCCAAGAAGTCATGTACAAAGTATATAAATGCATTTATCATTATCCTACTCAATACAACATGTCCATTATTTAAGACAAATGGTAGTACTACAAACATATAAAAACACCATTCTATTACAAATATAGTTTTAGGTTGATCTTCTTCCATTATTTTTAGTTGGTGGTAGCCAAAGAAACCATCAGTGAATGATTAAGTCTCTCTTCTAGCCACTAATTCCAATATTTCATCAATGAAAGGTGTAGGAAAAGGTTCATGAATGCAAGATTTATTAAGTTCCTTGAAATAAAAACATATTCTTACCTCGCCTATTTTCTTGTTTTGTACAAAAATAGGGATTATCCATTCCACATATTCTATTGGTTTAATTATACTTGCTTCAAGAATTTTATGTAACTTTTCTTTAACTTTCTTTTCCATGTTTGGATTAAGTTTGTATGGCCTCTTTCATACTAGTTTACTTCCTTCTTTTAGTTGAATTTTCATGACTCCTACTTATTATTTTATCCCTTTTAGGTTTGTGAATGTTCAAGGGAATAACCCTTCAAAATTTGATAGGATTTTTATAACTTGTGCAGCTACTTTATCATCCCAATAACCTCCTATTTTTATGAGTTCAAGATCCCCCTCTTTGGTAACATTTTCTTATTTTAGGTTGATTGGTTGATCTTGTAATATGTTTTTCTAGCATCTCTTATAGAATATAATTCCATTTCTCCTTGGTTTAATTCTATATTCATATTGTGTGTATCACCATCTTCTTGTTGTGTCAAACGACATCTTTTCCTAAGGAATGTTGATTCTTTATCTAACCATTCAATACATTTACCTATCCCTTCTAATTGTGGGGGTAGTGTAGGAGGTTGCAATATTGTTGCTTTGTTATTTATGCCTAGGTTGAATATTATTTATTTTATTTTAAGTAGTATAGTATGTATATTCTTATTGTCGTTGAAAAAATAAAAAGTTTGTATAAAATCCTTCTTAATTTTTATCCAACATTTAGTTTCTCCTCACCATTCTTGGTTTATATATCAAGTATAGGAAACTAATATTAGTTTCCAATAAAATAATTAGATGTATAATCATTCATTTTACCCATTCTTTTCTTCCCACATTGTGATAAAGTGGTTAAATGATCCTTTGATAAGATATACCCATTGTATTTTGGTATATCCATGTATTCTCCCTCTTCCAATAGGTATCTTGTTTTTATTAGGATTTTAAATATTTCACATTTGGTTAGTTGGTTCTTGTGTGTTTTGTGCAAACTTGTGGCTTTGTAAATAAGTATGTATTCTAGTATGTTGTTTCTCATCTCCTCATTATTGAAGATTTATTTTATTCATGTAATAAATGTTAAGAGATCTCCTACCATTAAATACTTGGGGAGTTTGATATGTGAGATTTTGTGGGAGATGTGATTTATCTAGCAACATATCTCAATTGTGTTATCTCTATTGTCTTCCAAGTTTTTGCAAATATTTTACGATATGTTATTTGAATCTATAGTAGAATAAAAAACATCCTTTTGTGTCCTCCTAATCAAAAATATTTTGTGGAATCTGGTGATCTTCTAGGAGTGAAGTTTTTGTTCTTCCTACATCCATGCATCTAATACTTCTTCAATATATGTGCTATAAGAAATACTTTCTATTTTGATTTCCCCTTCTAAATTTGGTTCTTCAAGAGCTTTATTTAGTGGTAGTCTTGAGATTATGTACATGTTTTTACTATCACAATTATGATATTCTTTTTTGTTTACTTCTTCTATATATGATTCATTTGGGTTTTCCCTAGTAGAATGTGGACTATTTTGTTTTCATTGGAAAATGATATTTCTTCCTTCCTTGAGCCTATTTTTTTTTTTGTGTTGATAAACCATCTTAGTCTTAGTAATTGGTGTAGGAGCACCCATGTGTGTTTTCATGCCTCAAGTGGCAATTTTTGTTTTATGTTGAGTTGTCTTGATGTAATAGGGTCTTCTTAGACCATTTTATGTTTGTAAGAGTCTTGGTAGGGTCCTAGAGGTGAAAGTGTTAAGAGTTTGTAAATATTGCAAAAAATTCCAAATGTTGTCAAAGCAACTTTTGTATTTTTGGTTTTTGGCAAGTAAAATGGTGTTTTATTGAGTTTTAAACTTGAAAGTTAGTTGTGAAATGTTGGGAGATGAATTGTCATGTATTTTAAACCTTGTTACATTGAACCAAAGTGTGGGTTGAAGTTTCTTTGGAGAATAATCAATAGAAATCTCTATTTTTTCTAAATTTTCAATGTTTTCCTTGTTGAACTGGTGAACAGTATAGTCGTATATGACCATTTCATGGCATGAAACTTGTTGGATATTGTGAAGCTATGAATCCTATAAATTATAATTTTTGTAGCACCTAATTTCATTAAGTTTGAAGCAAATTAGAGTATTTTTACCACAAACTGCATAAAACCCTAGGTAGGGTGAGCCCTGAGTGAATACAATGGTTTTCTTCCCATTACATTACTGAAAAATGCTCAAAATTGGTCGAATGGCTTGGAATAGGGTAATTTTTTTTTCCTAAAGTTGTAGGAGCAGAGAAGAAGGTTAGCACGTGCTAGGGTGGATTGAAGGTCTAATATTGTCATGTATTAGACCAAGAAACCATAAAAGAAGTTGCAAATTGAATTGGAAGCATTGAGGAATGCATGGTTGGCAAGTGGAATAGGTTATTGGTTGTGTGAGGAACCTATCAGAGTGAGAGAGTGGTTGGAAACCTTATGGAGATATTCTTGTGTGAAAGCCCTAGTGAAAATAAGCTTAAATTAGCCTTTTTAGGCCTAGTTCAAGGTGGGACGGTCAAATTTTGATCCCTGTGTTCCAAAAAAAACATACCCCAATTATTGATATGTTGAAAAATGGCCAAATGGGTACTCAAATATTTCTTCAGGTTTTGAATACAAGATTTTCTCCACAAGTTATGGTAGAAAAGGCTAGTTTGGAGGGCTACTAGGTCTAGGGACAGTCTATTAAAGAAAACAATGAGGTTTGAAGTTCCCAGATTCTTGAGAAGCTTAATTGCATTTTAATAGCTATTTCCATCCTAGGTAGGGTCCTCTTGGTGTTGTACAAGATTTTTTTTGTGTTTTTTAGCTCTTATAGAGTTGTGGCCTAGTGTTCTCTTAAGACCAACCTTAAACATGGAAACTACAAACCTTATCTTGAAATGTTGAAATCCATTAATCCATCCCTACCTCTGCATCAAATTGGTATCAGAGCATAGGTTGGATTAGAACAAGGGAAAATTTGAATTGAGAAGAAGCAAAAATGCCTCCAAAAGGAAATCTAGCTACTAAAGAATTGAATGAATTGAAGGAGAAACATGCAAGAGAGATAAGAGAGATGAAAGAATTGATAGAAGCCCTTCAAGCTAGACTTGTTATAGTTGAAACCAATCAGAGGAGAGGTGTGGTCACAGGTGATATGAGTGACCAAGAAGAAAAGAAATATAGGGAAAAGAAAATTTCCCAAGGGTTCGAGGAAGAGATGGATCCTAAAGACTTGAGATTTGCAAGGCTATTGAGGGTAGTCAAAGGAGAAGGTCATAAAATCAAGATGGATTTACCAGTGTATAGGGGAAAATTAGATGGGGAAGAGCTCCTAAATTGGATAGGAGCAATGGATAACTACTTTGAGTATGAAGAGGTACCAGAGGAACAAAGGGTGAAATTGGCCAAGACAAAGTTAAAGGGCCATGCTTTGCTTTGGTGGGATTTTGTACAAGATGAAAGGAGAAAGAAAGGAAAGTTGAAGATCACCTCTTGGGATAGGATGGTGGCTAAACTCAAGAGTAAATTTCTACCTAATGACTAGTCCATCCAATTGTTCAAAAAGCTCCAAAACCTTAAGCAGAAGGATATGGATGTGCAAACATATACAAAGGAATTCTACAAATTGACTATAAGGGAAGGCCATGTAGAAGATGATGGGCATAGAGTGGCAAGATATCTCAATGGTCTGAGGTACAATATTCAAAATGAAATAAGCCTCACCACTCCAAGAATGGTGGAAGAGTGTTATCAATTGCCATCAAGGCTGAAGAAAAATTGAAGAGAAGACAAGAGAAATGAGGTAGAGGTAGGGGAAGGACAAACTTCAAAGGAAGAGGGACATTTGCAACAAGATGACAGTCTCAAAGATCACAAGGAGAATCAAGCAACAAGCAAGAACAAAATTCTAACTCAAGGGGTAGTTTTAGAGGAAGAAGACCCAACAATAGGGGCAGATTTGGAGGTCAAGGAAGAGGATTAGGTGGATTCATAGGTAAATGTTAGAAATGAAATAAATTTGTAGGCCATCAAGCATGGCAATGCACTAAAAATAAATCTACCACTTCACATGGAGGGGAAAGAAGAAATCAGTTTGTACAAGAAGAGGACAATGAGAATGTAAAATCTCCATCACAACATGTTGGTCCAGAAGTTGGTGAATATCTTATGATAAGGAGAACATTGATTAAAGTTCCTATGGTGCAGGAACCTCCATAAAGGAAATCTCTCTTTAGAACTACATGTAAGTCTCAAGGTAAAGTTTGCAAAGTTGTTGATTTGGGTAGTACGAATAATTTGGTTTCCCTTAAGATGGTAGAGAAGTTGAAATTGAAAATAAGACCACATCCCACTCCTTACAAGGCCTCTTGGTTGAATAAAGGACAACAAGTGCTAGTAAATGAACAAATTTGGGTGGAATTTCACATAGGAGGGTACAATAATAAGATCTTGTGTGACATCATCCCTATGGATGTTTGTCATTTTCTTTTAGGGAGGCCTTGAATATATGATAGGAAGGCCAAGAATGATGGGAGAAAGAACACTTATGTTATTGAAAAATATGGGATATCATTCACTCTCACACCATTGCAAGATCAGGACAAAGCTAAGCATGAGGGCCCTAGTGTAATGTTGGTCAGTGAATAGGAGTTCTTAAAGACCTTGGAAGAGGAGAAAGTGGGATTTTCTATCATAGTAAGGCCTAAATTTTTCATAACAAAAAAAAAAAAGAGGAGTTGCCTTTGGAGGTGAAAACATTGTTGAAGAAGTATGAAGAAATAGTGGTTGATGAGATTCCTAATACCTTTCCACCTATGAGGGACATAAGCCACCAAATTGATTTGATTCTAGGGGCTAGTTTTCCCAACAAAGCTACTTACAAAATGACTCCACAAAAAAATGAGGAAATTAAGAGGCAAGTGCAAGAACTACTTGACAAGGGGTTGATTAGGGAGAGTTTGAGTCCTTTTGTTATTCTCACAATTTTAGAACTAAAGAAAGGTGGTGATTGGAGGATGTGAACTGATTCTAGGGCCATCAACAAGATTACAATAAGGTATAGATTTACTATTCCAAGAATTGAAGACCTAATGGATTGTTTGGGTGGTGCTTGCTACTTTTCCAAGATTGATCTCAATAGTGGCTATCATCAAATCAGAATCAAACCTAGTGATGAATGGAAATCAACCTTCAAGACAAATGAAGGGTTGTATGAATGGATGGTAATGCCTTTTGGTTTGTCAAATGCCCCTAGTAATTTTATGCGCTTAATGAATGAGGTGCTTAAACCTTTCTTTGGTAAGTTTGTGGTAGTGTATCTTGATGATATTCTTGTTTTTAGAAAAAACTAAAGAGGAGCATTTGTAGCATTTAGATATGGTTTTGAGAAGGTTGCATGAGGAAAAGCTAATGATAAACTTGAAGAAGTTTGAGTTCTTGAAAATGGAATTGGTTTACCTTGGTTTTGTGGTCACTAATGGCACTTTGAAGATGGATCCAAGCAAGGTTTAGGCTATCCTAAGTTGGACTACTCCCAGATCAGTGGCTGAGGTAAGGAGTTTCCATGGTCTATCCAACTTCTATAGGAAATTTATAAAAGGTTTTAGTAATGTGTGTGCTCCTATGATTGATACAATTAAGGGTGATAAAACAAAGAAATTTGTTTGGACTAATGATGCTAATAGGAGTTTTGCATACTTGAAAAAGAAAGTTGTTGAGCAGCCCATATTGACCTTGCCTAGTTTTGATAAGGTCTTTACCATTTAGTGTGATGCAAGTAGCCATGCCATAGGTGCTATCTTAAGCCAAGAAAATAGACCTATTGCCTTTTTCAATGAAAAGTTGAATGAAGCCAAGCAAAGGTATTCATATTATGACCTTGAAATGTATGCCATGGTACAAGCATTAAATAAATGGATACATTACTTGATTCCTAAAGAATTTATAGTGTATAAGTTGATAATCATGCATTGCAATTTTTGAATAGTCAAGAAAAGCTTAGCCATAGGCATGCGAAATGGGTTGAGTATTTAGAAGGTTTCACTTTTACCATTAAGCACAAGAAATGCCAGTCAAATAAGGTGGTAGTGCATTAAGTAGAAGGGATTTGATGATACAAGAAATTTAGTTACATAGTGTGGGAGTGGATCCCCTAAAATGTATTGTTGATGGTGTTTTATGCATAGCAACAACTCAAACAGAATGTGATATTCTATCTCTCATGAAAGGTAAATCTCTATCAGCAAGCCTCAAGAGATAACCCCAAGGTCTTTAATTTCAGGTCTTGACAATGCATAAACAACTTAGTGATAATGTGAGATGCTGGTAATCAAAAGGGGCCTTACAAATGAACAATTCTAGAAGTGTACTTTCATTAGATGCAACAATACGGTGATGATTTCAATCCTAAAACTAACCCAGATTCAAAATAAACAACAAAAGAGATAAGGGTTTAGAGAAATTTCTAAGACTAAAACCTAAGATCAGTCACAACAATGATGAATGTTGCAAATGGATAGATCCCCAATGAAACCAATCTCTATTTGATCAAGGACAAGCCTACAACTCCACAGAAAGGGTGCAATCTTCTAAGGAAACTAAAGATTTCCAGACTATGAATATTCATCCACATACCCAATAACTGGTGCAATGTAAACAAGCATCCACAGTTGAACTTAGCACAAAATAAGGCCCAAACTAACTTTACACAACAAATTACAATCAACAAATTGCTAAAAATATGGACTAGAGATCGATCAACATTATTAACATTTCACCATTATTGCAAAAGAACTAAAAATTAACATCTAACATCTAAGAATCAAGAACAAGAAACCATAAACTGTCAAAGTGTAACACAAAGCTTTCTAAATCAACAATCCAATTGCATTAACTTCTTCAGCATTACATAACAATTTCCAGTCTCTCCTCTCTCCTACAACTACTGACTTCTCTAACTTAGCCAATTTTGGATTTTACAGCCTCTAATCAACTATTCTAACCCCTAAATCTAACCCCTTAAAAATGAGAAGGCACTGACCTTTCATAGAAAATTACATTTTTGAATCAAAGGCTAGGATTAAATCAATCCAATGGTTGCAATTGCACTTCTAGAAGCATTGAGCTATTACATTTAATTTGGGAGCTCATGGTACATCATCATCCAATTGCATAAAAGTATTTACATCATGGAACAATGAGAAAACAATATTATGCCAGTCTGTCATTAATGAAAATTTTGATTGGATGATGAAATCAACTTCACATGTCTTCTAGAAACTTCTTCCAACTGTAGATAGTTTGGGCACAGATTCTTATGTAAGTTCCACTTTTAAAATTTGAATTGAACTTTTCCATATTTCCCTTTTGGCACAAATCCACATGCAAGTTCTGCTTTTAATATTTATTTAATCCTAAAAAACAGATATCATCATTAGTAGCTCACATGTTAAAAATCCAAACCAAATTAAACTTGAATAAAATTTTGGCCTTTAAAAAAAACTTATATTTTTTAAGGGGAACTTTCCATTTTTGGAAATTTTTATTTTCAAAATTTTTCTCCATCTCAAGAATTTCATTTTCATGAACATTTCCATTTTGGAAAATATTGTTTTTCGGAAAAAAATTCTATTTTGGGAAAAAAATCATTTTTGAAAAAATTCCATTTTGGAAGAAAAAATCAATTATTTTTTCCATTTTTGGAAAATTTTGGGTTTTTGAGGGGGTCTGAGAATTTTCCAAAAATGGAAATTTCAGGATTTTCCATCAGGGATGAAAATTCCAGAATTCCTTGCAGGGTCAAAATCCTCCAAACCTCATAACTTTTTTTTTCTAGAAGGAATTTTCAAAAAGTTCAAAAGGAAACCCTGCCTAATTTTTTGTCCTCCATCCAAAAAAGAAAAATTCCATTTTTGAAAATTTTTAGGATTTTGAGGGGGTATTGAATTTTCCAAAAATGGAAATTTTGAGATTTTCCATTAGCGACGGAAATTCCCAAATTCCCTACAGGGTCAAAATCCCCTAAGCTCCATAACTTTTTTTCTAGAAGGAATTTTCAAAAAATTCAAAAAGTAACCTAGCCTAATTTTTCATTCTCTATCCACGGGTGCAAATTTTTTTTACATATAACATTGAAAATTCACTTCAAAATCTCCATTTTCAAATTCCAACACTTGTGAATTTCCCCTAAAGCCTCAAAATATTGCCCTCGTCAAACCCAATCTAGACTTAATCCCAAAATAACCTCCTAAGAAGAGCAAAACCAAAATTTGACCAATTCAAGAGGTAGAGATGCAAAAGAAAAAAGAGGGTCCCTGCCTTTGGTGGGGTGTGTGTGTGAAAATTGCACAATAGGTATGTATGTTGAAGATGAAAATTTTAAGGAAATTTATGAAAGTTGTGTGCATCCTTGTAACAATAATAATGAGAAATGGTTAGATTTTCTGATCCAAGATGGTTTTTTGTTTAAGGGGGAACAATTGTGTATTCCTAAGAGTTCTATGAGGACTAATTTAATTAAAAAAAAGCATAGTGGCAGCCTTGCAGGACACATTGGTTTGGATAAAACATTGGAGCAGCTGAAGAGGCACTACTATTGGCCAAAAATGAAAACTGATGTGAGAAACTTTGTGGATTTAAGTGTACTATTTGTCAAAGAGCTAAAGGAACTAGCACTAATGTAGGGTTATATCAACCTCTTCCAATCCCTAATAGGCCTTGGGAATCATTAAGTATGGATTTTGTGATGGGGTTGCCTAGAACTCCAAGAGGTTTTGATTCAGTGTATGTTGTTGTGGATAGATTTTCCAAGATGACACACTTTATACCTTTAAGAGCACAAATGATTCTTCATACATTGTAGGACTCTTCTTCAAGGAGCTGGTAAGAATCCATGGTTTTCCTCTTAGCATTGTTTCAGATAGGGATAGAAAGTTTGTTAGTCATTTTTGGAGAACCCTGTGGAAGAAACTTGGTACTAATTTATCTTTTAGCTCTTCCTATCACCCACAAACTGATGGGAAAACTGAAGTAGTGAATAGGAGCCTTGGAAACCTCCTGAGATGTCTAACCAAGGAGCACTCAACACAATGGGATATGATTTTTCCTCAAGCAGAGTTTGCTTACAATGATTTAGTGAATAGAAGTGTTGGGAAAATCCCTTTTGAGATTGTTTATGGGTTGCATCCTAGAGGTGTGTTTGAGTTGAGAGATGTTAGTGGTATGGAGAGGAGAAGTTCTGAAGGAGAGCAATTTGTTGAAGCTATGCAAGAAATCCACTAATAGGTCAAGAGTAATCTTCAAAAGAGTGTGGACAAATACAAGAAAACTATTGATCACAAAACAAGAGAAGTTCACTTCAAGGTGGGAGATTTGGTTTTGTCTCATTTGAGGAATAAAATGTTTCCTATATGACAATACTCTAAGCTTCACATGAAGAAGATAGGACCATGCAAAGTGCTACACAAGTTTGGGGAGAATGCATATGAAATAGAACTACCTCCCAATGTTGATATTTCTCCTATTTTCAATGTATTTGACCTCTACCCTTACAAAGTGGATGTTGTTGTAGGTGATAATACAATTTCATCAGTGTTTCTAGATGAGGATTGGATTAGGGACCTTCCACCAAGCCAACCTTTGGAGTTGGAGTGCATTTTGGACAAAAGAGAGCTCAAGAAGACTAGAAACAAAGTCTATTACCAATATCTCGTTAAGTGGAGATTTCTTCCAATGGAGGATGCATCTTGGATGATTGAAGATGATATTTTTAAGCATGGACACATAGTTATAGGTTTCTTCTCAAGTGGAACTTGAGCTTCTTTTCCCTGGGAGTATGGTGCAGGAGCACCCATGTTTGTTTTCATGCCTCAAGTGGCAATTTTGGTTTTATGTTGAGTTGTATTGATGTAATAAGGTCTTATTAGACCATTTTATGTTTGTAATAGTCTTGGTAGGGTCCTATGGGTGAAAGTGTTAAGAGTTTGTAAATATTGCAAAAAGTTGCAAATGTTGTCAAAGAAACTTTTGCATTTTTGGTCTTTGGCGGGTAAATTGGTGTTTTATTGAGTTTTAAACTTGAAATTTAGTTGTGAAACATTGGAAGGTGAATGGTCATGTCTTTTAAACCTTGTGAAATTGACCGAAAGTGTGGGTTGAAGTTTCTTTGGAGAATAATCAATAGAAAGCTCTATTTTTTCTATATTTTCAACATTTTCCTTGTTGAACTAGTGAACAGTACGGTCGTGTACGACCATTTAATGGCATAAAAATTGTTAGAGATTTTGAAGTTGTGATTCCTATGAATTCTAATTTTTGCAGCACCTGATTTCATTAAGTTTGAAGCAAATTAGAGCATTTTTACCACAAACTGCCTTAAACCCTAGGTAGGGTGAGCCCTGAGTGAATAAAATGGTTTTCTTCCCATTTCACTAATGAAAAATGTTCAAAATTGGTGGAATGGCTTGGAATAGGGTATATTTTGTTTTCCTAAATTTATAGAAGCAGAGAAGAAGGTTAGTATGTGCTAGGGTGGGTTAAAGGTCTAATATCGTCATGTATTAGACCACGAAACCATAAAAGAAGTTACAAATTGAATTGGAAGCATTGAGGAATACATTGTTGGCAAGTGGAATAAGTTATTGGTTGTGTGAGGACCCTACCATAGTGAGAGAGTGGTTGGAAACCTTCTGGAGATCTTCTTATTTGAAATCCCTAGTGAAAATAAGCTTAAATTAGCTTTTTTAGGCCTAGTTCAAGGTGGGACAATCAAAATTTGAGCCCTGTGTTCCAAAACAACCCTACCCAAATTATTGATATGTTAAAAAATGGCCAAATGGGTACTCAAATATTCATTCAAGTTTTGAATACAATATCTACTTCACATGTTATGGTAGAAAAGGTCAGTTTGGAGGGCTATTAGGTCTAGGGGCGGTCTAGTAAAGAAAGCATTGAGGTTTGAATTTCCAAATTTATTAAGAAGATTAATTTCATTGTACTAGTTGTTTCCATCTTAAGTAGGGTCCTCCTGGTGTTGGACAGGGTGGTTGTGTTTTGTGCCTCTTATGGAGGTGTGGCCTAGTGTCCTCTTAAGAGCAACCTTGAACATGGAAACTACAAACCTTACCTTGAAATGTTGAAATCCATTAATCCTTCCCTACCTATGCATCAATAATGCATTGAATGAATCAATAGTTTATTTTATGGAAAGTACCTCAAAGTCTACAATTTTCTTTACTCCTCTAAAGCTTACTTCTACTTGTTTCCAAGTTCCCAAGGTTTTCATCCTGGTACCATCTACTAGGCTAATGTTTTAGGGTGTTTGTTTAATTTTAGGTTTCCATATTTGTTCCCTTACCCTTTTTGGGATCATGTTTATGTCATCTCCTATTTTTACCATCACAATTGTTATTTTCTTATGATCTATGCTAACCATAATCATGATGGGTCTAGTTTTCCATTGTCTATCAATCCTTCTTCTTATTCTTATTTTTGGTATTTTAGCTTGCTTTTTATTCCAATATTTTTAGAATTATTGTAATTTGTCTAATATATTAAAATTTTAGGAAATTTTTATTATTTGTTTTAGTATTCCTACTTATTTTTTAGAGAATTAGTCATTTTTTCCCTCTTCACATTGTTCTTTGGTAACAATTTTCTTTGTTTGTTCCACTATTTGGTCATGATGTCTTTTGGTAGGGTGTAATTATTCTTATTTTTAGTGGTTTCTTCTTCTAATTTGATTTTATTTATGTTTCTTTCTCTTATATAGGTTTAATATCCTTCTTTAGAGCTATTATCCTTGATAGTGTCAATGCCAATCCATTCTACTTTTTGGTATCTCCTATTTGTTTCATTTTATTCCTTTGGTATCTTCTTTAGGAGTCTTTCTCCTCTAGGTGGATTCAAGTTCTATAGATCATCACTTTTGTATTACAGTGCCACATTTTTATAATAAGTTTGTGCTTTGTCATAATTTAATATATCATGCTTAGTGCTTCCACAAAATCCACATTACTTTTTCTTATCACTCCAACATTTAGTTGTGAAGTTCCCTTGTTTACTACAACTAAAGTAGGTGGCATATATTTTCCTTCTTCCTCTACCTTGGCTTCTATCTCCTCTAAATTGACCTCTATCACTATATGGTCCTTGATTTTGTTGGTTTTGTAAGGTGTTTATGTTCCTCTAATTTTTCCATTTTGGCATTGTATACCCATTGTTATGTAGGTAGAGTGGTCTTTCTACCAAACCTTTTTCATATGCCAACCCTCTTCTTCATTATGGTTTCCTAAGTTTGGATCCTATTTGATTTGAAATAGTTTTGATGGACATGAAAATATTCTATTGTGTCATCATTGCACTCTCCACAAACTCCAAAGTAAACTGAGTTCATCTTGTTAGGTAGTGCCATTAGATCTACCCTTAGTGAATTTTCTTTCTTTTCTCCTATTTTCCTTGGCGCATTCATTTCCTAATTGAACTTCCTACCCACAATAGGTACACCAGATATTAGGTCTCTATGAGAAGGTATCTTGTTTTTCAATAATCTCCTACTAGATTCTTAGTTGTTCCAATTACAATCTTAATTTTTTTATTTCTTTGTTTTATTTTTCCTTCTCAAGTTTCCTCCATGATTGGTTTTCAATATGGCAAGCCAATGTTAATAGTTCTGAATATGTATTAAAACTTCTTCCATCTAGGGCTATTTTGATTTCTTGTGTTACTTTGGATATAAACCATCAAATTTTCTACTTATTAGTTAGTGGTTCTTCCAACCTCCTAGTTATTTTCTTCAATATCTTATTAAATTCAATTATAGTTTCCTCTTCATTTTTGTAAGCTCTCTAAGTTTTCTTACCCCTTTGGTAGGTAGTTTTGGAGTTTCAAAATTTTCTAAAAACTTCTTGTTTTACTGCATCCCATTCCTTGTCATTCTCTAGATAAGTTTTTTAGTACCATTTGAGAGAATCACTTCATAAGGAACCAATAAAATTGAACAATTAATTATTGTCCCTAGTTAATTTTGTCTCGACCACATTGATTCTAGAATGAAGATATGTTATGTGGCCTCATTGGTGTTCTTTCCAAAAATGGGTAGCTCCCTAGAGGTATTCATGTCTACTTGTTCTTCACAGGCATTGTTTGTATCTCCTATGTTTGCATTGATGAACTATGTTCCTAGGGTTAATATGTTATTTTCTTCATCTTACTATTCTCTTGCGTCTTGATCACTTAAGACGTGCTCTATTTATTTTTATTGTTTGGAAATTCTTCTTGACTTTAATGACATTAAGGGTGACTCTTGGTCTAGGGGTTGTATCTATTCAAATTATCTTTTCAATATTGGAGATCTTATTTTGCTATTAAATTTCATCTAATTAGGTAGTGGTGTTGCTTCACCATATATTATTAAACTCATAATATCCAATCTATTTTCTACTGCATCCTCTCCTCATATTTTCAAAACACTTCAAGTTACTAACTCATCTAAGTATTCCAAATCAACTATTATTGTTTAAAGATTTTGAATAGGGCTAACCACTAGTAACCAACCCTCATCTATCATTAATTGAATGTTTGACCAATCTAGATAAGTAACCACTATTCTATTTATGGACGGTGTCATAATTCTTGTAACTTCTTGATCTAAATCCTTTCTAGTTTTTCCATAATATTTGATTTCTCCCTCAATATTTTATATCATTTAACTTACTATATCCATGCTATAACTTATTTTCAATATCTCCTTGCTTATTTCCTCAACAACACCCACAATAGAACACTCAATATCACCCTTAGTGGCATGCTTAACAACATCCTCAGTGGCACACACATCTCCATTCAATTTTTTTACCATGATCTCTTTGTCATGTTCTCTTCCTCTCTTTTATGCTTCTTCCATACTTTTTCATATCTTTCCCATTGATCCTGAGTTTTTGAACCTTATTTATTCTATGTTCATTTCCACTGCCAAATTAATTATTTCAATAAACTCAAATTTCCTTTGGTTATCACCTTTTTCCATGGGTTTCCTTGATTTGGATTTCCATTAATCCTTATATATCCCATTGTTAGTTTAGATTTTGAAGAGTTAAATCTTTTCTATGGATATTTTTAGATCCCTTCCCCCTTTCCTATTTCCATCCCTTAAGTTCCAATCCCCATCTCACAAGGGTAGTACCTAAGAGTTGTGTTTGAAAAAAAAATCCTTGCATTTACTATCCTCTTTTCCACCGCTATTGCATCTTTTCCTTACTGTGTAATTTATTCACTACTCACTCTAGGGTCCTAACAATAAAACCAATAGTGGCAAGAGGAAATGGGGAATTACAATCTAGAGATTTGTACCCTAATATCCCTTACGTAGTTAGTTTATATCTTAGATAATTAAATATAAGAAAAGAGTATTTTTAGTAGGGAACATATATCTAATTACATTCCATATGTAACTTAAGAATAACAATCATTTATAAGAAATATACTGATCAATCCTTATAACTCCATATTTATAATCCTATGACAAATACAATAGTAGGTCTTAGTCTTTGCTTTTTATTATCTCTTATTCTATATTCACATTCGTATCTATTACTTTCTTATCTCTCTCTTCCCATATCTCTTATATCTATTACATACATATATCTTTGCTTTGTATCCTAGAGAGACATGAACCTTATAGGGTACCATTTAATCCATCTTCCCTATTGGTCTTAGGTTCCACAAGTATTATCTGGTAGCTTGTGGTAGCTTTTGGTCTCTTTTCTATAACTTGCAAGCACACATATATTTTGATATGAATAGGAAATTTTACTTTGACTTTATGTTTGAATTCCAATAGATTATGAGATGATATAAATTACCTAAGCAATTTAAACAAGACTATTTTTTTAGTGGGGTATCTTTGCAATTTATAGGGATTTTTAGAAATCCATCAATTTTCATGTAAGTGGAATGTTATAACTAGATTAACCAACTCCCATATTTTTCCATTGTAGCTTGAGATTCAAGAGATAAAATTTTGGATTTATCTCCTTCCATTATCCTAACTAACCACATTAAGAATGCATCATTTACCCTTCTATAATGTCTGAGTGATTCCTTGTACTCAAGTTGTGGATAATCATAATAAATAAAGTTTTATCCTAACTTTTACCCTAAGGTTCCTCTTCTATCTAGACCCATTAACTTAGATTTTTATGCTAGGATGTATACTAGATAAGAAGTAATTTGGAACATTATACTGGTTTCAAATGCTATAAATTTTTCATAAAAATTATTACTAATAATCTTAGGCCAGTGTAACAAGGTTTATCCCTCTAGGAGTCTCAACATAAAATTACATCTAGGGTTCAAAGGTGGAACAAATGAGAAGCCCCACAAATTGACTCAAAAAGGTGACAGTATCTCCAATCTTGTGCTAGAAGTCAATTTCATACAACAACTTCAAATTTTTAGATAATAATTTATTTGGGTGATCCATCCATTTGATATTGATGAGCCTCTTTAGGTTGGTCCATATCAACATTGAATTGGGCTTCAACTTCTTCTTTCTTGATGCTTCCAATTCTAGTGTAAATGGTTTGTTAAATACATTCCTGATGGACTTTATGTTCAAGTCTACAAAGACTCTTCCACTTAATATTACTTTTATTTTTTTGCACATCTTGGTGTCTGATACACTCTATTAAGATTTTATGGAACTATAATGAATTAATAAATGCTATAACTTTTTCCAAGATATTAATGAATAACTTCCTAGCTCTAACTTAGTAGCATCTTTGATAGTCATCATTTGATAAAAACCATATAGGCTTGCCTAAGTCTATGTTTGAAAAAATTCACCAATCCTCAAATATTTGAGATGTTAGGGAAACACATTTGAATGTGTACTTCATCCTTTTGGCTCTAGAATTCATTTAAACCTACAAGACACATGCAATACTTGCATTATTTCTTTTGTCACCTAGGGTTTACAACTAAGTTTACTACTTTAGTCTCTGATTAGGACTACATTTTATGATTTTTTAAGAATTTTCTTAAATTTCCCATATTATAATTTATTTATATGAATTTTCACATAGGGTTTATAGTTTTGAATTAAACCCAAGGTTTCAATTGTTGAGTTTAACTATGGTTTCTCATAATTTAAATAAACTCTATGATCTACATATTACAAACCCAATTATTTTATTTATGACAATATTTGGTAGCTTTTATTTACTTTAATAAAAAAATTGAGAATTTAAAAACATAGATTATGATCAAACTATTTTTTGGGCACATACCTTCATAGATGAATTCAAACCTTATATTAATAGAAGCATAAGGATGTTTAATATTTAGTAAAAAATTCATTAAATTATTCCTCCAACAAATAGAAATATCCTTTTCTACAATTTCTTGATTATATTTCCAAGTGCTGAATTTTTCTTTTCTAGGTGCTTATTCTCTTCAAATGATTTTGCTAAAGATTGGATCATGAAATTATTCTCTAAATTTAGAAACTTCATGAGAATTGGTTTTCAACCAATGTACACTATAGGTTGGTAGACAATTAATTCTCAAGGTAGGATATTATGTTGGGTTTTAATGGATGTTAATTATTTGTAACACAACTTTTATTTTATTTTAAAATTATGATTATGGGTATTTTTTTAGTGAAATGGCCTCTTACAATTCTTTCCCTATTGTCCAAATTATGATTACTTTTTTACAATATTGAAATTTGAAAGAATTTTAAGTTTAGTTTTTCATGAAAGAAAACTCAAGTGGATTGGACATATTTATCTCATTAAGTATTGATATTAGATTAAGACTAATAGATTTTATGATTGCATCATCAAAGGACATGATGATGTAATAATTCACTTTGAAAGAATGATGTTGAAACTATGTTAGTATGATATAACGTTGACATTATCATTATATGGATGATAGGAAATTCAAACTAAATTAATTATGTATTCAACTTCTCAGATTCCTACTCAGCTAGCTAAGAGATCTCTACATTTTATACAACCATGAAATCATCTTCCCTTCTATTGACATGTTTTTTTGGTCATGATCAACTCAGATAAAATTCACAGCAAAATTTACATTTCTTGAAATATAATTAGACTTTGGAATGGAATTGTTATCCCAAGGCTTCAATTGTAAGGTCTTGACACACTAGATTACTCAAAGGTTTATTTTGTAGTATTTATCAAAGAGAATTTTTGGTTTGGGAGTCTAATAATAGGATCAATTTATGAAATATTTATGAAGAACTTATGGAATCTATCTTAAATGAAGATGTTTATTTCAAAATATTTACAAAGTTGTATAAAATTGTGATTTTAGTTTTGAGAATAAATAAGATGACAAGGAAAGGGAGAGAGAAGGACCAGGAATCTGATTTTTAAAAATATTGCACAAAAAATTATATATTTTTTAATTGAATATCATAACTATTTCCTACTCTTTGAGAATTACTCACAACTACACATAAACAAATGTAGACTTTAAATGAAAATTTCAATTTATGAAAGATATTATCCATTCCAAAACAATGTAACAATGCTATAATATTCCATAAAAAAATATTTACAAGTCACTTGAGATTTACACAAAGTGGATGAATCAATTGATATTAAAATTATATACTTTCAAGTATATGTGAATAATATTCATTGACCTAAGTGAATGGAAAAAATAAGAAAGTCAAATAATGATAATTCTTCACTATTTACTTCATAGTTATCAGTAGTTTCTAATATTTGAAATAGAAGATTAATGGTCCTTTTATAGACACAAGGTGCCAATGTCCATTAATATTCAATGACTAAGATTACATATTAGAGATACACACATAAAAGTGAAAAATCACTACAATATTTCAAAATCATTAGTATATTTGGTTGTCAGTTGGAAAAAAATCTCTTAGCACCAATATTTTGTGAATTCTAGATGAAAGTTAAATTAATATAAATGTCCTGTAAAGGGAACATGGAAGAATTTTTTTATAAATATGGAAGTTGAAATTCTATAAATATATTTGAAGTACATTTCTCTCCTTCACTATCTATTTTGATAGTGATTTTACGATCCTTCATGGATTTTATTTGTAGTCTCCAAATGCAATCAAAGCCTTATTCATTTTGGACCTATCTTGATCTTGCATTAATTTCCATTGATGCTTTTAAGTAGTATATGTGTTTGAAATATTTGTGTATTCCACATTTCTTACTCTAGCCTTCCATTGATATTTATTCATTAAATTCATAGCCTCCATAGCTATGTTCATTACTTCTTCACCAAAATTTTCTACCTTATTGTCTATAGTATTTGTGCGAACCCCAACCATGGTACCTGAAAAACGAAGAGAATAAACACCTCAAGTTAGATATTGCAAGCCAAAACAAGGATTCCCCATGAAATCCATTTACAAATTCAAAATAGGAAAGAAAACAATGAAGAACACAATATAAATGATAAACTAGATTGAATCCTAATTTAAATGTGCAAACTCATGATCCCATGGGGGAATTGGTGTCAATTAGATGTGAAAATTTGCCCTTTCCCAATTCCTATGATGCAAGCTTCAAATGTTGAAGAGATTGATCCCCTTTGTTGGTGAACAATGGAGACTCCAAGCCAAAAATCTGCAAAAACCTAGCTATGACTCAAATGATAATGGATGAAATTCAAGAGATATTTGAGCATGGTAACTTTGCTTGGATTGTGGATGATGAAATGAAGATATGAGTTCTTTATTTATAGAATTTCAAGATGGATAAATGTCTAAATTTGAGCAATGTGGGACTAACATTCATCCAATGATATGATGCCACTTGTCAAGCTATGAATGGATGATGGATGTGCAAGGTTTGGGGTTTGTGCCAATAAATGAAAATATTTGAATTTCAAATTTGTTGAAATGACATGCAGGAGGGAAGGGAAGATGCAATAAATGCCACTTGGCTCAAGGCAAAGGACATGTAAGAGATTTTAAATGCCTTGTTGGATGTACATGTTGACTTGGAATTTTTGAATTCAAATTGAGAGAATATTCCAAAAGATGCCTTGTGAAGAAAATAGAGATTTAATAAATGAATTAAATCTATTTTCATGTTTCTGTTGCGGCTCTGCTGGTCATGAGTTCTAGTCTCCCCAGTCCCGTGGTACTGGAGGGCGTGTCGCGCCAGCGCCGCCGGTCACGTTAAAAAGTTTACCAGGCTCTCTGCAGTTTTAGGGGGTCGTGCTACCCGATTCCTGCAGTCTAAAAAAAATAAAAAAAATCTATTTTCATGTGCAACTTGCAGTATCTAGAGGATGTGACATGAGATGAGATTAATCAAGGGTTAATTAATTTAATGAGAGAGGTTAGATGATGTGACCTATTTGACTCAAATTTATGGATTTATTTAAATCAAATAAGAGAGGAATATGACAAGAGATTAATTAAATGAGAATTTTGATTTATTTAATTAAAACAGATGGTGTTAGATTAAATCAAATAAGGTTTTAATTTATTTAATTTAATCAAATAAATTGATTATTTAATTAAATAGGGATAATTAGATCAGATGAATTGGTTTAATTAACAAGAGAAAGAGACTTAATTAGACAAAATGATTTATTTAATTAAGAGACGAATATTGATGAATTTAATTAGATAAGGGAATTTGATTAAATGGTTAGACCGAGGGATGATTCAGGAAGAAGTGATGTTAGTAAGTCAAGATCAGATGTACAATGTCAATCAGTATATTTTACGTGTTTACATTTTGCCCCTCTTTGAAGCAATGCACTTGTTGCATTGGTTCAAAGAATGAACAATCTTGATCAAAGCCAAATTTTTTTGATATTTTAAAAACTTGCCCCACTGTTGCATAGCGAGAGAAAACATGCCATTATAATGCCCCCTTGAGAGATTAGACAAAAAAAATTAATTTTTTTAGGTGATCTCGCAAAAAAAAGTGACAAAGTGCCTGACAGGTTTGAAAGGGGTCCAGGAGGCTAAAAACATGTCTAAACGCAATAAAATGATGAAAAACAAGCCTCAATCGGACAAAAACAGGTTCGGGGGTCCAAAACCCTAGCAGGACAGCTATTTAGGGTTTAAAAAACCCTAATTTTTAGGCTTAAAAGGGGCCCGAGGGGTCACTTTCAAGTCATTTTCACACACCTTCGCAAGCAATCTTGAGATTGGAGCTCTGACCCTTTGGCAATATGGCGCAATGATAGCTTCCCCTGCACATCACTAATCAAGTTCGGACATACCAGCAGCCACCTAGCATCAGGGCACCGGTATGTGACCCCTACCCAAGCTTAGTTTTTTCATTTAATGCTGTAATTAATGCTTTAAAAGGGGAGCTCACCTCCAACGATGCTATATAGCACCGCTTAACATTTAAACTGCACCACGCAGAGCCATTTTGCGCCGCAGCGGTGCAGTTTAGAGTTTACAAACTCTGACGCTAGGCTCAGGCTCAGCGGGTCGATTCAGGTAAAGTGTGTCGTGGTGGCGCCCTTTTCATGCAAACTGTGAAGCTAGAGGAGAAAGTGTGTTGCAGCAATGCCATTTGCATTTTTTAGGGCTCGAGCATTGGAGTTTGAGTAAAATCAAACTGCGATGCCATCACAAACTGCACTGCTGGGGATGAGCTTGGAGCGTTTGATCAAGAATTTTTGAAATTTTTTAACATGCTAACGTTCCTTGATGTAGGATGTGGTGAGGGAGCTCTACTCTCGAGAGCACCAGTCATGAGACTTGGTGAGCATCCTACAGGACGTGATCAGCTGGGAGTTGCAGGATTATGGCACATTGCATATGTGGTGACCGTGCGTACCCACCTAGGGATGCTATCAGTGTTGGTCGAGAGGTGGCACAACAAGACGTCATTTCATCTCCCTACTGGCGAGGCCACCGTCACTTTGGAGGACGTTTGGTGCATTCTTTGGTTGCCTATTCACGGCCGATGGACGATCTTTGATATGGATGAGGGACATGAGTCCTGCATCAGAGTCCTCGCCACACAAGACATCATCTACTGCGAGGGACAGATTGAGCTAGAGAGATACAGGGTTATAACACCTCCCTTCCACTGGGCAGTTGCAACCATCATTTCGGGTCTCGTTGCCCCAAATCGATGAGGGCGATATTTCAATCCTGGCTGGGGGTATTGTTGGGAGCAAATGGTTTGAGATAGGCTGGTTCGCTTCACACGGAGGCTTGTTCTTCTGGCTTCACTCTACAAAGATTTGCACGAGTATGTATACATGGACAACAGAGCGTTGGGGGCCGAAGTGACATTACTTCATATCTAGGCGTGGGAGCACATTTTTGTGCTACGTCCATGTGTCGTTCCAGTTCCAATGGGGGTAGAGGATGACCTCATGGCACGATATAGAGGCGGTGTGTCTTTTGCACACACTGGTGAGCACGGGATCCCCTATTGGAGGTGGGTCTTAGACGAAATGCTATTTTTCACTTGGAGGTCGTACCTTGGTCGGTCTGGATGGGATGATGATGTCGATCAACTATTTTATTTCTGCCAAGACCGATACATGCAGGGGCGGGAGCACACGATGATTGAGAGGTACCTACCCAGGTGTGTACAATGTCAGCTTGGAGAGTTGCAGGATCGGCCTAATGACGGCTATGTAGTCATTTTTGCTCGCAGCATGACACAGGTGTCATGGGGACATGGTATTCCTGCCTCAAAGGCCATTGACAGCTTTAGGCACTTGGTAGCCCGACCATGGGCTTATGATTCGGGTACCACTCAGGCCTACAGAGACTAGTTCCAACCTCCACTTCGGTTGACCATTCCAGGCGAGGATCTAGATGTGCACAGGGTCAGAGGTAGAGGGAGAGGACAAGGGCAAGGACCAACGGTTGATATTTGACAGGATCCACCAAGGGTGCCCCCAGTCCCACTAGGTCATGGAGATGTTCACATGTAGGATTAGCAGCAGGATCCACCATGAGATGAGGATCAACCTCAGGTGTAGCCACATGTGTAGCCACAGGGATAGGCAGATGCTTGAGATGCACTAATTCCACAATTGTAGGCCCAGGTTCAAGCCATGATAGTTGAGAGAGATCAAGCGAGGGATGAGAGAGAGTAGCTCAGAGTAGAGAGAGATTAGGCTGTGTAGTAGAGACAGGTGGTAGAGCTACAGGTAGCCACAGAGCTAGGCTGCAAATAGTAGATCGAGAGTATGACAGCATCCTCCCAGGGCACAGTGCCAGTGCGGTCTTATAGGGATGCCATCCAAGAGATGGAGTACTACCATTGAGCTTATCATGATACTATACCCAGAGTAGATTAGGTCCCAGAGTACTCAGAGCGGGCCAGCCAGAGACCACCAGAGGGTCACGATGATAGGGGTGAGGGCAACATTCATAGGGATCGAGCTTGATCGAGTTGATACATACTTTTTGTGCCTTATGGGCTTGTTTTTTATAGCCCGATGGGTGTTTTGTATTGATTGACATATATGTATAGTGATCCAATTTATTTTTTGTACTATGATAGTGACATTGATGATATATATGAGCCGATTTTGATGCGATGTACTATGTTCTCCTTTATGCATGGATGGTTTATTTCTATATGCTTTGTAGTAATGTCTTATGGATGCATTTATTTCTAATGATGTATGTGTTATGATTATGACTAATAGATCTATATTATGCTAATCTATGATATGATGTGCAATGATGTTATCTATATGATGATTTATTTTATGCCAATGTGATATGTGATATGGATTCTAATATGTAAAATGATATGATCTATGGTATATGCAATAATGTGTGAGATATGCTTATATATGAGATGATTTATGGATGGATGTAATATGAATGTGATGGTCATGAGATGATGCAAATGAAATGGTGTTAATGCATAATGAAATGGTTTTATGGGATGCAATGATATGTTAATGCATAAAGTGGTGAGATGATGTGATGATGTTATGCAAGTATGTAAATGAATTAAATGCTTATATACCTATTGTTTATGCTTATGCAAAAAATGATTATGAAATGCTTCTGTAGATGTTATGCGATGATTTATATGATAGATGGTAATATGAAATGGTTATGAAATGCAAATGAATGTTTATGCAATGATTGATATAATGGCATGAGGTGCAATGTAATGGGTGAAATGCAATGACATGGACACACCTATTTATGAAAAAAATGTTTAGGATAACATGTTTATATGATGATAAAAATGCAATGCGTATGTTTCCTATATAATATGTTTATGCAATCTACTAATGATTTGTGGATGCAGGATCGATGATGATGATGGTGATGATCAACTGTCATAGTACATTGTTAATGCAGTTAGTAAGAAGAGAAGAAGTCATTTCAACAAGACACAAGATGATGCAAATGATAATGATGATGATGATGATGATTACTTGCCAAGGAATTGGGATTTTCAAAGGGCCAAATTTTCTTATGTTTGATAACACACGTGGTATGATGCATCAAGGTATAGCAAACTAGTATGGCATGTACCCAGTGAGATGAACTTTGAATTGATAATTAGATAGGAACATTCTTGTTCACACCTGACCTACAAAAACCTTGCTAGGATGCACTTTAGAAGTTTCAGACACCTCAGACCAAAACATGGAAAGGTAAACCTATCCATGCAATAGTCAACAAGTTTCCCTAGACCTCTTCCATACATACCTAACAAAGCAAGTATTCGCCTAGGTTATATTGCAAGAACATCCAATGAGCATAGCAGACAAAAGATAATGATCGTTGCCCCATTCCTATTTCTCTAAATCCTCTATTTTTTGGATATCATCAAGACGTCCTTGGAATGAGCACAAATAAGATAAGTTAAAAGATAAAGACCAAATAAACAAACAAACTGATGCTCTTCAATACCGTTAATGGAAAAAGGATGTTTTTTCTAAGGATAAGAACCGAAACTTATTGCCAAAAGATAATGCCCATCATAGGAAGGATTCATCCTAGGACATGTTAGTGGATGGCGGAATGTCATTTCATTTATCTAAAGTGCTCTAAGGGATGATTGATATGGGACCAATTTAGATGATGAGTTACCAATACAAAGAGATGACCAACTTGCTTACACACTGACTTAGACTTAAGACTTAACGTTTGGAGTTTTACTTTTAATCTGCTAGACTTGTTTCCAACTATTTCACCAAAGGTTGAGGACAACGATCAGTTTATTATGAGTGGTGTTATTGTGGGTGCAAGCAAGATGAGGTGGATGGATTTTTTTGAATATTTGGATGTTTTTGATGTTTTACAATGTTTTGAGGCTGTTTTTGGTATTTTTTGAGGTTTTTATAAATGTTTTGATTTTTGATTTTTCAAATGTTTTTGGGATTTTCTGAGATTTTGACCAAGAGACTAACCTAAAGACCTATCCTAGGGGTCTTGAGGGTTGATCCACAGATGAGCCTTGCCTACGTTATATACGCAGAGACCACATAGTTAGACTGACAACTTGACCGATATATAGATGACGATATACATGATGAAATGTCATCTTATTATGACAGACTCCTAAAGGACTGACCTAAGTGTCTCGGGGGATGATCAAAGATCAACCTTACCTATGTTCAAGCTCAGAGATGATGTAGTTCGACAAGATGACTCTGTTTTTGACTTTTTGACTGACTTTTTGACATGTTTTTTGGATTTTTATATGTTTTGATGTTTTTGGATTTTGTGAGTTTCTGATGTTTTTGGATTTTTTGGTTTTCTGATGTTTTTGGATTTTTTGAAGATTTTAAGATCATACACGAATCTGATCCAAATGAGAACATGCCCCCAGTATGGTGCAATAGACTATTCCGATGAAGGCAGGACAAACTGACCTTAAGGATGAGTTGAGTAGTACTAGGAGGGATCATGATATGAAAACAAGACCAAGCTATGGTGTGGATGCGAGTGGATGAGTGATGGATAGAGACCTGAATGCGATGGATGATGGAAATGAAATGGATGGTGTAGAACAAGCCACAAAGATCTTGGTGGATGGACAGTGCTTATTTATACAAGGCACTTGTTTGCCAGGTTTTCACCAAGGTACTTGCCCAAAGCACCACTGAAGTGGTTTTCACTAGAGGACGATTTTTCTCTTTACTATTTTTGATCATTTTTTTTCTTTTTTTTTTGCTTTTTTTGGTCACCAAGGCCTGTTTGCCAGGTTTTCGCCTAAGTACCCATTTTTTAAGGACTTTTTCTGATTTTTTTGTATTTTTTGGTTCTATACCTTGAAAGATTTAGGCATAAAACTTTTTGAGATAGGAGCTATTCATGGGCTCCTGCAGAGGTTCCCCTTTGGGTGTTGATAGCTGATATGCCCCTGACTTATAACTTGTTGTGATGACAAACGGTCCTAACCAATTAGGTTCGAACTTGCCTTTGCTAGTTGGGTTTGGGACATTCTTTTGATTCTCTTTTAAGATCAGTTCTCTAACTTGGAAAGTCTTGCTTCTGATTTTCTTGTTGTAGCTCTTTTTAGTCTATTTTGATAGACTTGCAAATGATTCAAAGCATCTATCCGTCTCTCATCCAGTAGCTCTAGCTCATTTAGTTTTGATACTCGGTACTCTTCATCTGTGATGAGGCTTTGCAGTGATATCCTAAGGGATGGGAGCTCGATCTCAATGGGAAGAACCTCTTCTGATCCGTAGACCAAAGAGAAGGGGGTGGCACCGGTGGGTGTGTGGATGCTAGTTCGATAAGCCCGTAGGGCGGGATTAAGCTACAAATGCCAGTCACGACCTGTGTCATTGACTATTTTCTTGAGGATTTTGAGGATGGTTTTGTTTGTGGCTTCTGCTTGGCCATTGCCTTGGGGATAATACGGAGTGGAGAAGCGATGTTGGATTTTGAATTTCTTGCACAAGTCACGAACCTCCTGGTTCTTGAATGGTGTCCCATTATCTAAGATAATGGCTCGTGGGACTCTGTAATGATAGATGAGATAGTTCAGGATGAATTTTGAGATCTGCTTCCCAGTGATATACATCATGGGTATGGCTTCCACCGACTTTGTGAAATACTCAGTTACAATTATAATGAATTTGTGGCCATTGGATGAGGTGGGTGTGATTTTCCCAATGAGATTGAGTCCCCACTGCGAAAAGGGCCATGGTGTGATAATAGGATGAAGCTCTTGAGCTAGAGCATAGATGAGGTCCCCATGCTACTAACATTGTAGACATCTTTTAGCGTGATCATGTGCTTCTCTTTCCATTGTGGGCCAATAATACCCCATCCTCAACAGTTTCTTAGTGATGGTTATTCCACTCGAGTGTGAACCACAAATGCCGTTGTGTACCTTAGTTAGAGTGGTTAATTCCTCCTCAACATTTAAGCAGCATAGCAAGGTACCTTCTATGCTTCTACGGTATAAGGTATCACCTAGGATGACAAATCTGGATGCCTTTTTGACAAAGGTTCATTTTAGGTTTGATGGGAGGTTAGCGGGTATGACTCCTATGTGAAGATATGTGTAGATGTCATGGTACCAAGGATCACCAAGACCAACAATTTCACACATGAATTCTGATTCTGGTACCTCAAATGCGAGAACGAGAAGCTGCTCAATCAAGAATTCATATTTTGGAACATTGTTGGAGATATTCAAGAAGGATCCTATTGTTGCCATGGTGTTTGTTGCTCTGTTGTTGGTTCTAGGAATCTGCTCAAATGTTATTTCAATGAAAGATTCTTTGAGAGTCTCTACCAATTTCTTGTATGGAGTGAGCTTATCATCCTTGGTCTGATATTCATTATTGACTTGATTTATGATCAACTAAGAGTCTCCATAGACTTTGAGAGCTATGATATTCAATTGCATTGCTATCTTGAGACCTATAGTCAAAGCCTCGTATTCTGTGATGTTGTTGGTGCAAGGAAATGCCAATTTGTATGACCTTGGTATGTAGTTCCCTTGTTGGGAGATGAAGAAGACACCAACTCCTGATCCATGCTGTGTATATGAGCCATCGAAGTATAGTTTCCAATGGTCAATTACGTTGATGTTGAAAATAGATTCATCTGGAAACTCTGAGATAAGAGGATTCTCAAAATAAATAGGTGCTTCTTCCAGTTGGTCTGCAATAACTTGTCGCTTAATGGATTTTCTCTCCACATACTCAATGTCATATTCTGATAATATCATTACCCATTTTTCCATTCTTCCTATGAGCATTGCCTTTGATAGTAGATATTTGAGGGGATCAATTTTGGCGATCAACTTTATCTTATGTGCCAACATAAAATGTCTAAATTTTTGTGATGCAAACACTACTGCGAGGCATGCTTTCTCGATGAATGAGTAGTTTAGGTCATGACCGACCATTGTCCCGCTAATATAGTAGATAGCCCTCTCTGTTCCATTTTCATCATGTTGAGCTAGGAGATCCCCAAGGGCTACTGCTGTTACTGACATGTATAAGATCAATGGCTTTCTTGGAATGGGTGGCATTAAGACTGGTGGTGTCAGTAGATATTCCTTGATTTTATTAAATGCCTCTTTGCACTTTGTATCCCATTTGTACACTGCCCCCTTGTGGAGTAGGTGAGAATATGGATTTTGCTTGTCTACTAGTTGTGTTATGAATCGTCAGATGGATTAAAGTCTGCCTTGGAGACCTCTCAGTTGTTTTAATGTCTTTGGTGCTTCCATCTCGAGGATTTCTTTCACTTTTGTTGGATCCACATCGATACCCCTCATGGACACTATGTATCCTAGCAATTTACCTGATTGTACGCCGAAGACACACTTCTTGGGATTTAGTCTGACTTTGTATTCCTCTAGCCTGTCAAAGATAGCACTTAGGGTTGCTATATGATCTTGTCTTTTTCTTTACTTAGCTAGAATTTCGTCGACATAGTCTTTGACTATTTTATGAATCATGTCATGGCCCTTTGATAGGTTGCTCCTATGTTCTTTAGGCCAAATGGCATCATGTTCCAGCAGTAGGTCCCCCATGGACAAGTGAAAGTCATCTTATGTTGATCCTCTTTTGCTATCATGATCTGGTTGTATCCTAAAAATCCATCCATTAGTGATAGCATCTCATGTCCAACTATCATATCTACTATCATGTCGATGTTGGGAAGCGAGAAGTCATATTTTAGACATGCTTTGTTCAAATCTTTGAAGTCTATACAAATTCTAATGGCTCCATCAGGTTTTGAAATAGGTACCAAGTTTGATACCCATTTTGGATAATCTATTGGTCGTATGAATCCTGCATCTAACAACATTTTGAGATCCATTTTGACCAATAAGGCAATTTGAGGATGCATTTTCCAAAGCTTTTGTTTGATCATTTTTGCTTCTGGATACACTGCTAAGTGATGAGCCACAGTCTCTAGATCAAGTCCTAGCATGTCAGCATAAATCCATCCAAAGTTTATTTGTCTTTCCTTTAGGAATGCTGCTAGGAGTTCTTGCTTTTTTTATAATAATGATTCCACATAGAATGTGATATGTGAGGTCTCCTCTATTCCTAGGTTGACTAGATTGCATTTTTCGGCCAAGACTGCTGACTTTTCCTAATGAATAGCTCTTAAAGGAAGATTGAATCCTTCATCCTCGGGCACCTCAGAGAGGTTTTCACCATTGGATACATCCTTTCTTCTTACTATTTTCTTGTTAGAGAGTGCCATAGTGTGGTTTTCACTCAAGGACTTAGATATGATTCTTAGTTTCTCACTTTTACGACTAAAGGATTCAATCATTACCCCATAATAGGCATGTGTGTCCAACTTCATTATAAACCCAACCTTATGATCCCCATCTGGAATGTTATCCCGCAATCCCATGAATTCTGAGAGTTCCTCATTGTTTTCAAATGTATCTAGAATCGGTGGTCCTTGTTGGTCGTAGTCAATTAGTTGGGGATAGACTAAACGAATCTCATGATTCTATTTTTCTGGTTTGAAGGATAGGGTACTAATCATACACAAGGTGGTGTCCTCACATGACCTAGGTAGATTGGTCATGGTATCTTCATCATCGCTACTAATATAGGCCTCAGTTATAAAGTTATGTATGTCTCCACCTGTGGATATTGGTGAGCGTACTTGTGCTAGTATTGGCTGAGGAGAAATATTAACCATTCTAACCGGAGGACTTCGGCCACGTATGGTTATACTCGAAGGGGTACATCCAAGGCCAAGATTTTTTATGGGTCACATCTCTAGCATGATAGGTATTATGAGCCCATTGTCATTTTGTCCCAATCTTTGATTTCTGTTGTAGCCCATTGCGAGCATCATTTGTAGGCCCTTGCTTGTCTCATCCATTGGTAAATTAGCTGCTGGTCTTTCATCTTGATACAACATGTGAGATGGATCTGCTTCAATAACCTCCTGGCCAAGGTCTCCCCAGCTTGTGAATTCAGGATAGTCTTCAGGATAGGTTTGTGATGCGGAAGCTTGATTTTCTTGTGGATGTCTGCATGATTTAGGAGATTGTGGTAACTCTCCTATCACAAAAGCATTGTTAGGGAGTTTGTAGCTTCCACAACCATCATCCTGAATGATGAGATTGATATCAGAGATGGTGGGGATGGTGGGGATGGCAGGTGTCTTTGTCATAGAAGTGGACGCGAGAGTGGTGGGGTTGATGTATGGTGTGGATGGGCCCTCATCATTCTTTGACACTTGGGAGATTTTGTAATACTTTGCTTCAAGATTTTTGCAATATGAAAATGGTTCGAGATCTCCATGGACAGTAACCTCTTGTCCATTATGTGTAAATTTTAGACATTGGTGGAAAGTTGATGCTACAGATTTCATCGCATGGATCCATGGGCATCCCAGGAGGATATTATATGGCAAGTCAAGGTCCAAGACTTGACAAGTGGTTTGCATGAGAGTCAGCCCTACTTGAATAGGAAGTTTAATCGTGCCTTAAGACACTCTTTCTTGGTCATCATATGCTCTTATCGTGATGCCCTTTCCATTGTCGATGGAATCTTCTGATATTTTCCACTGCTTAATGAGGCTGAGAGAATAGATGTTCAAACCCACACCTCCATCCACCAAGACCCTTTTGATTTTTCTCTTGTGTACAATGGCTTCCAAGTGAAGTGCACATTTTGAGATGATTGGGCAAGGAATTCTTGGTCAAAAAATGTAAGGAGATTAGGTGTTATGATATTTCCAACAATAGCTTGGAATTGCTCCGCATTGAGATCTGCGGGGACAGTGGATGAGGCTAATGCTTCCTCAAGGATATTTTTATGCACTGATGAGATTTTTAACAACTCCATGATGGAGATGTGTTCTGGTGTTCTCTTGAGTTGGTCTAGGAAAGTGTAGCCATTAGGAACAGATCTAGATGAAAGGACTCTATTTGGTTGGGATGATCCTACAATGGTGACTCCACAATCTTTGACATGGGTGCCCTTGATGGTGATGACCATGCAGTCTTCATTTAAGGAGGAAGCGATTGTTTCATACACATGATTTACATTTCTCTTCCCTTTATCATTTCTATTTCCTTTGTTTCCATGATTTGACATCCGATTTGTGTAGATTTTAAGATCCTGATTTCTAGTAGGTTGTTCCACATTTATGATTTTCTTATCGATGAGATCTTGGATGATGTTTTTGAGTCTCATGTAGCTATTTGTGGTATGACCTTTGATTTTATGAAATTCGCAAAGTTGATTTTCATTATACCAAGGGGATTTGACATCAGGTCCTTGGTAATTCTTGAATGTAGGGGGCTTGATGAGTTTTTCGTCAATCAACTTTTTCATTATGTCCTCCTATGGTTCTCCCAAAATGGTGTATTTTCATTTGGGATAACTTTTCCATTGGGGTGGTCCTCTTTGGTCATTGAGATTATTGATGGTTGGAATATTTTTGGGTTGGTATGCTGTGTGATGAGTGTTTTGGTGTTGTGTTTGGGTTTGCGGTGTGGGTGTATGTTGGCGAGGACCACTAATGACCACCTTGGCATCGATGACGCCATCATTAGTAATGTTTTTGTTCCTTGCCCACGTACGAGGTTTATCGTTGTAATTAGATGGTGGGCAGTTATTTTGTTGTTTGTGATATGGTATTGATTTCGCGGGTTGAGTCACAAGGGCTCTTTTGATGCTGAGCGCCTTGGAGATCAATTGCTCATATGTGGTGATGCCCTGAACCTTGAGATGAAATGCCAAGCAACCTTCAAGGTTGGCTATGATGGTGCAAACTTCTTGTTCTTCTAGCATGGTCCATTTGCTTCGATTGGCCTTAGATCACCATCATTGTAGAAACGAGGTGAATGATTCACCCTTTCCTTGTTTTAGAGCTGAGAGTTCTTTGAGACTGACATCCATTGCGATATTGCATGCATAATTTTTAATGAATGCATCTCTGATTTCTTGGAATGTTTTAATGCTTGAAGGTAAGCGAGATAACCATTCTATAGCAGGGCCTGCCAAGCTCCTAGGAAATAGCCATATCAGATAAGTATCGTCATATGCAACCTCCATGCAATGAACCTGGAATTCCTTGATGTGATCTTCAGGGTTTCCCATCCCTCGATATTTGTTAAATTTAGGGATTTCAAATCCCTTGGGGAATGGTTTCATGTCTAGGCTCCTATCAAATGGATAGGGGCACAAGTTGCTTGGTGTTTTGGTTGTTCGCCCTGATTGAAGGTCAAGCACTTATTACGAGAGCAACCTGAGTTGTGTCGTCACATCATTTTGGGGATCAGGGGGGGATGAAAGTGTTTTGGGGTGTTTCAGTCATGGGTTGGATGGGTGGGTTGGTTGATGCGTTGTTTGATGGTATCTGTATGCTCTAGCGGGCGAATTAGGCTTCCACTTACTTTTGTATGAACAACACTTGTTGTTGATCTTGTTGTTGCTGCGCTAAGAATTATGCTTGTTGTTGTGTCTGTTGTTGTTCCAACAATTCTTGTTGTTGTGCTTTCTATTGTTCCAACAATGCTTATTGTTGGGCCTCTAATTTTGTTGCTTCCTGCTACTCTTGGTATTGCTTTAATGCTTGTTGATATGCCTGCAATTGCGTTGCTTGTCTTTGTGCAAGAAGTTGTGCTTGATATTGAACTTACGGTGCTTGATATTGGGCTTGTGCTTGTGCTACTTGTTGTTGCAATAGAAGTTGTGCTTGAGTGGCCCTTTGTGCTTGCAATGCTTGTGTAGCTTGTGCAGCTTGAGCGGCTTGTTGTCATTGTTGTTGCAATAATGCTTGGGCTTGTTGTGCTTGTAAGGCGGCTTGGGCTGCTTGGGTGGCTTGCGCAGCTTGAGCAGCTAGTTGTTCAGCTTTTAGTTTATGAACTTGTTGGTATCCTCTTTGTAAAGCAGCTTGCAATGCCGCATCGTATTGGCTTGATGTGGTAGAAGTTGGTGGTGGTGGAGGTGGTGGTGGATTTGGAATGGTGTTTGTGAAGGTGGTGTTGATGTTTCACATGATGGATGGTGTTGTTGATATGGTTGGTCCTTGGGAGACCATGCTTTGTGATGTTAAGGGTGTGTTTGATGATGTTTCCATTGCTTGTGTGTTTGTCGTTTGTTGTTGCAATATCAATGAAATTTTTTGAGTGTTTGGCATAGTGCTTTGATTGATGGTTGGGATAGTAGTTTGATTGATATTTGGTAGGGGAGGAATCCCTAAACCAAGGAGTGGTGTGGATGATAATGGCAATGGTGGGAGAGGTGGAAATGTAAGGGGTGTGAGTTGTGAAAATTTTGTGGTGTCGAATATGCCCCCTGGTCCAAACATATCTCCCTCTTCTTATGAATTTGTGAGAAGAGGAGTTTGAGGTGTTGCGTGAAAAAATGATGATGATGGATCGTTATGGAATGTGAGAGGAAAATTTTTGTGTAATGGGTTTTGGGGTATGCTTTGTTCCAAGGTGGTGTTTGCATCCAAATTTTGATTATTAACAAGGGGGTGTGTTTGAAGTGCATTGAGAAATGCACTTCCTTTATTAACATTGGGTTGGGTTGGATCAAACATGTTGTGATTTGTGGAATGTTTTGTGTGATGTTTTGAGATGGGGGTGTAGATATGATGGGGATGGTGGATGAGATTGGAGGAAATGATGTCTCCATTATGGTGCTCACATCAAAATCTGAAGGTAGTTTGGCCCCTTGTTTTGCTAGCTCAAGCATGTATAACAAAGGGTTGAGCCTCATCATGATGTTGATGATTCTATGGTTGTCTAGATTTTGGAGCATTTCAGTCATTTCCTTGTGATACATTCCAAAAGTAAGGTCCTCTCCTTGGTTTTCTTCTTGTGGATTTTGCGATGATGAGAGGGTCAACGGAATACTTGATTCAGTGGGATTCATTTCTGCGTTTGTTTGGCTAAGATTGCTTGAAGTGGGTGTTTCTTTGTTGGCTTCCATACTCTTCTTGTATTGAGATCTAGTTAGAACCATAAAACAAGGATAAATCTTCGAGAATATGGGAGATGAATCTCTTGATTCTTTAGATCGATCGTTATTTTATGCCCCAAAGTATAAAGTTTTAGGATTCCTTGAGGATCAAAGGTGATGATATGATGTTGATGTTAGGGATGGATGATATGGATGTTTTTGGCTTTTGATAAATCTTGAATGAGATACTAGGCTTTTAGGACTTGTAGATTTTGATTTTGATTTTGTTTTTGGATTTGGGATTTTGTCCTTGATTTTGATTTTGATTTTGAACAAAAAGACCCTAAGATGTTTGGATGATGATCTAAGGGATAACTTTGTTCAAAGGATGATGATTTGAATATGTGTGAGGAGAAGGATGCATCTACCCACACCTATTCAAACAAGATGATCATTTTGCTAAGCATATGAAGAAGGATTCATCTACATATACTAAGCTAGACAAGATGATTTTGATAACTTTGACTAAGTATATGCAAAAGGATGCATCTACACATGCTTAGCCAAAGGTGCTTTTGATAATGTTTTCAAGGATTTAGTCTTAATGGTTTGGATGATTTTTATTTTTCCACAAAGCCTAGTATTAAGGATGATTTCAAGATTTTTCCAAAAGGTGATGGTGAGATGATATTGTTTTGATATTTTGGAGGATGGATGAAAAAGAGATTTTGACATGTTTTGATCCTAAGGTGAACCTTAAAAAAGGTACACTTTGTTTGCCTAGACCTAGGTATTGAAGAGCATGCAAATGCTTCCTAAAGACCTTTATAACCAAGAAATGATTTCATTTGAACATTTATTTTCGGATTCCCAACCAATGATTTTTGTTTTGGGATTGGGAGTCTTCAACACATATGAAAGTTCATTTTGTTTAGCTTTGCTTAATGTCTTTATTTTACCAAAAACACTTTCTTCAATTAGCTTTTCAAACTAAGATGTCCAATGTCTGAATTTCTTCAAACCCCACAAGATATGTTAAGTGGAAATTCAATGAACTTAAGGCAAGGTTTTTCCTATTGTTTACTTAAGGAGACAAATCGAGGTATAATCCAATGTTTAGAAACCTCTAAGGACATGAATCCCAAGGGCAAGCAATAACATATGGATTGAGTCAATTGTATTTGTCCTCAAAAGGGTTTGAAATTTGGATGAGGTTCAAGTGCTTGTTTCCATGATGTTCTCGATCAAGCAATGCATTTTATAACCCAAGAATAAGTACAATCCTATGGATGTGTAAGAAAATATTTGTTGGATTCCCACATGGACAAGTCCAGCTACACTTATCTCTAGTGAATGGTTAGATGCTTGACTCCACTGGCTCCCCTCCATGACACACTTATACAGGGTAGCAAAGCATCAACACCCATGAAACTCCCATGGCATGTTTTCCATTTCTACTAGAAGACTGTAAAATTGTGGGGTGGCTTGAGAATGACCGTTCTTGCACCAACAAATAGATTAAAGGATTTTGGAAAATTCTAGCACATGGGTTTTAGTAAGTACTTTCCATTCGTGGAGATTGACCCATACGGCAAGAGTCCCCTTTCAGATCCATCTTGTTAGAATCAACCGCGTGATATTGGCATTTCTTCCAATATCCACATTTATATACCGGTTGGAAATACTCTTGGCTTTAGAGTGTTACCGATTGAGTTGTTTCCTTGGGTGAGTACTTTTTCCCCAAGGTAGACCCTCTAAGATAAACAAAAGTGAATGAAGAACAATATTCGTAATTCGATCAATCCTTGTTGGCCACAAGGAGAGAGAATATACGCAACAATGCCTCCACTCACACTCGCACAAGATGTTCAATTTTAAACCCAAATCGAAGTGTGGAGGTGATTTCTTTGTCTCACCCTAAAGTCATGAAAAAGGCCTTTTGATTCTCAAGATCGCTATAAAGTGCGAGAGAAGTGCATATGTCCTTTTTCAATGGCTTTAGTTTAAGCAAGCTCTCATGAAAAACAAAACTACACTTGTTCTTTTTTAGATCCACAAAGCAAAATGTGAGTTCATTTTAGAGCACCAAATCAAAATTGAAAGACATTTTGTTCAATTTGTTAATCCAAGAAACAAAATCTAGTAAGTTGTGACCCTAAAGTTCGTTTTAGCCTTTTTGCAAGAAATGGAAAGGTTCTTTTTAAGCCCAAACTAAAATTAGTGTTCTAAGAAAGAAGTGCTAATAATTCCTTGAAGAAGTGTTAAAAAAACACTAAAGTGTTTAAAAACACTTTGATTGGATGAAATATCATCATGCTCCTCCTTCCTTTGTTTTTGATTTCCAACCTACAAGTGAGAAAAAAACTAGTCAGATTCTGGAAAATACAGAAGTTAAAAACTAGAAAATGGAACATAAATTAATCCTAAATCAAAAGCACGTGCTAAAATAAATTTTCCCTTTTTACTGTCTCCCAACGTCGTAACTCGTGATGGCATCACAGTTTGGTTTCTAAGCGGTGCCCTCATAGCGCCACTTAGCAGTCAACGGTGCTCTGTGTTGGGATAGGGAGCTCAACTACGTCGCAATTTTTGCCCAGCATCAAAGTTTGTGTCTAGCGTTGGAGTTTAATATTTTTTTAAAATTTCTGCAGGTCGGCGAGTCCAGTGGAAGAGTTTGAAATTCAAATTTTTTTGGCAGGATGAGTCCAACATCGAAGTTTGTGTTTTAAGCGACACCCTATAGCGACGTTGATGAGCCCACAGTGCCAAAACAGCGACGCTGAGCTCCCAGCATTGGAATTTCCTGTGTGAAGAAAAATGCAAAAATTTCAAGAAAATATTAGAAATAATGATATCTAGCCCTCCTAGTGCCAAATGTGCGAACCCCAACCTTGGTACCTGCAAAACGAAGAGAATAAACACCTCAAGTTAGATATTGAAAGCCAAAACAAGGATTCCCCATGAAATCCATTTACAAATTCAAAATAGGCAAGAAAACAATGAACACGATATAAATGATAAACTAGATTTAATCCTAATTTAAATGTGCAAACTCATGATCCCATGGGGGAATTGGTGCCAATTTGATGTGAAAATTGGCCCTTTCCCAATTCCTATGATGCAAGCTTCAAATGTTGAAGAGATTGATCCCCTTTGTTGGTGAACAATGGAGACTCCAAGCCAAAAATCTGCAAAAACCTAGCTATGACTCAAATGATAATGGATGAAATTCAAGAGATATTTGAGCATGGTAACTTTGCTTGGATTGTGGATGATGAAATGAAGATATGAGTTCTTTATTTATAGAATTTCAAGATGGATGAATGTCCAAATTTGAGCAATGTGGAACTAACATTCATCCAATAATATGATGCCACTTGTCAAGCTATGAATGGATGATGGATGTGCAAGATTTGGGGTTTGTGCCAATAAATGAAAATATTTGAATTTCAAATTTGTTCAAATGACATGCAAGAGGGAAGGGAAGATGCAATAAATGTCACTTGGCTCAAGGCAAAGGACATGTAAGAGATTTTAAATGCCTTGTTGGATGTACATGACTTGGAATTTTTGAATTCAAATTGAGAGAATATTCCAAAAGATGCCTTGTGAGGAAAATAGAGATTTAATAAATGAATTAAATCTATTTCCATGTGCAACTTGCATTATCTAGAGGATGTGACATGAGATGAGATTAATCAAGGGTTAATTAATTTAATGAGAGAGGTTAGATGATGTGACCTATTTGACTCAAATTTATGAATTTATTTAAATCAAATAAGAGAGGAATATGACAAGAGATTAATTAAATACGAATTTTGATTTATTTAATTAAAACAGATTGTGTTAGATTAAATCAAATAAGGCTTTAATTTATTTAATTTAATGGATAGACTTTAGAGCTTTAATCAAATAAATTGATTATTTAATTAAATAGGGATAATTAGATCAGATGAATTGATTTAATTAACAAGAGAAGGAGACTTAATTAGACAAAATGGTTTATTTAATTAAGAGACGAATATTGATGAATTTAATCAGATAAGAGAATTTGATTAAATGGTTAGACCGAGGGATGATTCAAGAAGAAGTGATGTTAGTAAGTCAGGATCAGATGCACAATGTCAATTAGTATATTTTATGTGTCTATAGTATTATTGAATATCTTCTTGAATTTAAATAGTATTATTTCTTTTTCTTCAACATACTTGGGATTAAAACATAACCATGTTAATTCTTAATAGTTAGCTCCTTGAATTTTAAATCTATTACTGATTCTTGTAACTCTTTCATTTTATTAACATATTCTTTGATTAGTTGATCCTCTCACTTTAACTATTAAATCCATTTGAATTAATCTGTGGGATAGTTTTATTTGTAAAAATATTTTCCTTTAGGATAAATTGGTCATTCAAGGTTTCTATTTCCAACAATATAAGTAGATTTATTTCATTTTTCTTGAACTATTTTTGGTAATCCTATATTAGCTTACTTATTCAGTCATCCCAATTTACTTCTTCCCACTTTTCTAAAGAACATTTTAGTATGTTATCTCCCTTTAATGTTACTTTCATCATCTATTTTTTCTTGACTTTAATCATGTTGTTTATTTATTTTAAGGAAGAGGCATCCTCTCGGGAGATAAAAACTAGAGTGATGGGAGGTTATTTAGAAGATTGCAAGGGACCGATTAATTACTTTATGTAACCTTGAAGTTCAATAATTTTTCATTTTTAATTCTTGTTTCTTTTTCTTGTCTCTTTGCAGTATGTATTCAGTGGCATCAATGTTAGCTTTTAATTTTGCATTTTCTTGTTCTCTCATTGAATATCCAAAATTAATAGTTGAAATTTGGTATTTATCATGAGTCATATCATGTTCATATTTGAAATTAGGAGTATAAACTTGTGTTATTATATACCTTAAGGTATCTTTGGAAATAAATTATAAAATTCTAACCTTTCATGTAGGTTTTGATATCTCAAATTTTTATCAAACTTTTAAAATCTATAGAGACACCATCTACCCAATCTTTTTCTTGGATTTTTTTATCATATCCATTTTAGAGAAATAGGTTCACATCTTGATCCTTGTAATTGGATTCTCTCTAGTGACTTTAGTTGATAAAGTCTTTTAGCTTTTTCACTAGTATTTTTTAACTTGTATCTACTTGTTTTTCCTATTGATCTTCTTCTTGTTATCACTTGGATTTGCACCCTTGCCAAGTTCTTTACTCAACAATCCAATGAAACATTTGATGAATTCTCAAAGTACAAGATTTGGTAAGGTGAATTCAACCTCAAAAGAGGATTGGTTACCTTAGAGCCTCACTTGATCTAACTAAGGTAGTAATTCCTCTGTTGAGGAAAGGAGTGAAAGAATAACCTAAAATTGAACCTACTTCCTACTAAGGTGATGAACCAAACTAATGTTCGTACTCATGCTACTATTTTGACACACAATCTTGTCAATAATTCAGCTAAGTATTTACACAACCTAATCTTTTCACAAGCTCATGCATCATTATTTTACAAGAAGGCTTGAGTTTGAATAATTTTGAGAAGGAAAATTATAGTTTTCACAAACTAATAGTTATTCATATTCATTACATAGCTAACAACCTACATGAATTTATGTCTTTTCTTGTTCAAAGGTGTTGTACTGAGACATTTTTTGAGGATTTAAAACACATACATTAATCATCATATTACACACAAATAACAAGGCTTTTTAAGGTCAAATATTGAATTTTATTGCTGAAAGGTACTATAAAAATAATACATAGTCTAAAATGCTAATATTGATTTGATAAAATGGAAATATTACATGCTATTTAGTCCAAAATTAACTGGTTTTGATTTACAAAGCTATCTTCTTGAAAAAAAGAACTTTCTAAGTTACAATGTTGTTTCCAAAAATTGCACAAACTAACTCCAAATGAGAGTTGACATCCACTTTATGCTTTACAACAACTTCCTAAATATTAGGAACATACTTTGAGAGGTAAAATGACAATTTTCCTCCTTGTTGCTTGGTCAATGTTTTTCTCTTGGGCGCCTAGCTAAGTTGCTTCTTGCTCTCGCTCCTAGAAAAGCTTCTTGGTGTTTTATTGAAAAATCCTTAGTGTGCTTTGAATTTCTCTATGAAGACCGCATTTTGATAGGCTCCTATATTACTTTGAGTGCCCCAAATTTCTCATAACTCCATCATAACTAAAATCAAACCTCAAAATTCCTCCTTAACTTCATCAAACTATCACTTGCATGAAAATAGGACATATGAAAGAGGATTGAAAATGAGTGAATGCCCTAGGAGGGTGTAGGTGAACCTTTAGACCAATATTGTCACATATTTTAGTTCATTAAATATCTTTATCTTCATATATTCACCATCTTTACTATCTATAGGGTTAGGATAGACCTTCACCTTTATCATACCAATGTCTTCTACCTCTCACTGCACTTTTCCATGACTGTCCTATAGGTTCTTAGAACTATCTTATGTATATTTTTCATGAAAACTATCCTCCATTTTTATCCATGTAGTAAGGTGATTATTATGAAGAACTTTGTGGAGCTTAGGGTTGTAACCCTTGCTTATTTTCTATGTTATATTTTATGATTGTCATGGATTAGCTTTGTATGTGTATCTTGACTGTCTTGGACCTTCACTTTCACACAACAGACCTATGCAAGGTCATTGCCCTCTTGTGTTAAGGTCACTTCCTTCACTTTTTATCATTGTATGTTGTGTCTTAATTCTTGAATATCTACTTTAACTTAGTACTTTGACTATCATTAAGTTGTATTTTTTCATAGTGATTTCCCTTCCTAGATTATCATGTTTCAACTTACCCTTATGGAACTTTTATGGAATATCCTTGCATTTTCATGGATTTTTTGTCCTTTTCTTCATTCTTTTCGTTAATTCTATGAATGTTAATGTTGTCACCTAGAAATGCACCCTATGCAAAGTTGTAAGAACTAAGCTTTCTAGTGAAACATGGGATCATTTCAAGGCTGTGGGTCACCTGAAGTTGAAATGAACCTCTAGAGAAGGCAAAATTCCTTTGGGTATCACCTAGACTAATGATCTCTATGAGGTAAAGGGAGAAGAAGTGCATACAAAATGAAACTATACTAAACTATTCCTATGGTGATACACCGAGTTGATAAGAAATCAGGAAATGAAAACAAGATGCAAACACACTAGGGAAACTAGACTACAGCTGTTTTACTTACTCAACATAACCCCATTAGACTTATGCATCACTCTTGATAGGTTTGATCTACATACATATCTCAAGAAGGAAGGAACAAACTTCATAGTTTTGTGGTATGAATATAGATTTAGAAAACACTGTTAAAGAAATACATACATAAGCTAACATACAGAAATGAGAGTGGTAAGAGCATTAGTACTTGTTTTCAAGGTGAACTCTATTTTTCATTCCATATTTCAGTTGGGTTACAAAGTATACATCAGCTGAGAAAGGATAGATAAAACCACTAGCTCTTCTAGATGCATAGTTCAAACTATTTACAAAAAAGGAAAAAAATGCCTTATATATCAGACTGTGTCAGCCCCTTAGGGCTTACAAAATATCAGTCCTTAGAAAAGATCTTTGCTCAGATATTTTTGATTGAATTAAATGCAGGACCTTGTGTGTCCATGACGACCAAGAGTCACCCCGGAGAAGCCTTCTTCAGATATTTCACAGCTACCGCATTCATTCTGATCCTAGAGTCGTGTCCCGTTTGAACCACTTTTCCTGAATGCTTTGAATGCCCTGAGCTCACAACAGATATGTGTTGTATTCATCCTGCTGACATTCTTCATTCTGATTAGACTGCCATGGCTCACCTCAACTCCCCCTGGTTAGTTGAGCGTATTCCATGCAGACTCTGTAGGTGGTCAAGACTCTTCTAAAAAGAATCACATCTTAGTGAGACACTAAAAGTGTCTCACCGATGCGATTATGCCCTCTAAAACTATCAGCACAATATGCGATAGTCGATGAGAGTCTTGGTGAACTTAGGAGTCACATTGATATTGCCAAAACATGGGCAAGTTAAATAGCATCAGTAAGAAGTCATAGCAAGCACCACTGAGTTATACCGATGCTGCTTTATTGGGCGATTCCATCACTGTCGGTGAGAGATCCTACGTTCAGGGGGACATCTTAGTGAACCCTTCTTGTCGCGGCGAGCACACTAGATGTCGGCAAGAGATACCAGGTCGACGAGACCCTTCAGCGAGCTCCATAGGTCACCCCGAGCCTTACATTTCTTTCTATGAGTCACATACTTGGTTGCTAGGACCATACGCCGAACACTTTGTCTTTTGGCGAGCTCCCTTTTCCTGTCACTGAGACCTCCTTCATTCGTCGAGACCTCTTGTAGACTTCCTTTTGCTTTGCGTGTTACACGAAAGGTGCAAGGCATGTCGGTGTGACCTCTCATTGTCGAAGAGACCTCTCGCTGAGCTCTCTTTTCTTTAGTGACGCTGCTTTCCTTTGGCGAAACATCCTAACTTCGCCCAGACCTCACACTGAGGTCCTTTCATTCTGCCAAGCTGCAAATCTTCTTTGGTGTGACTCCCATCGATCAGGAAGACATCATGGTGAGGCTTAGATGTCATATCAATCTCTCCTTTGTTGCTGAGACCACATGATGTCGATAAGACATCACTCCGACAGTCGGGCGCTACATCGATGAAATTCATGTTGAGGAAACCTTTGTGGATGTCTCAAGAAGTCATATTGCTGAGCTCCTTTCCCTTTGTCGGCCAGACATCCTTATATTGGCAAGACCTTATGCTGATGTGAAGCTCTTTCGGTGAGGTCTTTAATACTTTTGGTCAGTGAGACATTATGCGGTCGCTAAGACTTCATAGCGAACTCCTCTTGTCTGCCCGAGCTCTCCTCTATTCGCTGAGACTCCCGCCAGTCAGGAAGACATCATATCGAAGGCACTTTGCTTTAGCAAGGATCTTTCAGTTAGCATGACTTTCCTTTATTTCCTAGACTTCTCTTTGAGACTATCTTTCTATCGATCTGTTCACTTTACTGTCAATGAGACATCACCAAGTTGGGGGGATCTCCTATCGAATTCACAAGATTATGCCGAAGCCACATACTTCGGCGAGACTTTGGAAAATTGCCAGGACCGCATGGCGAAATACCCAACTCCTAGCGAGACTGGATGTTTCCTTGGTGGGACCCCCACTTGTTTGCTTTAGTCATCAAGACCCCCTGGTCAGGGAGACATCCATTGGTTGGCAAGAGGTTGTGCCGAAGGCACCTTGATTTGGCAAGGCTTCATTTCGTTCACTTCGGTAAGAGACAAAGGTTTCGCTAAGAAATTGTGGTGAAACCACTTCCTTTGGCCAAGATCCCTTCGTTCGCTGAGACATGGCCATGTCGGCAAGACCCTAAGGTGACAGCTGGAAACTATACCAAAGTACTCAAATGTCGGGGAGACCTTGTGGTGAAGGGACCAACCTTTGCCGAGAGCCCTTCCGTTGTCACCAAAACATTGTCGGGTCACCAAAACCTCTTAGCAGGCTTAAAGACTTACCCTGAAGTGTCCATCTGTCACTGAGAGTTATACTGAAGATGTCAACACCATCGGTAATACATTCCATCCTCGCTAAGACTTCTCTCTGAAACTCTTTGTTACCCTGAATGAATGTAGTCGATGTGACTTTTCCTCTTCACTGGAACCTTTCACCGAGCATCATGAGTTATCCCAAAGCCCATGGTCACCATGAGTCTCCCTGACTGACGATTGAATGGCCTATCGGCCAAAGATCCCGACGAGATAAGAGGTCATACCAAACCCTTCCTGTCATAGCGATAGGCTCTACAACTTCATTCGGCAGGACATAAACTAGGTCACAGGGACCTGTTCAAAATGGAATGTATCAAAGTAGCCAGTCGACCAGACAATGAAGATGTCATACCAACCTGGCTCTAATGGAGGCTGAGCCTATAACTATTGAAGCATATTTCCAACAAAGCAGGCCTCCCAACTGAATTCCTTGTGAAATGTCATCAGATGCATGAAATAACCCTCAATGGAGATATCCCATTTGGCCCTTATGAACATCTGCAACATAGATGCCTTTCTTGATTGAGCTTGAGGGTGAAAATTGGGTAACAATTAAATATGAAAGTGTCTACTATAATACCATTATCACTATGAAGACCACAACCTACTATGAATATCACAATCCATTATGATTTCAATTCCAACAATGTCATCTTGCCTTAGGTATTGTCCTTTGAATAAATCCTCCCTGGTTATGAGAATGACCATTACCACATGATTTGGTGTCTTCATGAGGTACTATCATTGTGGTCTCCAAGGTCACTTCCTTCTTGTTTCATTACCATTGCCTCTATGTAGACCAAGGTAACTATGAAGATCAAGTTCACTATCTTTATGGGTGATGATTTCCTTTTAATTGTGTTGTTCTTCTTTGATTGTGGTGATTTTACTTAAGCTACCCTTGGGAATATAATTCTTTGGTGAAATTGTCATGTCAAACTATCCTCTATTCATTAAATTTGTTATACTTCACTCTATGATTGTTCTTGTATTAAATTACTATCTAGGTTATTTTCATGTACAGTTAGGTTACTATTCCTTATGAAAACTTACACATTGATCATCATGTTGGTATCTTTCTAAGGACTTCCCCTTTTCATGAGGATTGCATTTATTATTGTCTTGATATCCTTTTTGACCTATGAATGACACACTATTATGATTCATGCCTCTTGATGGGTCTATGGTGGTAAGAACATGCTATCACAATTACCTATTTCTTGGGTAGAGGACCATTACTTCTATCTCCTTGAGGACACCACTATCATTATATTATATATACCCAACTTGAAAGACCCTTTAATTAATTCTATTACTTTGTTTGTGTCTTAGAGATGATATAAAATATTACACTATCATATATCACATATCCAAATTTCACCTTTACTCTACACCACAAACCTTTATTTTTTTACCTTTAATTTATCAATGAAGGTTTCACTACCTCTATTCATATTATCATGCCATGAGACTATCCTTTCATCCTTGGAATGTACCTTTTTTATAGTCATTTTTTATATTTTATTTTTTCTTTTGACTATCCTTTTGTATGTGTTCTTATTTGTAAGAATCTCAGTAAACTATTATGCAATATCATCGACCCTTGGAATTCCCTTGAACCAAAAGGAAAACACACACATATACTACTACAATAACCTCGTTCCTATTTTCTTGTTGGAAAGAATTTCACAATGAACATAGGTTTATGGAAGCTTATGCTAAGATGTTATAGAAAATGTCTTTGATTGGAAAGCTCTAACATTTGATTCTATTGCAAATTACCTTTTAGTGTTTTTAATTTGGTAGTTGTAATTAACACCTAAGAATTCCTCTTATCTAATAGTTTTCCTTTCAACTAATATATAATATGAGAGATGGTTTCTCATCAAGGCATATGCATAAGGGGATTAACCACTTGCATCCAATACTATATGCCATGATTGCAACCTATCATTTTGTATATCACATATCAATGCATATACTAAGACCTCATAGTTATTCATACTCGATTCCAAATATAGTGGTGTAAGGTCATCTAATTCCATTTTTCAGCATTGATAAAATCATCCTCCAACTCAATAGCCATAGTATGTGCCATAACTATGTTAGAAAATATCTTTCCTTAGATGAAAACCAATATCAAGAGGCTAGGAATTTATAAAGAAATATTTTTTTGTTATCTAGAGTACGTCTCTTTATTTTTGCAATGTTATTTACTATTATGTTGAATTTAGCAACGAACTCCCTCATGGGCTCATGGATATTTTTTATTTGGCTAACTACGCAACAAAGGTATGCTCATGCTCTACACTTTTAAAATATTCCTAAATTTTTTTCTTCATAGAATCCCATTAGTTAATAAAACCATTAGGCAAGTGATAGAACCATTCTGCCACAACATTTCTTAATGAATCAATAAATAACCAACTATAAATTCATGTTATACACCTAAAACTCCACATGCAATGAAGAAGAAATTGAGATGCTCATTTGTTGACACTTTTCCATCCCATTTGAATTTAGGAATATTAATTCTATAAACTTTAGTTAGATCATGCAACTAGTTTCTAAGGGCCAAAGGTCCTATAGCTACTCCCTAATAGATTAGAGATTGTTGGGCCATATTCCAAATGATATAAATACATAAGGAAAAATAGTTCTATGCAAAACAAGATCTTGGAAGACAGGTGATTGGACAACAACCTTAGGTGGTCAAGAAGGTCTAATTCTAGACTAAAAAATCCTTGTAGGAGGAGAATTAAAAAAGTTAACCATTTTCAATTCTATGAAAACAAGAATTGTTGCACCCCTACTACATTCACTTCTAGTATATTTTTTATATTATAGTGTTGAAGACTAATAGTTATCATCTTGTTAGTTATTTCTTTCAAGTTTTATATTGTGTTACATTTTTTGGGGTGATCCCACAATAGTGGTTTACAATTTTTGGCCAGATTGGACACTAAAATTATTATTTTTAACTAAATTTTCAAATTCGGGCACCTATAGCAGCTAAACTGTGAGGAATTTGATGATGATGAAAACTAGAGTCTCGTTACATTTTGTCTATAGATTCTAAAAATATTTTTTTCAAAATTTTTGGAATCAGATTACACTTGTTTTTCCATCTCCCATGAAAATTAGTTTTTTTTTTAGAAAACAACATTTTAAAAAAGTGACGCACACTGTATAACGCATAAATTTTTTTCCATGAAGGATAAAATTCTAATTCTTTCAAATTTAGATTTGTAACTCTGATATCTAGTGCTTCCAATTGTTTAGATAGTTTTTTTATTGAATATGTTTTTTTAATCAAGTTTCAAAGTCAAACCAATTATAATTCAGACATAGCTCGACCGTATAACATGTAATTTTTTTTGTATATATCGAAATTCAATTTATTTATTTTTGTTGGATCAAGGACTTAAATATCTAGTGCACTCATATTTTTCAAACTTTTTTTTTGATAATCTACCCTTTTTCCACATGTGCAGAACAAAGACCTTCATTTTCAATGAAAAACCTATGTTTAATAAAACTAAAAAAGCAAATACATAATAAAACCAAAGCATATTAAAATTATATTTGTTGGATAGCTTATTTTGAGGACTACCTGATTCTAGTTGGGTTTGTGAAAACTCCTCCATTTTCATCCTCAACCCGAGCTTCGAAGCGTAAAAAAATAGGTTTTCAAAGTGCCTGAGGGGGAGAATGAGGGCAAAGGGGGGTTCGGTTGAACCCCTAGGGGTTCGCTCGAACTTGGGTTCAGTCAAACCTAGGTTTGGCTGAACCCCCTTCCCAAAAGGGGTTTTCAAATTTTTTTTGTCTGTGCATGCATTAATTTGGTTCGCTTGAACCTTGGTTTGACTGAACGCTTTTTTTGTTTGTTCAAACCAACAAGTTTGTTCAAACCCCCAAAATCACAATTTTTTCCATGGGCTCTTTTTTGTGAGTTTTCCTTCCTCCATCAAATTGTAAACCACTATTGTGGCTTCACCCTGTGGTCCAATAGGTTGTAAATTTCATTTGGGTATATGTTCAACAACAACAATACACCTAAAATTATTTTCAAACCTTCTAGCTTCTTTTGTTATATTAGTACCAAAAAATTCTTTGAAATATAGTTCCTCATTAATCCAATGATATTGTTCATTGAACCTTTTAAATCAATTATAATATCTTCTTGTTCGATATCAAACCAATTAATGTTTGGTTGTAAAACTAGTCCAAATCTTTATTGCAACACCATGGATCTTTATTAAGCACAACAATTGAATTTTTGAATCAAACTCCTCACTTAGACGACCTCTTCTCAATTCTCTCATGTCTTGCCAAAACAAACCTCTCAACTCTCAAATCAGTGATAAGCTTGGCCAAATTATCTATCCCTTGTGCTATTCTTTCAATTCTTTCAAAAAATTGTCTTCCATGTTCTTCTTATTCAAGAATCAGAGCTTCAAATTTGTGGTATTGTTAAGGATGCCTTCTATTTCTCCAAGATACAACATAAAGATATGAGATAATATTTTTTGGAAGTTTGCAAACCCGCTAATTCCTCTCTAGTTGCATCATAGGTAGTTCTTTACATTGTAAAACTATAACTTCTCATGGAAAATCTAATACACATTTCAAGATTAGATTAATTCTAATATAGTTCTCCCAAGGAGAGTCACCAAAAATCAATTGGTTAACAAATTTGTTACTATTTTTTTTTTGTATTTCTAACTTTGTGATGCTCTCTCAAGTAATAAATGAACTAGTAGTTGGACAAGTTATATCCCTTTTTTGGATTACTTTCCTTTGAATTGTAAAGGTACAAATCCCTCTTAAAATGAAATTTAATTTTCATATATATTGTTTTAACTAGAAATAAGGAAAGGTATATTATATTGAAACTAAAAAGGAAATGACAATCTAGATAGATAGTTATTTTCAGAACACTAAGTATGCATGTATGAACAATAAATATTTAGTTTAAAGTAATAATTAGTGTACAAACCAATTTACTATTTTAAATAAGGCTCAAAATTTAGAACATGGATGATGATAACCAATGCTTGAATATCAAACATTTAAAATAGCTATCGCTCGCACAAGAAATGACAACACAAAACCATAACAATACATAGACTTTCAAGTTTCTTTATTCTAGTCATTTAAAAATTCTAAAGTTCACAAACTTACAATTTTCCCCTATAAAAAATTATTTCCCACAAAATTTCACTTTTTCTAATTTATATTCTCTAACCCCCTTTCTCTACCTTAATTACATATATAAATATCATTGAAAGTAACTAAACCCTTAAGTAATTTTCCAAGAAAATATAAAGAGACCTTATAAAATTTAGGGTACTTCTAAAAAAAAATAATTTTTTTTTGAATAAATTAAACATTCTGTAGAGGTGGCACATCATCAAAATTGGTTCCATTTTTCCTTATATCGGTGACTAGGGTGTCTATCTAATATTCTTGACCTTGTATGCTTGAAAATATTTGTTAATAGGTCCTAACTTGTTGTGATTTGGAATAATGACATTATTGGTTATTAGCCTCCATAATGCTTTGCTACCACCAATATTCTCTAACTTGCTTTGGTAGGTAGTGAGATGGTTCACACCAGGGGTCAATGATGAGATGATAATGCTCAATTTTTCCACATTTTCCAAACAAAAAAATTATATACTAAACAAATCCTTTATTTTTTCCTTAAATTTTCTTATATTAACTTGGGTATTTGTGACCAATGGGTTTGTTTGGTTGACTAACCTAGTGGTCTATAGGTTGGTTTGAACATTTTCTTTGATCTTTCCAAACTTCTTTAACAATTCCATTTATTCTTGAATGTTTTGCTTGAGAGAAACCACTTTCAACTCTACGCTTTTTCCATATGATACATTTGGCATCATTAGTATGGGTTAGAATATTCTCAAGACCAACGTTTCCATTCCAAGGTCTATCGTTTTTTCATTGTTTTATCTATGCGCAACCAATTAGTTTCTTCCTTTTTAGAGGTTGCAATATCACCACCATTTCCTTAGGCTTGAGTTCTAAACCATTAAATATTTTCTCGATCTCTTCCATAAACGTAGATGTTTTATTTATGATTTCACCTACCCAATATTTGATTATTTAACCATAAAATTTATATTTTTGAACTTTATCTACAACTGCCTTAACACCATCTGAATTGGGATCCAAAAACAAACCAAATTTCCCTATGGGTTGAGGTGAAGTATCTATGATATATTTCAGACAAGATGATAAGGCATTTACCTATCATTTGAGCTTATATTTTTATTTCTTATATTTTTTATTCTATCAACTATTCTTGTAGTAGACAACTAGAAATTATGTACATCAACATTCTGAGGAGAAGGCCGTAAATTAACTCTTAGAAATAGTATAATCATCAACTACCAATTTAGAGGATGCTTTATGCACTAAGGGATGAATTATTTTTACAAACGTATTCCCTGACGATGTATATAGCATTATCCAAGAAATAGCCTTTGGTTTCTTTGGTTTGGGAATTCTTTGAAGTAATCCAAAAATAACACCCTTTCTAGGATTTAAAGGTCAAATAATTTTATTTTATTAAATAATGTTTGTTATAACCATGAGGTAGGTGTATTTGTAGGAATGGCGGAAGGATTCCCAATAACAAGAGAAGAAAATTGCAAAGACCTATTGGGAGGTGGTGTAACAAAGGATGGCATATCAAGTGAATGAGGGGTTGATGGAATTGGTGAAGAATGGAAGGAGAGAAATAAGTACATATCAAAGAGGGGTATGAAGGTATATATATTATATCTTATTTTATGGTTTCCTCTTGGATGGATCCTAGATTTTCTTTTTCTTTCTCATTTTTCCTTTACTCTTCTCTATGCCTTTACAAATTCATTATGGATTGTTCCTAGGAGGTCCTTCTCCACCATCCCCACCTTCCTTATCCATTATCTAGGGTCTGTGGATGTGGATGTAGGTTGAGAAGAGGAAGGATTCACCTAACTTGTTTCCACTTGTATAGTAGTACCTCTCATTCATGAGGATCTAGTGCCATGTTGATCACTTGTCTTTTTCAATATCCACTCCTTTTTTCTCTTAATTGTTTTCCTCTCCTCAATGTTTACAATCTCTTGGTTAGTCTAATTAACTAGAAAAATTGGTAGCATTTGTATGTGGTTCAAGTATATAGGATCCACCACATTATACTCATCATCTTCTAAACCTTAGATATCCCAATTTAAATGAAAAGAAAAAAATTGCCTCAATGATAATTGGTGTGCCTTTCACACACATGCCCCATGAAATGAGTACCCCCTATTTTTCTTTTTCTTGCAATGGTTTGGTTTCACTTTTGGTCCCACTTTTTGCCATTTTCTTGGGTTGGTTTTGAAATTTTGATCCCCTTAGGGTTTTTGGAAAACTGAGGAAGTTTGTCTTTTTGTAGGTTTTTCCTTACAATTTTCCGTTCGCAAGATTCTCTTGTGTGGATTCCACTTTGTGGAAATCCTTATACAATATTTCATCCCTATGTTGGGTTCATGACCTACATTGTCATCATTCTCACATTTCATTCATCCTTGTGTGGTTTTATCTTTCACATTGTCCATCCCCGCATTGTATCAAACCCTAGTTATGGTTTGTGTATGTAGTAGGTTGTCATATTGGCATATTTATTATACCATTAATCATGGGAGTTATAAATAGAAGGTTGAGGCATCATTTCATACCTTTGACATCTCAACATCTAGAGCTTTGTGCATTCAAAATTCTGTGTTTTGATCTCTGAAATCCTAGTGCATTCATTCAGTAAAGTCTCGCAAGCTCCCAATTGAGTCTATTTTTTTGTGTTGAGGTAGGTTCAATTTGACCCGTCCTCTTTTTTATTTTTATATGCTTTGATATCAATTTAAGTCTTGGGGTCATGTGGGCTTGAAGCTTGGTGTTTTTTGTAGGATTCCTATGAAAGATATTTTTGTGGTTTCCTTTAGTTTGCTTGTTGAGTGTTTCCATTTCTAAGTTTTTTCAACACTCATGCATCTAAAACCCACATGGAGTTCCAATTTTGAGATACTATTGGCAGAAATCCTGGACATCAACGCCACTTTTATATTGGCCCGCAAAGAACTCATTCCAACACCTCACCTATTCCCGCAAAGAGATAGCATGTGGGGATTCATTTGTGGGATTCCTTATAAGGATTATCCAAGAAATTCAACTTATGGTCTTTTGAGCTTTAAAACTCACACATATTCATCTCAACATGATTATTTGAACTTGCATTTAAAATTCAAGCACTTTTACCTCTTATGGAGAATTTTTGTAGGCTTTCCATTGCAAAAATCCATGTGCAAGATTCCATAGGATGGTTACCTCTAGGGCTTAACTTAGTATATTTTGGACTATTAATCTTCACATATATTCATTCCCACATTCCTACTTGAAATTGCACTAAAATGTTTAAGCCTTAACTTGTTGCAAAAAAATCTTGCAAGCTTTCCACTATGAAATTCCACATGTGGGATTCTATCTTACTGGTACTCGTGGGTCCCATCCCCACAATTTCTCCATCCATACAAAACATAAAAACTTGCAAATTATCACAATGAGCTCAAAATGGATAATTTAAATGATTTCATTCATGCATATTTTCATTAGTTAAGTATGTCCATGCACATGTTGGAATTGATTATGTTACTCCATGAAGTCAAGAATCTCATTACACACTATCTTGTGTAGATTTTATAGAAAATTTTGATTGATCAACCAAGTTAAAGTTCAAATTCCACAATGTTGAAACTATCTCCAAGATCTCATCCACTTGGGAGAAAATCTCTAACAAAAATCTTTGGCATGTAGATATTGATGAGTTCAAGGAAAGGATTTCCAGAGAACCAAAGATGGATTTGATGTCAAGGATTAAGCGAAGTGGAATTGATCAGGCCATATGATTTCCTCCCTCATTGATTTGTCCCAAGTTGATAATGACATGAATAAAGTATTATCATAAGGGCACCTAGAGATTCATTGTTGCTAATGTAAGGGTGTTGGTTGATCTATCTACTCCATCAATCTTAAGAACATTTGGGATCCCATCATTTTCAAAAATGGAAGTCACAGATCAGGCATATGCAACTAACATATTCAAAGTTAATCCCAATAGTTTCTTGCATATTATCAACAAACACTAGAAGGATAATCCTCGAGCAAGCATAGGCATGTTGCCCAAAACATTATATATAAGTGACTTCATTGAGGAGGTCAATGACTTGGTCATACTCCTTAGCAAGATTTTAGGCTTACCCTCTACCTCCAAATTTGAAGAATGAATGTACTACTTTATCGAAGAGATCTTGAGGGAAAGTGTTAAATTTGACTGGGCTAAGATTATTAGTGATAATATTCAAGAACAATTTGTTGTCATGAAGAAGACATCTAAATTCTACATGACTTCCTATGTTGTCTATTTGTTAGCAACAAATTTTAAGTATAGAGGCCTAACATGCAAAGAAAATATTGGAACAGATCCATGTTCTTATATGGTATATGATTTTATCCACAACTCTAGTATATAAATTCCAATCATCACTATAGAAGAGTAAATGATGCATTCATAATGCATGTTGTCAGGGTATTACAAGGAGATATTAGGGCAAGGATGTTCCACTTGACCAAGGGGTTGGTAAAATTATTTGGGTATTGGTTTTTCCAATTCTTGAAGTTCACATATTTTAGAATTGAAGGTTTCTCAAGGGCTCCTTATAGGTTTCCAAAATATCCTACCGATAGAATTGTACTACTAGAGTTGACTAGGAAATTGTGCACCTCACATCACCTATTACATGAGAAACTTCAGGTCGGGGTACTTTACCATATGACACTAGGAAGAGGATTATATCCATGTCCTTCGGTGCCTTTAGTAGAGCATTCTAATGTTGAGATACAAAGCTTTGGATTTCAATTTCATAGTCTAAGGAGCAATGTGGATCCTCTTGGAAAAATGAAGAAGTGGTAAGGGAATATGCTCACCAATTGCACATCGAAGATTTTTGGGCCAATTGTGAGAATAACTAAGAAGTTAGGAAAAGGAGTTACATGAGATTCAATTTAGAGTTTATCTACACCCTCGACCTTTTTAGGGTACCAAACCAATTATAGGAGGGTGAGAAATTCCTAGATGAAAGATATAAAAAAATTTCCAATCAACCTCTTCTCTTGCTTGATTGAACGAAGGAGGAAGAAACTGATCTTGATGTGATTACTCATATGATGTTGAGGAGGATGAAAAGATGGATTGATCCTCAAGTTACCCTTCTTGAAGCTTAAAATGTTGAATTAGCATATGGGTAAAACTTGCTAGAAGAGGCTCAATACAGTGAAGATGATGAAAATATAGATGAATAAATTGATGAAAAAGAAGCATCAAAATTTTTTTTTGCAAGCAAAGGTGATGATTCTCCTCCTAGGATGACATGGAAGAAAATAAAAGAGGTTCAAGAGAGACACTCAACAGAAAAACCAAGGGTGTACAAAAGGAATAATGCAAAAGGAGGAATTCCTACATCTAAAAAGGCTAAGAAGACTAGCATGGTTCCAATGGAGACAATTCCAAAAGAGTCTTCTCCTCCACCAGACTCTTAAGTTCTTCCCTCTCCTTCACATCTGCCTCCACCACCTCTAATCTTGGATCCACCATCACCACCCTCTTCTTATATCCCTACTTCATCCGCTATTGATCTTCCTCCTCCCATCCTTTCCTCTCCACCTACCATTGATCATTTGGTCAACCTCACATCTTCTACTTCCTCCACCTCTACCATCTTGGTAGTCTTTAATGTCTTCCTCAACCACTTATTTTCCTTTTTCCTCCACTCTTTCCACACCCCAATTCACCATCTTGACCTTACCACCTACCATCCCTTTCATTTCCTCTCCTACTTCCCCAAGCTTATTGAAGTCATTTATGGCTCATCTCAATAGTTTTCCTAGGCCATTTGTGGATATCTTCCTACTGCCAAAAAAATAGGAATTAATTAATCAAGTTGTATTTGCCTCTCCTCCTTCCCAACAAGTACTTGATCCACCATCTATGGAGAGTGTAGATAAGAATTTGAAAGAAATGAAAAAATAGGAGCAAGAAAATATTGGGAATTTATCCGTAGTGGAAGAAACTTCAATTGCTCCTAAGCATCGTGAAGAAGCTTCTAGAGGAGATGAACGAATAAAAGTTGTGGAGCCAAAATAAGAGAAAACAATAGAAATAAAAGAGAAGGAAACATAAACATAAAAAGAAAGAGAAAATAAGAAAGAGGAGCAGCATATTGTGCAACCAATAGGCCAAGAGGCTGCAGAAGAAAAGTCTATAGAAAAGGCCTCTACTTCTTCCCAAGCAACAACCAAAGCATGGCTAGAAGAATAGTTAAAAAAGAAGGTTTTAGTTGTTAGAGATCCAAAGGCTATTTTTGAATAAATTTTGACTTATATGGAACAACCCAAAGATAAGAAGGGTAAATTCAAGTCCCACATAACTAAGGATGCTTCTAGATTGTGAACTATTCATATAGCTATGCCAACAGTGGACAAGGATACCACAATAATTTTTCCAATGGAGTATAATATTTCTTCCATTAATATTGGGCCAACCAATAGAGATCAAGAGATTGATGAGTTCCAAGGGTCTATCTCCAATATTTTGAAGAGGTTGGATAAGGATCAAGCAAAAAAGAATAAGCTTAAAGTGTAGGTTGTTGAATTGGCTACCTTCATCTAGCAATTGCTGACCCCAATTTAGAGTGTTCTAGAGAAGGTATTTTTCTCCTATGCTTCTATCAAAGGATTATGTAAATAAGATGGAACAATAAATTCTTGGGCATAGATAACTTCAGAATGGATTGATGGATTTTTTGTAACTGGGAATAAAGCAATTATTATGGCAGTGGAAATGCATAACAATTTTATGATTTTAAAGGAGGAGATACAAAAGGAAATCAAGGATTGTACTTCCTATTTAAAGTATTATAAATTGAAATATCCTAAATTACAAGTTATCAGGGCCTTGTTTGTAGATATATTAGATAAGGAAGGTAGATTTCCCAAGGATAAGATGAAAGAACCAACATTTTGGATGCATGCACTGGATTTTCAGAGAGAGATTGTAACTAAAGTTTTGCTAGAAACAAATATGATTATTGGGAGAATAAATGAGTCACTTGCTAATTGTGATCAATTCCTTAGTGATATTGCAAAGATCCCTATTGTTGCTACAGAAAAGTTGGATGACACTGTGCTAAAGTAGAGTTGGCAAAAAGTTATACAAAAATGACCCATTAATGACTTGAGCAAGGCATTTTTGACTGTTGTGGCATAGTTTTTGGTGCATTCTAAGGAAGTGATCAGATAGTGAAAATATTGTGTGGACCTGCATAGACACTTAATGGAGGAGTATGAAATTTTGGGTTATAAAATTCATGTTGCACAACTTCCACTTAATGAACAATTAAAAGCTATCCTCACTAGTTTTGTGAAATATTTTGTCAAGGAATATGAAGCTGGAAATATTGTAATTGATGATAAGTTTTTATAAAAAATTCTAGCCAGCTATAGTTGGTTACATAAAAGTGTGTGCACCCACCTTGTATGGAATTTTGTAGAATGTATTTAATATAAAGTATAAATATATTTTACATTTTCTAGGTTCACATGTGAGAATTTTAAATTGGGGGTAGTTGCACAAATATTTAATGCACCTCAAATATTAAATACAAATGTAATCTTGGTCATTAGTGTTGAGTTAATCTCCACCATTAATTTTGTAAACCTTCTCTATAAAAGGAAACCTCACCTCATTTGTAAGGGTTGAACATGATTTGTTATAACATCATTTTGAAAGTAATCCAAGAAAAGAGAATTGAAGTGTTGGTGAATTTTCTTGTTATTTCTGGATGCATGCATGGTTCCTACTTCCTATTTCATTTTTCGGTTGTTAGTGTTAGTTCAGTTATAATGATGACAAAGTGTTAAATGTATTTTGATAGATCTCTGGTTCATACCATTTGTAATTTGTTGATTGTAAGTTACTTTATGTGGTTAGTTTGAGCCCTTTTAATGCAATGTTTCAACTATGAATGTTTGTTCATATTATTCTAGTAATTGGATGTATGTTTGAATATTTGGAGTCTAAAAATCTTTTAGTTTTCCTTTGAAATTTGCACTATTTTTGTGGCATTATGGGTTTAAATTTGATTAAGAAGGAATTAGTTTTTGTGAGGGATCTGACTATCTATAGAAATAGCCATTATTATGATTTTCCTTAGGTTTTTAGAATTGTGATTTCTCTAAACCCTCATCTTTTGATCTTTATTTTAAAATCTAGGCTAGTTTTAGGAAGAAAAGCATCATAGAATTTCCATTTTTTATGATAAGAGTCATTTTCAAATTGCAGATCTAAAAATATAGCTAGGGTTTTAACTAGTTTTCATATTTCACAAAACCCTTGTTTCATAAATTTCTAGTTTTGTTGAACCATAAAAGTGTTGCAAGTATGAAGGAGTTGTCATTGATGTCAACAAGATTGTGTTGTCATTTGCGATAGTTGCGTAGTGGTTGAGAGATATTGTTGCTTTGATTAGTTGCATTATGTTGTCATAAGTTAAGTTGTTGATGTTAACCTATAGTGTTGCTTTGATAAGCTTTTTTTTATGGTTTAGATGTTGAGGATATTGAGAAAATTGATAAAATAAGGAAACAAGGTGTTGTAGAAGTGATCTGGTTTTGCTTTGCATATCTTCTAGGTTAAAGATCTACTTGTGTGGTTTGGATATGTTGGTTAGAGGTGTTCAAAGTTTCTATATACAGAGTTTGGGTTTCTGGATCGATGTGCAGAGGAAGTTATGTTCACCAGTGTGTGAACTAGTTTTTCACTGTTGATTATAGAGGTGTCTAGGAGAAATGTTTTTGCTCCACATTTATCCATAGTTTCTCTTTAGATCTTGTGATTTTTAAGGTGTGTTGATGTTGTTGATCTCTTGCCAAGGTGTCAAGAGGATTCGTGGTCTAGTGCTCTAGAAGTTAGATTTTAGAGTTGCAGTGTTTGGTAATGTAGTCTGAGTGTGCAAGATGTGTACCTTCTAAAGGTGAAAATTGTTGTGAATGAGTTTGATGGATTTTAGGATGATAGAGGAATATTCTAGATCATGATGAAGCAAGGAATGTGCTTCACAAGTCATCCTTGGATTTGAGAAAGCATGTAATTCAAACTCTAATGGTGTTTGCATGAGTAATGGTTGACCTGGTGTTTACACTACATTCAAAGATGTTTAAGTTTTAATGAAAGCATAGCTTGGCATGTGAGAGTTGATTTGGGTCCTAAAGAAGTTTTATATTGGTCCACTTTCATTCCTATCCACTATGGGAATGTTTAGTGCCAACCTTTTTTGAATTTGTAAAGTGTAAGGTGAGTGTAGCTAACTTGAAGATGTTTTTCAAGTTGTGGATGGTATAAATCCAAGGTGAGTTGACACAAGATGAAGTGTAGAATAGAATTGTGTGTTGTGATGTGAAAATAAGTGTAGAAGTATGAAATGCAGTGCAGGCTATAATGAAAGATTGTTGAATGTAGAGAGCTAAGGTATCTTCATCACTTGAAGACTATGAGTGTTATTAGAGCTATTATGGTGGATTCTCTATTGCATTGAGAGTGTGTTCTTTGTGTAACATTCTATCTTTTTTCTTCTTTCTATTCTGGTAGTGAGCCTATCTAGACAGTGTGTCTTATTCTAGAAGTAAGCCTCCTTGTATCAGTTTTGAAATTACTTATATTGTGAGCTAATCCTCACCATAGTTTTTCCCTTCTATGGTTTTTCCATGTAAATATGTTGTTCTCTTCTATATGGTGTTGGTTGTTTAAGTTTTTGTTATCTACCTTTTATTTTCAAACATTATAACAGATTAATGGTTTAATGAATGCATGTGGATCTTATTAGTGTTGAGGGTTTTTCTATTTTAATTTGATACAACTGATTCACCCCCCTCTCAATTGTCTTGTTCATTCAATAATTAGTATCATAGAAAGGTTCCTTGGAGAAAATATTAACCTCTTGAGGTAGATCTGGGATGGCGAGCAAGAAGGAGATCTCTATGTTTTATGGTACAAATTATGCATTCTAGAAAGTGAAGATGGAAGGCTATCCGATTTATCTTGGATTTGGTGTCACTAAGGCAATAATACTGTATATAACATACCTACAAATGGACCAAGCATAAGTCATGAAATCAAGGCCTATGAAATAGATGGTAAGGCAAGGTTTGTTCTTTTGAGTAGTCTTGTTCATATTGAATTCATGAAAGTTATGGATCTGAAAACTACTAAAGAAGTTTGGGATAAGCTAGAAAGTATTTATGAAAGAGATGACAAAGTTAAACAAGCTAAGTTACAGAATTTCAAGAAACAATTTGAAACTTTGTGAATGTTTGAAGATGAAACAATTACAAGTTACATGTAGAGGGTTGATGAATTGGTAAGTGCTATGAGAGGTCTTTGTGCACAAGTCAAAAAACCTAAAGTGGTAAAGAAAATTCTTAGAGCTCTTCCTAATTTTTATAGTGAAAAGGTTTATGCTATAGATGAAGTTGCAAATTTGAATACCTACACTAGAGATTAGTTGTTTGGCACACTAAATTCATTTGAAATGAGAAAAATTGGCTCAAAAAATGGCACAAAAGTGGAGAGTGATTTGAAGACCGGGAAATAAAAAATAAGTTAAGATTTAGATGTAGGTGATCTTGATGATGTGGAAGCTAGCTTTCTAAGAAGAATGAAAAATGGAACTGGTAAGTACAAAGGTAAACTACCTTTCAAATGTTTCAGCTATGGAAATATAAGTCACTATGCTTTGAGATGTCCAAATAGAACTATGAACAATAAGAACAAGGAAAACAAAGGAGATATGATTAAGAAAAGCTATTATGTTAGAGAAGATGCTAGTATTTCTAATGATGAATTTGATTATGGAGATGATGATAATGAATGTTTGTTCTTGGCATTAAAATATGAATTTGGTTCCGCTAACTTTGAAATTTTTGAGAAGGAAAGTGTTTCAGAGAAATAGGATAAGACTAGAGGTACATTGGTATCTACTTTTCATGTTAGACATGATAAGAACTATTAGGTCATTAATAGTGGTTGCTCAAATCATATGACCAGAGACAAGAGTAATTTTGTTAAACTTGAAAAATATGATGGAGAACTTGTCAAATTTGGAGATGATTTAAGTGCTAAGATTTGTGGAATAGGTTCAATCAATTTTGATGGAAAGAATAATACTAAAGATGTCTACTATGTTAAAGGTTTAAGGAATAAAATCTTGAGTGTTCGAAAAATGTGTAACAAAGGATATAATCTTATGTTTCAATATGATGGATGTTAGATCACAAAAGGGTTCAGAACTGTGATTGTTTATGGAAAGAGGACAAATGGAAATATCTATTAGCTCAAGGGTGTTGATGGTCACTCTTTTATGACTCAGATTAATGATAACTAGCTATGGAATAGGAGGATGTGTCACATCAATTTTGATAACTTGGTTAGAATCAATTTAGTTCAAGCAGTGAGAGATCTTCCAAGGATTACAAAGCCTATCATTGCTATTTGTAGAGATTGTCAATTTAGAAAATAGACTTAGAAGTAGCTTCAAGGGAAAACGAAAAATATTCTACCAGATTGTTGGAATTGGTACACAAAAACATTTGTGGTCCTACAAGAGTGATAAGTATTCAAGGTTACATGTATTTCATGCTTTTTATTGATGATTACTCTAGAATGACATGAGTTACTTTTCTTAGAGAAAAATTTGAAGCCCTAGATAGATTCAAAGAATTTAAAGTATGGTTGAAAATGAGATGGATTTTAAGATCAAATTTTTGAGGTTTGACATAGATGGAGAATTCATCTCCAATGAATTTAACATGTTTTGTGACAATCGTGGCATAAAAAGGCACTTATTTGCTCCTAGGAATCCTCAACAAAATGGAGTGGTTGAAAGGAAAAAAAAGACTATTCAAGAAGTTGCAAGGACTATGATGAAAGAAGCTAACCTACTAGAATTATACTAGAGATAAGGAGTTCATATTGTTGTTTACATACTTAACAAAGGGTGATCCCACAATACTAGTTTACACTTTCTCAGAGATCTTGATTTTTACTGAAATCACATATTTTTAGAAAATATAATGATTTAAGCCTTGAAAAGTTCCATTTAAAGGATTCCAATTGAAGAGGGTTTGATCAAACCACCTTAGATCAAACCCCCTTGGATAGAAGCTTGCTAGTCTGAAACCATACCTATAATAGAGTCTCTTTTACACCCATCAAAATGTTGATAAAAAGCCACTTTTGATTTACCTTTTGGGGGATCAAATGAATTAATTTAAATTTTTTTTTGTGAGTATGTAGTCCTTATTATAAGCTTCCCAAAAATTATAATTTTAAATAAATTTAATTTGATTATTATATTTATTTTTTATTTCTTGTGAATATAGGTTTTTCACCGAAAATCAAGCTCTTTGTTCTACACACGTGGAAAAATAGAAAATTATCAAAAAAAAAATTGAACAATATCTATGCACTAGATATTAAAGTCCTTGATCCAAAAAAATAAAATTGAATTTTGATACATATAAAAAAAACTTATGTTTTAGCCGGTAAATCATGTCTAAATTGTAACTAGTTTGACTTTGAAACTTAATTAAGAAAAAAATATTCAGTGAAATGATATGAAACCAATTCCATGCACTATATGTCATAGTTAAAAATCTAAATTTGAAAAAAATGAATTTTATCCTTCATAAAAGAATTTTTTTGTTAGCCAGTAACGTCACTCTTAAAAAATGGTGTTTACTATTAAAAACTAGTTTTCGAAGGAGATGGAAAAAGAAGTACAATACGATTCTAAATTTTTTGAAAAAATATATTTAGAATCTACAAAAAAAAATGTCACAAATCACTAGTTTGCATCATCTTCAAATTCCATACAGTTTAGCCACTATAGGTGCCAGAAAGTGAAGATTTAGTTAAAAAAAATTAGTTCAATGTCTAGTTTCACCAAAAATTGTAAACCAGTATTGTAGGATCACCCAAAAGTTCAAGCAAAAGCTAGTAGCACAAATATTCCCTATGAGTTGTGGTACATAAGGATTCCTACTCATGGACCACTCATTATCATGAGAGATGGGTTCTTGTGAACCACTACTCATGAAACATGGGTCAATGAGTTTGAATTGTAAAACTACATAGTTGAATCCTAATATCAATATCACAATTTGACACATGGAAAATACCTCCTACTTATCAGGATTCCTATTGTCAATTACTTTAGAGTGTTTGGAAGAAAATGCTATATTAGAAGAGATGATGAAAACTTAGGAAAGTTTGATGCAAGGTATGATGAAGGTATCTTCCTTTGATATTCTACTAAAAGAAAAGCTTATAGATTTTACAATTATAAAGGATTGAAAAAGATTGTTGAAAGTGCAAGTGTCAAGGTTGATGAAGATTTGAGGAATTTAGTGATAATATATGGGTATGAGTCAGATGAACTTGATTGTGGAAAAGAAGAAGAAAAAGCTAAGGAAAAAGAAGTAAAAAATGAAGAGGAAGAAGCTTTGGAAAAAAACCCATAAGAACCCTAAGTATGTACATAGAAATCATTTTGAAGAATAGATCATTGGAGACAAAAGAAAAGGCATGTTGACAAGAAGAAGAGCTACTAAAGTAGAGGTAAATCTATGTTTACTTCTAAATTCAAACTTGAAATAGTGAGGCATGCAAAGATGAACATTTGATGAAAGAAATGGAAGAAGAACTTATGCAGATTGAGAAGAATTAGGCTTGGGAACTTGTTCCTAAACCTAAAAGAAAAAAAAAATTATTGGAACTAAGTGGGTATTTAGAAACAAGTTGAATGAGAATGGAGAAGTGGTAAGAAACAAGGTAAGGCTTGTGTGTAAGGGCTATGCACAAGTTTAAGGAATAGAATTTGAGGAGACATTTGCTCCATTGGCTAGAATGGAAGCAATCAAGATGTTTTTGGCTTTTGTAGCACATCAGGACTTTAAATTTTATTAGATGGATGTGAAGTCTGCTTTCTTGAATGGAGAGTTGGAATAAGTTTACATGGAACAACCAAAAGGATTTCAGTTGTCAAATAAACCTAATATGGTCTACAAATTGAAGCAAGCTCCCAAAGCTTGGTGTGCAAGGTTGGACAAATATTTGATACAACAAGGATTCAATAAGGTTATCGTAGATATCAATCTTTACTTCAAAGTTGAAAAAATCAAATCTTGCTAGTGGTTGTGTATGTTGATGACATAATTTTTGGAGGAAATGAAGCTATGTGTAGGAAGTTTGTAGAATAGATGCAGAAAGAGTTTGAGATGTCTATGTTCAGGGAGATGAATTTCTTCCTTGGGCTACAAATCAATCAAACACGTAAATGAATATGCATTTCACAATCAAAGTGTGTTAAAGAAATGTTGAAGAAGTTTGGAATGGAAGAATCCAAACCAATATGTCCACCTATGGTTACTAGTTGCAAACTAAGTAAGGATGATGAATCCCCTAAGGCTGATCAAAGCAAGTATAGATCTATGATTGGTGGATTGCAATACCTAACTACTACTAGACTAGATATCATGCATGTAGTTTGTCTTGTGGATATATTTCAAGAAGATCCTAAAGAGACACACATTGCAGTAATGAAGAGGATATTCAGATATTTGAAGAGCACTCTAGATTATGGCTTATGTTATCCTAATGATACTGATTTCACATTGAGTGCTTACACATATGGGTAAGTGCAGGATCATGATGGGCCAAAAAGTGGCAATATGATGGGTATATATAGGGTATGTGGCTGACAAATTTTTTTAAACCCAAAATTGATGAAATGAAAAGGGTTTTAAAGGAGATTCTTAGCTTTCCACCAATATAAATTATGTTTTATTTTGAATTTAATAAGTAATTATTATTTATTTTCTATTTGAATTATGACTAAAGTCCTTATTGATAGGTTGATTGAAAAACATCTATAACTTTCAAATAGTGTCACATTTTTTCAATCTGAAACATGCATCACATTCTATGCTTTGCATACTATAGGATTAAAAAAAAAAATTGAATTTCATGAAGTTTTGGCCAAGTTAAGGTGGTAGGACATACGAGTTTTTATATTTTTTAAAATTTGTAATAAAAAATCATAATTAATTATTTACTTTGAAAAAATTACAAAAAAATATGCATCACATCGGGACATGAGTCCTCTACCTATATCTAAAATCTTATAAAAATATTATCATTTTATTGTAGTTAGGGTGGTGAAGACACCTACTTCTTATTTTTTCCCTGAAATTTAAGTACTACTACATTGAAATTTCTAATTTTCACGAAATAGATTTTCTTTTAAAAAAAATAAATCTAGTATTTTAGAAACTACATTCAATTTTCTACAAATTCTATTCTTACACATTTTTGAAATAATATAGATAACTTATTCAAATTTTTATGTCAATTTGCCTAACTCTGATTTTTCTGAATTTTTTGCCACTTAATGGCCTATTTTTTCTATGATGATCCTGCACATGCCCATATGCAAATTGGGCTGGTTGTGTGGATGAAAGGAAAATTACAAGTGGTGGTGCATTCTTCCTTAGATGTAGATTGGTATCATGGCTAAGTAAGAAACAAGATTATGTTTCTTTATTTACTATAGAGGTTGAGAATATTGCAACAACATCTTGTTGTACACAAGTATTATGGATGAGACACATATTGAAGGATATCAAAGTGGTGTATGAAGAGTATATTTCAATATTTTGTGATAATACAAGTGCAATCAATATTTCAAAGAATCCGGTGATGCATTCAAGAACAAAGCATATATCAATTAGGTATCACTTTTTGAAAGAGAAGGTTGTGGAGAATAAAGTGAAGCTTGAATATGTACCTACAAAGGATCAAATTGTTGGCATATTTACTAAGGCTCTTCCTAAGGATAATTTGATTATCTTTGAGAGAATTTGGGGGTTATTTCCCCTCCTTCTTTGAACTAGATGCATGTGGAGATGTATCGGTTTAGTGGATCTACGGATGGAATGATGTTGGTGGCTACCTCTCAGGGGCAGTAGGTAGTGACATTGTTGCAAAATGGAGTCTATGTTGTCATTTTGTAGAGGTTTCTAATTTGGTTGGTGTATAATTATAAAGGTTAGTATTATTATCTTTTTTCTATGTCAAAGGGGGAGAACAATGCAAAATATTTTTTCCTTCTCTATTGATATCAAAGTGGGAGAGAGAGGTCATGTGAAAAATTATATTTATATAGAGGGAGAGAGAGATGTCATGTGGAAAAGGAAAGGTTAAAAGGGGGAGAGATAGATAAAGTGAAGGAATATTGTGTGTGTTATCTTTGATGGTTTTTCACATCTTTTGTTTCCATCAATGACAAAGGGGTATATTGTTGCAAGTATAAAGGTGTTTTCTTTGATGTCAATAAGCTTTTTTGTCATTATTGATAGTTGCGCAGTGGTTGAGAGATATTTTTCCTTTGATTAGTTGCATTGTTTTGTTATCAATTAAGTTATTGATGTTAACCTATGGTTTTTATTTTATTATGTTTTTTTTATGGTTTAGATGTCGAGGATATTGATAAAATTTATAAAATAAGGAAACAGGGTGTTCCAATGGTGTTCTGGTTTATAGAGGTGATCTAGTTTTGATTTTCATTTATTCTAGGTTGAAGATCTTCTTGTATGGTTTGGATATCTTGGTTAGAGGTGTTCAAATTTTTTATATCCATATTTTGGGCTTTGGATCAATGTGCAAAGGAAGTTATGTTCAATAGTGTGTGAACTAGTTTTGCAGTGTTGCTTATAGAGGTGTCTAGGAGAAATGTTTTTACTACGTATTTCTTTGCAGTTGCTCTTTAGGTCTTGTAGTTATGAAGGTATGTTGATGGTATTGATCTCTTTCCTGTGTCAAGAGGATTCGTGGTCTGGTGCTCTAAAAGTTGGATTTTAGAGTTTCAGTATTTGGCAATGTAGTTTGAGTGTACAAGTTGTGTACCTTCTGAAGGTGAAAATTGTTGTGGAGTGTGATGGATTTCATGATGATAGAGGAATATTTGAGATCATGATGAAGAATGGCATGTGTTTCACAATTCATCCTTGGATTTGAGGAAGCGTGTAATTCAAAGTCTAATGGTGTTTGCATGAGTAACGACTGACCTGGTGTTTACACTACATTCAAAGATGTTTAAGTTTTAATGAAGGTGTAGCATGGAATGTGAGAGTTGATTTGGGTCCTAATTAAGTTTTGTAGTGGTCCACTTTCATTCCTATCTATCGCAAGAATGTTTAGTTCCAAACTTTTTTGAATTTGTAAAGTGTAAGGTGAATCTGACTTAAAGATGTTTTTCAAGTTGTGGATGGTATAGGTGAGTTGATGTGAGATGGAATGTGGAATAGAATTGTGTGTTGTGATTCAAAATTAAGTGAAAATGTATGAAATGCAACACAAGCTATAATGAAATATCGTTGAATGTAGTTTAGGTATCTTGATCACTTGAAAAATATGAGTGTTATTGGAGCTATTATGGTGGATTCTCTATTGAATTGAGAGTGTGTTATCTACGTAACATTCTATCTTCTTTGTTATTTCTATTCTAGCAGTGAGCCTCCTTGTACTAGTTTTGTAATTAATTATATTTTGAAATAATCCTCACTATGGTTTTTTCCCTTCTAGGGTTTTCAATGTAAATCTGGTGTTCTCTTGTGTATGGTGTTGGTTGTTTCAATTTTTGTTATCTACTTTTCATGTTCAAACATTATAACAAATTAAGGGTTTAATGAATGCAAGTGGATCTAATTACTATTGAGGGTTTTGATGTTTTAATTTGATACAATTTATTCACCCCCCTCTCAATTTTCTTATTCATTCAACAAATTTTCCTCTATGAAATCGACAATACATCAAACCACTAAGTTTTCTTTGCAAAGTTAAGTCTTGACATACAAAGCCTTGGGGTTATTTTTCTAAAGTTTTCTAAGGAAAGATTTCCTTTCAAGAGACATGGTACCTAGTTAATTTCTCTATGTTGTGAAGTGAAAAAACACTCATCAATAATAATCTCATCTAATCTGATTTTCTTACCTCAAATTCATTGTTACAATCAACTCAGTAGTTTTGTAATTTAGGTACATGATAAAAACTAGGTCCAAGCCACAAATTATTTTTGACAAAGTCTTTTCTATTGAATGGAAAATGGAATGCAAAGCATTGTATAATGCATTTCACTACATCTATCTCATATTCAATGCATCAAAGGTAGTTATACATTGATAAACTGATAAACTAATAGGAAAAATGAATCCATCATTTTTCCTCTTCCTACATCTTTTATTGATTTGAACAATTTTTCTACAAACTTCAATTAAGACAAATCTATCACAGACATACCTAGGTAGTTTATGTAGGAAGCCATCATTTCCCCCAATCCTGATGTATGTAAACTTTCAAAACTAAATGAAGAATCCCCTATTAGTGTTAATCAACTCGGAAATTTCTAAGGAATTCTTATGCTTATATCTCCTTGCAATTCTCTTACTACCAACATCATAATGGAATCATTAACTCTCATGAACCTCTCATAACTATTTTCTAGCTAGAGCTAAGGAAAGTAATTATAAATCTTGGTATTTACATCAAAATTCCCCATAGAATGCAATCCTAGCCATGTCCTTATACTAGCAATGACATAAAACAAGTATGAAGACATACAAAATTGCTTATTTAGCTAAAATTTGGTTATTTGGATGTGAAGGTCATCATTGATAATATTAACCCAATCTATGATTTGTTTCCCATGGTCGATAACCACAATGAAAAATTACATCCATGACTCAAAATTCTATGCATCCTCACTATCATTTAATCTATGTAATAGTACTATGAAGTGGCCAATCATCTATGAAGTGTGACTTGTGTAAATTTGGAGGAAAGTGAGATTTTCCCTTCTTTAGGACTGCCAACCATTATTTTTCCATTGTATTTTGGTAATGACTCTTTTTTCATGTGAAGCATTGATATAAAGTGGAGACACCTAACTTTGCAAATTATTCTCTATGGGGCAATCTAAGTAGCATGTGAATATATTATCTATCTATTTTAGCAATGATTCTATTATCATTTTTTTAAGCTCTCTTAATTGAGGATCATAGTGGTTTAATGCATTGTATTACTATTTCATAGAAAAATGGACCCTTGTCATTTTCATGGCCTTTTAGGTCTTGTTTCACAATGTTTGGTCCATTTTTCTCTAATTTTATATTGTAATGTGGCTTGAACAAACATATTTATGTAATAAATTTCAAATAATGATGTCTTGTGAAGGTGTTGTGAAGTGTTGTAAAACATTTCTACACTATTCTAGACTCTATTCATTACAATTCACCTAAAAATCACCTTTTCATCACTAAACAAGTCCTATTTTGAACTGTTGTAAAGTCTTGTAACAAGATTTCACACTTTTCTAGGCATAATTTCACTATTTACACCTTTCCTATGTTTTATTTGAGTCCTTTATGCCCTTATAAGTCTTAATTAAGTGCATTTTTGAATGTAAACCTAACAAATAACATTAAATGCAAGATAATTCCTAACACCTATTTTTAGATCCTAGGTGGGACCCATTCACCATGGGTGGTGAAGGAGTCCCCCTTGGCTCCAAATTCAAAATATTTTAAATTTCCTTTTAGGTTTTTATTCAAAATCACTCAATGTCGGCCTATGATGAGGTATTAATGGGTTACTAAGGCACAAGATTTTATAAATAAGTGATTTTCACCTCATTTTGCATCTCCTACAATCAGACATCACATCCAAGTAATCTTTTCATCCACTCAAGCATTCAAGAACTTTACAACATCAAATCAAGCATTCATCAAGCATTTTGAAGCATCCATTGACATATCTTCATATTTTATTCAACAAGGGTTTGGTAAGTTGATAGCATTTTCCTATTATCTATTTATCATTCTCTTTCATTTCACTATTTCATTAAGGGTTTGATTACCAAAGTGGGGTTTGACCAAGGAAAACCCCTATTTTCTAACCCTCAACCATTTTTCCCCTCTTGCATGTGTGTTTGCAGAACTTTGTATACAAATTTAACAATAATTTAGGTGTTGAAGAGTGGTCAACAAGTCAACTAGGTGCTTCAAGTCAAATCAACCATATTTCAAGCTTGGAGAAGGTATTTTGTTTGTTTCCTAGAAAATTGACTTTGGCAACCCGACAAGCAGACATCCTCAGATTTGGTGTTGCAAATTTGTCTCCTCATTTCTTAGAATTTTGGGAGAGGAATGATTCACCACCAATGGAAAATGAGTCCCACCTTAAGGCTGGAAATTTAAGTTTTGTTAGATTTTGGATCCCGACACTCAAAAATTGGTTCCCAACAATTTTCATCAGAAGCAAGACTAATTTGCCACCACGGGTGAATGAGTCCCACTGGTGATTTTTTGTAATTCTAGATAGCATCCAGAACATTCCAGAATCCTCATCAGACCTCCAGGTGCACACTTATTCAACTCATTTCTTTTTTTTCTATATTTATTCATTCTTTACTCATTGTTTGCATAACACATTGTGTTTTCTAACATAGCATAATTATTAGGTTTTGCATTCATAATAAGTCATATAGATCACTTAATTGCACTTATTTCATTTCATTTAGGCATAACAACATCACACATTGCATAATTTGAATGAACCTATCCAACATTTTTGGCCCTACTCTCTCGTTTTAGGTGAAAAATCCTAGAAGAGTTAGGGAGTCTTGTGGGTGCCAAAAATCTATGGTTCATTTTGGTGAACCCCATATTTTGTGGTAATTTTATGATTGTTTGGTACCCCATTGATAATACTTTAGTGAGACCAAGTTCTAGACTCATGGCCTCCCGCGATAGCAATTTCGTTGTGGACCTTGGGATCTCAAGAGCTCCTACTCCTAGTATGGAAAATGGTGCATTAGGCATGGACAATACCACTTCTATGTCTTCACCTTTCCATCCAATGCATGTTGAAATACAAAAAAACTCCATCTCACAAGAAAAGTTCATTAATATTCATGAGGATTTTTCACATTTACAACAAGACTTGTCTCTTGAAAACATTTCCACCGCCACCATACCAGCCATAGAAAACCTCCATCGTTTGATTGAAAGTGATGATGGTTTACAAGTTATGAAAATAATTGCTGATATTGACAATAAGCATGCTTATTTTAATTCTCAATCCACAAACCTTCCTGTAAGCCAAGGAGGACCTCACATTTCTCCCCCTTCAACCATAGCATCCATACCAAATTATAAAACTCCTCATGTTACAACAACTATGCAACAAGTTAGTCATGTGGCTCCTTCTTTTGTAATTCCAACTAGCATTCCTAGTTCTCTTGTGGCATCACAAGTCCCTTCCACCACCTTCACCCCTCTTAGTGTTCCTTTCACTTCTCCTCACATTACATACACTCCATCGCCCTTTTCTCTTCCACCTCAAACCACCTACCCCGATCCCATCATTACACAACTCCTTAATAATATTTCATCCATGCAACAAAAAATTTCCACGAGTAGCCAAGGTCAAACCACTCCACCCACATATCATGTTTGTAGTAGACCCTTATCCTTAGAAATCTTACGTAGACAGATGCCACAAGGGATAGAAATGCCTAGGTTTGAGAAAGACAGAGGTAAAGGAGACCCTATTAACCATGTCAATGCTTATACAACTTTATGCAACAATTTTGTCCTTGTCCTTAATGATAAACTCCTAGCTAAAATTTTTCCTAGGACCCTAAAAGATACTGCATTGGAATGGTTTTCCAACTTGCCCAATCATTCCATTTGATCATTTAATGAGGTTGTGGATGCCTTTGTAGGTCACTTCCAAGTTCATATGACCCCTAAAAAGACAATGGCTGACCTAATGTATTGTAGAAAAAATGTCGATGAGAAAGTCATTGATTTTATTTCATCTTACCAGTCATTGTATGCTCAAGTGGATGTCAAAATTCCTGATTCACATCTATAGAAGATGTTTATCAAAAAATTACACACAAACCTTCAGGATAAGTTAACTATGATGAAATTCCCTTTGTTCATGCACTTATGCACAACCTTGTGTGAATATCATAACTGAGTTTCAAGTCATGATTCAAAATCCACTTCTAACTGAATTGAAAAGCCTGAGCACAATAATAAAAAATTTTGCAAACCAAATAGAGGCTTTTTATAATTCAATCCGCCTCCTCAACCACAACCAAACCCACCTATTCCAAGTCAAGTGGCAACTGTTAAAGCAATGGCACCTTATACCTATGGGGACCTGAAGAGACAATTTAATCCCTTACCTATATTCTCCATAATACAATGAACCAATTACTCCAACAACAAATGATCACTTTGCCTACCATCAAACCAATTGATACCACCAAACCTTTACCACCCACCTTTAAACCTAATGCTTATTTCCATTTTCATCACCAAAATGGCCATCACATCGAACAATGTTAGCATCTCAAACACTTAGTTCAAAACCTCATTGATTTAGGTCATTTTTCCATTGCTGGTGTTAATGATCAAGGTAATAAGTCTGTTGCACCCCCTAACCAAAATTTACAAATATTTACCAATCCCATGCCTAAACACAATATTTCCTTTTTCAAGGCTAGTGAACCTTCAAACCCTCAAGTCATGAACGTTGATACAAATAGAGTACAACATGATATAACTCCAAATGTTACCCAAGTTAATCCTATGTATTAACTTGTGGGCGCAATAGATGTTATCCCTCATAAGGGCCCAACCAACAATATTCTTGATATCACTTTTTCAGCTAAAGATATACTTCAAAAAATTCTTGATGGTCCTCTTTACATAGCCAATAGAATCTATGATAAGCCCACCAATGGGATATTAATAGATACTGCCTATGGTGAGAATTTGATCACAGAAGAATTTCTAGTATTACATGATCTATATCAAGATTATTATAATTAACCAACTGCATGGATTAAAACACATATTGGTTTTGTGTGCCCTATGATCCGATCGATCATACTCCACTTACAAATAGGACCCAAAACTTTGGAGGTAACATTTTCAATTATTCCACAATTGGATCAATTTCATTTGTAGCTAGGCCACTCATGGTTTCACTCAATGAAAGCGGTCCCTTCAATGGTTCACAAATGTTTGAAGTCTCCACATGGAAATGAAATATTTACCATACACCATAGTGGCTTCCATCCATTATCGTCTAAAGGTAATTTTTCCTTAGAAGCCTTTTGGCCCACACCTATGGAACCCATCACCCTCATAAAGATTTATTTTTGATAACCTATCAAAAGTTCAAAGCCAAACACATAGCCGAATTGTCTCTTCATAACATGTCCCTGTCAGCTTCCACCCCACCTATCCTAGATGAAACCATGCTTCAACCTGAGTCCAACATTGAACAACCACCCTTAGACACTTCCCCACCTTCGTTTAAATGACCAAGAGAAAGTGAAACCAATCCTGTCATACCTCCCCGCATTAAACAAGTGTATAAAGCTAAAGGGAAAGTGATTGACCCATCCTCTTTGGTTTCTTCCATTCTTCCCCCTTTAGAAGAGAAGGGACCTATGATGAATCAATCCGCTCTTACACCTCAAAAACTTCAAAACAGAATTAAACGAAACCATGGTGTTTGAGAGCGTAGGCATCGTCATCATCTCCTTGCTTGTCAGTCACGAGTGGAAGAAAATCAAGAAAAGAAACCTCTACCTCTAACAGAAGAAATAGATGATCACCCTCCTTGTCTTGACCCACCACAAGATAGTCCAGTCCAATCTTCACAACAAAATGAACAAATCCAACAGCCACAACTTTTAATACATCCTTCCTAACCTAAGAAATCACCCTTCGTCCTCCTGTTGTAATCAATCTTAATGATGATGATGATGATGCAGAGATTGCAAAAATAGATGAAGAAGTGCATAATGATTTAAACTCTTTATTTTCATCTACCATGAGCTTAAATGATAAATCTTCTCAACCAAGTAAAGAACCTGGTATGTCTCCTAGTTCAAAACTTGCAATTCTTCCTTTCGATAGTCAACTGCCCTCACAATATACTGAACATGATTGGGAGGCAAATGACTTGTTAGATGGTTGACTTGCATTCACCTTATTAGCCTTTTTGCATTTATTTTCCTTTCACTTTTTATTTCAGCTTGATTGCATGTGTGTATTGTGTTCCCTTGTGTTGTGCATTTGATGTTTTCTCTCTCATCGTACACTTCTTCTATTTTTACCTCTCTTCTTCTATATGTTGTACATTATCTTTTTCATTTTTTTTGTGTGTTTTCCATTTGGGGATGATACAAAGTGTTGAGATGCCCTATGTCTCTTCCAAGTTGACCCACTTGGTCCCTTTTCCTTTTTGTCTTTTTCTTGTGTTTTTCCTTTTGGGGATGACGCAAGGCATTGAGATTGAAATGTCTCCTTCATTTTATTTTCACTTGTGTTTTCCTTTTGGGGACAATGCAAAGCTTTGAGACTACAATGTCTCTTCCATGTTGACCCAAAACTGACTCTCTTTTTCTTTTGTTTTCACTCTCTTTTGTGCCATTCTTCCAATTCTATGTGCTTTGGGGAACTATGACAGTTCTGAGCTCCTTACAAAACATTGCAGCAATGAACATACTGACCCCAAATCCATAGATCCCTTATGTGTTTGGTGTGTTCTTTTATGGGGGAAACCTCCTTTTATTTTTTTTTCTTTTTCGTTTACGTGATGTAACCTTACTCAGAAACACATGACTTGGCATAGGAGCTTTCTAAGTTGGCTCTCATGTCTTGTTTTCCTTTTTCATCTTTCCTTCACTACTTTAAAGTAATTTTTCATAGAACAATGTGTGGAAATTCCTTTAAAGTGGGGGGCATACATTACCAACATTTCATTTGCATTTTTAGTTCTTAGTGCAACCTCGTCATTTCATACGATTCATTTGTCACTTTGTGGATGACATTGGGTATGATTTCCTTCATAAGTGTGATCTATCTTCACATATTACATTCCTCTTAGTGGCTTGATATGATGCACTACATCCCCTAAGTTGGGAATATTCTATTCTTTGATTGGTCCTCTCTTGGAGATAATAGACACAATGTTCCCTAAGTAATAGGCCTTACATGAACTTAACAAGACTCCTTTGAACATCTTTTACATTTTACATTTTACATGTTACATTTTTAATTTTTTGCATTTTTACCACCTTGCATAACACAACTTGCATGCCTATGGTACTTTCCTCTTTGTTCATGATTTTTAAGCATATGAAGCTTTGCTTGTCTCATGAAGCATGAACCAACATTTTCCTTTGTGGTTCCTTATTAAAGTTATCATGAGGTATAACTTTGATATGGTTGAGCAGGAAGCCCATCCAACGACATGACTTTCCCCATAGCCACCTTTGTGTTTGCGAGTACATACCAACTAGCATATGTACTTCACCCTTTTGGGCCTTCTCACCCGGTGGACCACCATGAGTTATGTCGCCCTAGAGTGAGTATACATTCTCTTTTTGAAACAACTAGCCTAGATATAATCCACAACTAGTTGGATAGATGATCGAAGCTTCATTCTATTCTATCATTTCAAGACTTGTGTGCTCCTTTGTTCTTATGCTTAGTTTGCCATGGGATCTTCATCCCAGCGGATTGATCATCCCTCTTGATTTTTGTTATTCCATCTTGCTAACATGAGTGCATTTAGATCATTCTTGATATGCATGGCTACTTTAGTGTGAGTTTGAAGGAGGTTCATCCTCTCGCTAAAGTGGGGGCTAAATGTGCAGTAGAAAAATGGCCCCTTGTCATTTTCATGGCCTTTTAGGTCTTGTTTCACAATGTTTGGTCCATTTTTATTTTATTTTATATTGTAATGTGGCTTGAACATGCATATTTATGTACTAAAATTCAAATAATGATGTCTTGTGAAGGTTTTGTGAAGTGTTGTAAAACATTTCTACACTATTCTAGACTTTATTCATTACAATTCACCTAAAAATCACCTTTTCATCACTAAAAAAGGTCCTATTTTGAAGTGTTGTAAAGTCTTGTAACAAGATTTCACACTTTTCTAGGCATAATTTTACTATTTACACCTTTCCTATGCTTTATTTGACTCCTTTATTCCCTTATAAGGCTTAATTAAGTTCATTTTTAAATGTAAACCTGACAAATAACATTAAATGCAAGATAATTCTCAACACCTATTTTCAAGTCCTAGATGGGGCCCATTCACCATGGGTGGTGAATGAGTCCCCCTTGGCTCCAAATTCAAAATATTTTAAATTTCCTTTCAGGTTTTTATTCAAAATCACTTGATGTCAGTTTGTGATGAGGTGTGAATGGGTTACTAATGCACAAGATTTTATAAATAATTGATTTTCACCTCATTTTACATCTCCTACAATCACACATCATGTCCAAGCAGTCTTTTCATCCACTCAAGCATTCATCAAACATTTTGAAACATCCATTGACGTATCTTCATATTTTATTCAACAAAGGTTTGGTAAGTTGATAGCATTTTCACATTATTTGTTTATCATTCTCTTTAATTTCACTATTTCATTAAGGTTTTGATTACCAAAGTGGGGTTTGACCAAGGAAAACCCCTATTTGTTAACCCTTGACCATTTTTCCCTTCTTGCATGTGTGTTTGCAGACCTTTGTATGTAGATTTAACAAACATTTAGGTGTTGAAGAGTGGTCAAAAATTCAACTAGGTGCTTCAAGTCAAATCAACCATATTTCAATCTTGGAGAAGGTATTATGTCCATCTCCTACAAAATTGACTTCGACAACCCGATAAGAAGACATCCTCAGATCTGGTGTTGTAGAGTTGTCTCCTAATTTCTAAGAATTTTTGGAGAGGACTAATTCTCCAATAGTGGTGAATGAGTCCCACCTTAAGGTTGGAAATTTAAGTTTTGTCAGATTCTGGATCCTGACACTCAAAAACTAGTTCTTGATAGTCTTCATCATAAGCAGGACTAATTCGCCACCCTGGACGAATGAGTCCCGCTGGTGAATTTTTGTAATTCTAGACAACATCCAAAACATTCTAGAATCCTCATCAGACCTCCAAGTGCACACTAATTCAACTCATTTCTTTCTATTCTATATTTATTCATTCTTTACTCATTGTTTGCATAACACATTGTGTTTTCTAACATAGCATAATTATTAGGTTTTTCATTCATTATAATTCATCTAGATCACTTAATTGCACTTATTTCATTTCATTTATGCATAAAAAAATCACACATTACATAATTTGAATGAACCTATCTAGCATTTTTGGCCCTACTCTCTCCTTTTAGGTGAAAAACCCTAGAAGAGTTAGGGAGTCTTGTGGGTGCCAAAAATATATGATTCAATTACCAACTTAAGACACTGTATGGATACAAGGAAACTATCTTCATGCAATAATCCAAATTCCACTAATTTTTTTGTGGTGAATGGTTTCTCACATTTATTCATCCTTTTCTAGAATTCATATAAATCTGCATGTCATAGTTTTGTATGACCAATTTCTAGCACTTTGCTCTCCAATCCAAACAAGTTTTCATATCCCAAATATTTATAGTTCATTATGATGGAAATGGAATTACAAAAGTTATGGATTAAAAATTCAAAAAGATGAGTGAATAAAACTATGGGAATTTTACTTTGTAGTTGTGATAGGGTGAATTTAGGTGCTAGAAAACAAATAGCAAACAAAAGAGTGCAAAATAACACTAAAAACAACCTACACCTCAATATTAGCCTAGTTGGATTCAATACAAAGTAAAGATGACAAAATGGAACCTTTTACCTTGTCTCGAATCGATCCTTTGGTTGGCCCTTCGATCTTTGGTGTTGTATGCTCCTTGGATGGCACAAGATGCAAGCTAGATGATGATATGAGAATGGATGAAAGTGGATGTAAGTGTGAAAAATGGCTAAGTATGGCTCCTAGATTTTTTTTGCAAGAGTTTGGCTACAATGAATGATCTCCCCCAAAATGAGAGAAATGGACGGTCAAGATTGAGCTATCAAGATCAAGATATAGGGCTATGGTGAGTTTAGAACTCACAAGCCCTCACATCTTGACATGTGGCATGTGAAGTGGCTCAAAAAGGTGAAGTGGACATGAGGTGGAGTGGTAGTACATGACATGGATGGGGTACATAGTACCTTGGGATTGGGACAAGATCTCCTCATAAAGGAGGTACTTGTCCCCATGTGGGTGAGAGGACATGTGGGGAATTAAAAATTCCTCAAATATTCTCATGGGGATGAGAGAAGGAATTTAAAATTCCTTTAAATGCATTGGGGGATTAAATGTGAATTAAAAATTCACATGGGGAATGGAGTGCCTTGTCAAAAGGAGAAATCATTTGATAGGGTTGACTCAATTAAGTGATTAAAGTTGTGCAAGTACTTGATTAGACAAATTAATGACATATTAGAAGGTTAGATTTCACATGTGACTTGATGTGACAAGTCAAAGATCACATGGGGAAGAGAAAAAGGAATTTAATATTCCTTAGAAGGATAAAAGGAATTAAAAATTCTTTGAGAGGTTTATTAGGCTAGTTAATGAAGGATTAGAGGAGGGTTAGGTGGCTAAGAGAGATTAGAGGCCAACTTGAAAAAGTTGGAGGATGTGACACATTCTAATCAAGGATTAGGCATGTGCACATCCCTAATGATGGGATTAGAAGATGGATTAGGATTAGATAAAAATGATGGAGGATGGGACATATGAAGAATTAAATAAATGTGATATTTATTTAATTCATTTGATGAAAAGGAGGATTAAAGAGATAATGTATTTATTTATTAATTAAATACCTTAGGGATTTAGTAGAATTAAGGATATTAATTAAATAATAGTAATATTACTTATTTAATGCAAATAAGGGGATGCTTAGATGAAAGGGGATAAATTTGGATAAATCAAGTGTCCAAATTTAGGTGTCTACAGTAGTATATGGTCATGAACTTCATAAATACTCATGAAATTTCCCTATTCAGCATAGAAAAATCTCCTATAGATCATAGGATTACAAGAAAATATGCATCTTTAAAATTTTAGTTGATTTCTCTATTGTGAGAATAAGGAGATGTCATTGATGAACTTGTTGGAAACATGAGCATGTGGAATTAACACAAGTTAGACATATATGCATTGTCATGTTCTCATTGATGTCAACATTGTATTCCAATTTGAAGACCCTTGTTCAAACCACTTTGGATGACTTGAATATGTTTCAAAGATAATTGTACAAGATAATTTTGCAAGAAGGTTCGATCCAATGAATAAAATAGCTGTGTAAATTGACTAAGTGTTAATACAAGTGATTCTGTGTACAAGAGATCTAGTATTTGGGTCTGCATTGGTCTACTGATGGAGATTTTTGATCTTTTTTATTTCTAAGTGGGTAGTGAGTCCACTTGGAGTGAGCACTTTTGTAATATACTATAACTAGTTATAATATATTGTGATCTAATTCTCACTATGGTTCTTCCCATTTTGGGTTTTTCATGTAAAATTCTTAGTGTTCATGTGTTATGTGATGTTGTTGAATGGTTTCATGCTTTTCTTCATTACTGCAAATTGAATATGCTATGAGTATTATATGTTTAAATGGTTAAGTGGTTTAAAATAATAAGGAATTGACCCCCGCCCCCCAATATAATTTTGAGTATTCAACAATTGGTATCAGAGCTTGGTTCATTGGAAGGAGCTTAATTGCTTGGGGAAGATCTTGGAGGTTGAACACATGGCTATTAGAAGACTACCTATTCCTTCAAAAGATATTCTTATTGTTGGATCTACATAAGAAGATTTCATATTTTAAATAAATGGAGAACTCAAATTTGCACTTGAAGATCTGGAAAGAAATGAAGGTGAAAACAAAGATATGAAAGAAAATTTCAAAGAAGTAGATGAATGCATCATAAAATTGAGAGAAAAAATCAAAAAAATTGGAGAAAGGCAAAAGGAGGTTAGTGAGAAATTGAAGTAATAAAATGAAATAATTATCGATCTAAAAGTGCAAGTTGAAGAAAGAAAAAGAGTTGAAGAATGCTTGAATGCAAGGGTCAAAATAAAGTATGAAGAATGCACAAAGCTTGAACAAGAAGTGGTGAATTTGAGATTAGATTTGGATAAAGAAATAATTCATGAAGACTAATTCAAGATGAGTTCCACAAAGCTTGATGAAATGATTGCAAATCAAAAAGGGTCAAAAGATAAAGAAGGTTTAGGATTTGAAAAAGGTGAAATTTCAAAAGCAAATCAGACACCTAATGCTAGAAAGAAGAACAATGAGAAGTAGAAATGAAATCAAAGGAAATAAGCTAGAAGACCACTGGTCAAACAACCAAATGCACAAAGGTATCCATATTTTAATATTTTCTATTATTATTGCAATGAATTTGGACATAGGGCTATAGAATGTAGAAGAAGAATGAATCATAATGTTCCACCCTTTCCTAGTCAGTGTTTTACATGCAAGAGATTTGGTCGTAGAGCTAGTGAATGCAAAAATCAAATGATGAATGCCTATAACAATGGTAGAATGGTTCAATATTTCAATGTTATTGTTATAAATTTTATGGATTTGGAAATAAATATAATCAATGCATAAATAGAATGAATGGAAGTAATATTGGTCAAAATAATGTCATATTCTACAATTGCAATAGGCTTGAACACATTTCTAAGTTCTGCAAAAGTAGAAATGTGAAGAAGGATAATCTAGTAAAGAATAATGATCCAATACAAAATATTGATTTGGCAGAAACAACGAAGAAGGACAAGATTTGGAAAGAGAAGGAAGAGAAAAAGGTTAAGGATTAGTTTGTACTAACATCCAGTGCATATATTTCCTCCAAAAATTGAGTTGAGAGCTTTGGATTAGGGGGATCTTTAATAGAAATATTTCTTCCCACACAAAAAAATGGTTCTAATGTTTGAACATGAGGATATGTGGTGTGGTTCAATATGTTTAACCTATTGGAGAAAATTCTAACATAAAATATCATCTTTTGGAATTTTATGGAGCATTTGAAGGTGACTATACATACTGTGAAGATTTTGACAACTTTATGAAGTAAAACATTATGGAAAATTAGGTCAAATTCGAATGGGCTATAAGTAATTTTATTTGATAAAATTTATTTGCATCAAGCATTTGAGAAGAGAAGAGTTGTGAAGAAGTGAATTAGTGTGACCAAGGTGATTGAGTTGGAGTACAAGTGAAACCCTATCCAGAAAGTGTTTGAAGGTATTCTCATTTATTCTTTACCTTAGTTTTTGAAAGAGCTTTCAATTTACTGCAAAGATGTATACGTCACAAGTGGTATAAGTCTTAGAATGTCCAAGACCTAAGTTTAAGAGGCATCCCAAAAAATCATTGATGGATGATCTAGATGATACATTTTTGCACATCACATATGGAGTTTTACATAATGAGGACATTAGGGCTTACATCCATGTCAAAATGGAAGAATATAACCACATGAATTTGAATGAATTATGGTACATTGAACTCACTAGAGAAGACTTCGAGTTAAAACTAGAGTTTGAGGCATTGGACAAAAAGCATCTTGATGTTTAGAGTTAGTTTCTCATCTTTTGCTATGTGGATGAGTGAGTGAGGTACACCCTAAGAAAGATACACGACAAGTTATTTTGGTTAGACATCCTACATTTGATTAAAAAAGAGGCAATCGGGGTTGTGATTGGTCTATGCTCAACCAAACCAGTACTCATACTCAAATCTATTAAGAATGATATTGTAATGGAATGTATAGGAGAGAATTATAATAGGAGGGCTTTGACTATTAAGGACATAAGGAATCCTGGTGTAAAGTAGGCTTCCATGATGATAGGTTATAAGTTGTATTTCACTAATAGGGAGAAATTTGTGTCAACCACCACCATCAACACAACTTATGAAATGGTGGAGAAAGGTGAAAACTATGATTTGTGTGAATTGTTGAGACTGTAGTTGCTAGAGAACCTACAAAAAACTAAGGAATACAAGTATGATTTCAAGTTTAGTACTCTAATCATTTGTTTGTTGATTTACTTTTTTAATGAATTACCTAAAAGGATGAATGCATTATGGCTACTAGATAGACATGTAGCCCACCAAATCAGAGATTATTTGTTTGTTTTGGGAGATGCAGATACTTAGAAGAATTCCCTTTGGGGTTTCTTCAAAACATTTCATGAGAAGATGAAAGATAGGAAAATAATACCAAAGAATTTGGTGGAAAAGAATCAACATGACATTACTTTTCTAGCCAAAAAAGATGAATGAATAATGGAGGCTATAGAGCCTAGGAAAGTGTGGATCCTAACACTTGGATATGAGGTCTCTCTGGATGAAATAACAGGTTTCTAGCTAATATCTTGTTGAAGAGTCCTAAGGACACCACTCAAGAGAGGTATGGTACCTATGAAGAAGAATCAATGGAGGTGCATATGGAGCAAATAAAACCACAAATCAAGAAGAATGTAGAAAATATGATTGCATAAATTGTGGAGGCTATGAGCCTCACAAAAGAGGAAGTGGAGCAAGAAAGAGAAATGGTTGGAGCTTTGGGAAGCTCAACAACTGCAAGAAGATCTATTAGGACTACTACCACTCCTCTAGCTACTTATAAGTCCACTGAGATTGACCCTTCATCAAGTGGAACAAAGAGGAAGGATTCTAGTACTCCTGCACAACAAACCAGTGCTCTGGTAACAATGAAGTCCTCTCTAGAAAAACAAGAAAAGAAGCCTAAGAAAGAAAAGGCTACTATAATAGCACATCAAAGTAGCTATGTGAGGAGAAGGGTTAAAACCAAGGTCATCAGAGAACAATACTTAGGTGTGAACATGGAGGATGAAGAGGAAGAAGAAGGACCTAAGTTGGTTCAGAAAAGAAAAGGTGAAGCTTCACAAGGGGAAGCAAGCATTAAGAAGTGGGAGGTGGATATTGTAGACAATGATGAAGAAGAAGAAATAGAGAAAGAAAGGAAAGCTTTTGTAATGCATATGCGAGAAAAGAAGGAAGAATCCACCAAGGAAAAGTCATCAGAAAAGAAGAAGCGAAAGAAGAAGGATCTGGTAACAACACATAGACCAATGAAATTAGAAGCACTATTTAATGGGATTATGTAGAATGACATGTTAGAAGAGACTACAACACTATATAATGAGGTTGATGAGGTGGATAAGTCCACCATAGTTGAGGCCATTGTAAAATATATTATAGTTCTTGAGGTAGATATGTAGAACATAGAGGGAAAACTACCTACAAAGTTGTGGAATATTTTGATAAAAGGGAGATAGGAAGATATAGAAGAAGAGGCCAAATTGAAGACCTATGCATTGGAGAAGATTAGTGCTCCCCTATTTAATGAGAATAAGGCCACATTGGCCAAATTGTGCAATAGGGAGTTGAGAAAAAAACAAAGGGTGACAAATTTAATGAGAAAAGATCAAAATGATCTTGAGGCTATGAAAGGAGATAGTGGATATGGTTGAAAACCTAGCACAAAGGCTAGGAATGACTCTGAAAAACAAGGAAGAAATGCAGGAGGAGATGTCTTCTCTAGAGGTGAAAACAAAAGAAGAAACATAGAATATTGATGCTCAACATGAGCACGAAACAAGAGAAGAGATCACACAAGACAATATTTCTTTAGATGTGGAGGAGATAACATAAGAGAATGTTGATGATGAAAATAATTTTTTTGCTACCAATGATGATAGTGCAAAGGAGGACACTCTCAAAGCAATAAAACTCCTCCTATGGTATTTGAGACACTTGTTGAAATTACTCAAGTCAAATCAAAGACAACTATCCCTCGAAATAACATAGAACATGTTATCGGTGAAGACACAACAAAGGAAGATGACTAGAAAGGTGAAGATGCCTCTAAAGATGAGGAAAATAAAGAAGCAAAGATATGAGTTAATACTACTGATAATGAGAAGGAGAAGGAGTAGAAAGAAAATACTGTAGATAAAGAGGTAAAGAAAACTGGTGAATCCTTTGGAACTTCCAGAGATTCTCTTCAAAATTTATTGAGCATGCAACTACAATTCCAACCCATTGTATCAGCCCAATTGCTACAATTGTGCATGCAACAAGGAAATGTGGACCTTGCAAAGATCTCACCCCTCCATAAGTTTCAGCTGGGAGATTTTTTCCATGCATCTTCCTGAAAGGAAATTATTGAAACACATTAGAAGAGTGGGGAGTTTATCAAGGAGGTAGTAAAAAATATACAAGAGGCCATACCTAGAGCTACAGTTGATAATTCTCTGTCCAATATAACAAATGTTAACTTTTTGATTGATTCATTTTAAAAATATTCCTCTAATTTGGAAGAAAAACTTGAAAATTAAATTGATAAAAAGAGGGATGAAAAGGGACTAATGGAAATTATGAAGAAGTGTGCACAAGCACAAAAAAAAATTCATGATAGTTTCAAGGGTGTGTAGGCTTGTGTGGCTAAGGAAAAATCCTTGTTCCAATTTTGTATGAAGTGGCTTGAAGCCACAAAGAGCATCAAAGATGAAATGGACTTGATTGAGTCACAAATAGACATAACTTCTAGTGCATATGATCCGACAACAGTTCTAGATGGAAGCACTAAGTCAACGATTGAGGATCTACATGAGCAATTCTTCCAACTACAAGGACAAAAAGAGAAGATTATTATACACTTTGGGAACCTCAGGGATTTGGTGAACTCAAAGTTCACATCAGTTGCCAGTGCCCTGAAGAATACTGAGAATGCTACAAAGATCAATCTAGTACCCAACACTCAAGAAGAATGGGAAGATTGTTTGATGGAGCTTGAAACCTAGTGCAGGATGCTTGGCATAGCCAAGAAGATTTGAGAAGATGGAAAACAAGAGTGGCAAGACCACACTATGAGCTCCAAGAGTCAACTACTTCATCCAATTGATAGTGTTTATATTTTTTTTATGTATTCTTCATTCCATTGTTTCAAACTCCTATGTACATATGTGGATGGTGTATAGTGATTTTAGGTACAATTTTTGATCTAGTTATGTATAGCTCTCTTAGGGGAAGTTAGTCTAGTTTTCAGTTTGTACATATGGATATATTTGTTAGGGGGAGATTCAATATGTATGAAGGTTGTTGTATGCACCCTTTACCCTTGATGTCAAAGGGGAAGAATATTTTTGGAGATAATTTTGGCATGTTTCCATCAATGAAAAAGGTGGATATTTTTTGAAGAATAAGTAGATATCATTGATGAACTTATTGGCAACATGAGCAAATGGAATTAGCACAAGTTAGATAGATATGCATTGCAATGTTTTCATTGATGTCAACATTGTATTTCAGCTTGAAATCCCTTCAACAGACTAGTTTGGATGGCTTGAATATGTTTGAAAATGATTGTGAAATATAACTTTATAAGAAGGTTTGATCTAGTGAAGAAAATAGTTGTGGAAATTGATAAAGTGTCAATATAGGCCTTTGTGTATAGTGGATCCAATATTTGGGTTTGCATTGGTTTGTCGATGGAGCTTTTTATTTTCACTTATAACATAATTTTTTTGGTTGTTATAAGATACTAATTCTAGAGTTTAATCATATTTTGGTTTATAGTTTTGGAGTTATGAGTCATAGAAGTTCGTCTTGGCAGTTTCAGGCATTTTCCAGTTTAATGCATATGTGTTGGTGAGTTTGCACTTCTCCATGGATTGGATTTTGGCTTTGTGGAGTTGTGGAGTTGTTCACAAGTTTTAGATAAGTGTATATTTTATAGGTCCTCATGTCCAAATATGGGTGTATAGTTGGTGAATTTTGCAACAAGATCATTACTAATGTTGACCTCATGAGTTATATGTGTTGTGAAGGCTAAGTATGCATTGATATATTATGTGGGTGTTATTTTAGGTCCATGCCAACCTATTTCAAATTTTTATAAGGTTTGAATCTTGGTGTGAAGTGTGTGTGGATATATCTTGAGCCAACAAGCTACATTTTGTATATTACACCTAAATAGGTCGACCTAATTGATGTGATATGTGAAGCGAGTATATAAGTTAGATATTTTTTTATATTTTCAAAATGAGAATATGTGATAATAAGTTTTTGGATGTGAAGTGTGTGAATTTAGAGCGAATTTAGAGCAAAGTGAAGTGTTAATTCAAATTAGTATGAAGATTTTTTATTTTGTATTCTGAGCTTCATGTTGGAACTATATTTCATGCATGTGTTAGATGCAATTGTAATAGTTCAAATTTGGTTGTGAACCACAATCTCTTCTATCTCTTTTATTTCTCAATGGGTGGTGAGTCCACTTGGATAGTGATTCCACTTGTAGTGAGCACTTCTATAATACACTATAATAAGTTATAATATATTGTGAGCTAATACTCATCAAGGTTTTTCCCATTTTGGGTTTTCCATGTAAAAATCCTGGTGTTCATGTGTTATGTGATGTTGTTGAATGGTTTCATGCTTTCCTTCATTATTTCAAATTGAATATGCTATGAGTATTGGATGATTAAATTATTAAGTGGTTTAAAAGAATATTGATTCACCCCCCCCTCAGTATTTCGAGTGTTCAACATGCTATGTTCTAAAAATGCATTCAAACTACCTTCTAGCTTTGTGCTATAACTCAACCCTTTAGTTTTTCCAATTCTCTAACTATTACTTGTGAAAATGTTGGCTTTTTGAAATAATTTTTTTTAATAGGTTGGCCATTAATGTTTTTTTGTGTTTCAAGAGGAATTAATGGCATGTTAATATTGGCACATGCGATCTTTCCTTTTTGACATATATTTTTCGCAAATTTGATTTTTTTCATCAAAGATTTGAAAGGCTTTAAAAAAATTATTGGATCTTGAAAACCTATTGATAAATCTTGAGAAATCTTTTTTAATCATGTTAATTTGTTTTCTTATCACCAATGAAATTTTCCTAATTGAATCAACTCTTCTATAGCATAGTTATAAGTCTCATCAAGAATCAACTAGGTTACATAAAATTTGTAGATCTTTGGCATAGGTTTTAGAAACATGAGCTTTATTTGAAATACTTCATTGCCATGACCTTGAGAAACTTATTTTTCGATGCTTCGAAATCAAATGGGGTTTCAAGAACCTTGTCATCTTTTGATGAGGTTTTGAGAACCTCTCACAAAGCTAAAACAAAAAAAATCAATTTGAATGAAAGAACCTTTACTCTTAACATGGACTTGGAAAAACACAACATAAACCAAAAATTCCCTTTAGCTAAGGTTACGACTTTCGACAAGGTTTCCATAACCTTGTTGAAATCCAATAAGGTTATGAGAACCTTCCTAAATGAAGAAATAGGTTTCAAAAGGAAAAGATTTTGTTGATGATTCTTAAATTTGGAAAATTGTAGGAGACAAAATCTAAGGAATCCTCATCATTGGAAAAACGTCATAATTTAGAAACTAAATTTTGTACACTACAATTCTTGACATTATCACATTTTTAAATATTTAGTATAGGCATCTCAAATTAGTAATTGAACTTTAATTTTTTAAATAGTTTATGAAAAGAGTGGAAATATAAGACCCCTCACTTTGTTGCTTATGTCCTTGCACTTACCCCATCATAATCATTATGTAAATTTTCTTCATTAAGAATCATAACATCATCATGTAAGGAATAGGTGGCTGGAATAATATAACCATTATCTACACACATAGTTAAGGTAGTACCATCATAAGGTATGCCATAGTCATGGAATGTAAGAATAAATAAAGTATGAGATGTAAAATATTGATAATTATGAGTCACATCATCATGTATAAGAGAATATATATAGTATATCAATTATGAGTCTATGGATGTAAAACTATTATCACAAGTAGACTAAATATCGTAGTAGAATGCAACAATGTCATGAATAACTAAAGGAGGTTGAACAACAAAATATATGTCCATCCTAAAAATTGTATTACAAGGTAAAATCTCCTTCGATTGTGCTCATAAAAAAAAATCCATATTATCATACTAATTTCATAAAAAAAATATAATTTTATAAGCACTAACTAACTCAATGAAGGAAGGAATAGATATAGCTTGATAGAAAAATGATTCCACAAAATATATTCCTTATGGAGAACATAAAGTGTAATGAGAAAATAAAGGATATAATTATGATGTGCTAATTAAAAATATAGGAACATACTCAAATTTGAAAGGTATGTGTTAGAACTCTAAAAATCTGATGATTTTACATGTTGATTTCACTCATAAATTTCCAGATTGTTCCTATCGTGTGCATATTTCACCCATATTTTTCCATATGGTCCCATAGTTTCCATCGGGTCTTGCATAATTCATGTGATGGTTTGTATCGGCGTGACAATATTAGTGTCTCCCCGACCCATGTTGCGCTTTCTGCTAGAAAATGTCTATGTTGCCTATCGGCAAGACGTTTCTGATGTCATGACGATTGGAGTTTACTTACAAGCAGTTATCGGCAAGAGTTTAAAGCTTCGGTGAAAGGTTATAGTGAAAACATTTATGTCTCACCGACCATATGCGTGTGGAGGCTTATTGATAGAACTAATGGCCATCAATGTAATGTCTTGGCGAGTGCTATGTGTCTCACCGACCAGCAACTAAAAGAACATTTTGAGAGAACTCATGTGCAATGAGGAAGGGTCTTACCAAGTTTGAATTGTCTTATTGATTAAGCGAATAAAGGACACTTTGGCCAGACTAAGGGGTCTCGATGAAATATCATGGCGAACTCGTGGTGTCTTACCGACCTGTGCACAAAGGGTTATTGGTAAGAGTTATTGACATTCGAAGTGAGCTCTCAGCGGCTACTTTGGGTCTCGCTGATAATACACATAAGGACTATGTCGGTGTGAGAATTGCTTTCTCTTGGTGATCTAAAGTGAGCTCAGGGATTTTGGTAAAACAACAAGAATTCTATATAATGTCTCCTCGATGATGAGAGTCACAGCGACACACAAGATGAATAAAGGGCTTTTGGTATGACTCAATAATCTCTTTGGGACCTCTCCCTGATTTTGAGTTGTCTTGGTGAATGCGAATGGGAGATGCTTCTCGATGAGAGTTTGCTCAAGTCATAGCGAAGCAGATGAAACGAAGGTTACATTTTGGTTTGTCTCAATGACCAGAAGAACATTACGTGAGCTCTCGACATGACTTAATGTATTTGATATGATTTCTCCCCGATGGTAGAAGGTCACGGTGAAACATAGAGTACCATGGGGCAACTGACAGTGATATAATTACCTTCGACATACTTGCAGACTTGTCTTGGTGAATGATTAACAAAAAATCAGTTACTGTGGCCGACATGTAAATTTGCAAGCCGACATGAGTGCCTGATTGTAATGGTTGGCTGACATGGCTTTTTGGCCGACATGAATTTGGAAGTGATGTATGTTCTAATGCTGGTGTATAAATATGCACTTCCGATTGTAAATGAGGGGATCGGATTTTAGATGAGATATAGTAGGTAGAGATGGATACAGTAGAGTAAAATTTCTCAGGTTAGAGGCTATGTTGCATGTTTTCAAATGGAAATTTCAATGAAAGTCAGTTGGTGTGGCATTTTATTTCCGGTGTCAATTGTCTGTTGGGTTTATTGAAAAGTATTGCTAAGTTGTCTCCAAGTTGATTCTTTCTGGTTGTTTAAATTGATGTAACAAGTTTACTTTCAGTTTATCAGTGCACATTTGTTTTATCTGTGTGGTTAATTAACTAGTTCTCTCAAGTAGAGATTAAATACTTTTGGTTGATCACAGTAATCAGGGAGATTCATCTGGATTATTAAAGTAGAGCTCAGTGGTCATAATCCTGCACGTTTATACAAGTTATGAACATAATTTGTGCCACATAATTTGAGTTTTTGCCAGAATAAGTTGCCCACTTCTGTTTCATTTGACTCCGCATACCCAACAAGGCATTGGTCTCTGCACTTCATCATTTGGATTTATTCAGTTTCTTTATATCTGTTAATTGAGCATTTTAGAATTTAGATTAGAAGATTGCTATTACATTTTGTACCAAGTTTGATTTCATTTGTTCACTTTCATCTTCCATTGTGGACAAATCATTACAAGAAGGATAATCATAAGTCAAGTCTGCTTCATTCAGATAGGTACACCTGCCTAGGTCTAGCAACACCTAAAGAGTAGAAGGTTGAAAACTTTTGACCTTGTCTGTTACCCTAAAGCATACCAAGAGATTGGCAGCCTCTTGAGGCATTCCGCCTGCATTTTTGAGAGCTAACAAATTGGTGACTCTACTGGGGATTACATCAGAAAATTCGGTTGAAGACCATCATATAGAGTTAGTGAAGAAAAGGTTGTAATTTGAGAAGATTCAGAAAGAGTGATTCCGCTGGGGAAAAGATCAAAAATAATTATTTTCCTACTTTTGGAAAAGTAGGTGGCAACTCTGAATTTTTTTGATAAGAATGGAATTTGTATATGGAACGAAAGAGTATTTTGAGAAACAATAGTTGATAAGAGCAATTGAAGAATCAAAAAATAAAAAGTTGCAATTGGACAAGAACGCAGGAAGGTATTGGGCCCCTCAAGCACCTGATAATACAACTAGAAATTTCAATAATGGAGACAGTACATATCATGCACAACAAAGCACTTATTCTCCACAACCATCAGAGCGAGTAAGTGTTTATCCAGTCCCTCCTGGACAAAGATTGGAAAGTTATCAAGATTGTCAATGTGATCAATGTCAAATGCAACACAATTCTAGTCCACTTGGAGATATCAGTCAGAATCTGCAACAAGGTATGTATCGAGACCAACAGTCTAAAGATGATGAATATTTCAAAAATCTTTTGGATACCTTTCTTGGCATAAGGAGATATAGAGGAGAATTTGGGTGCTCTTTGTTCTACAGAATGATGGATATTTGTAGGAAAATACCTATTAAATTCCCACCTAGTGAGTTTGAGATCATTAAGTAGTTTATGAAAGTGTATGAGCCGAACCCAATTTATTGGCCTGAATCATGGATACCAGTTTCTCTTGGTCAATTAGTTGAATGGGTTGATATTGTAGACAGGAAAAAGTATGATGATAAGGGTGATATCACAGATGAGCATCAGGAGATCGATCGAACAATGTATCCAATAGAAGATGAGACATGTGCAAGTCAGAATGACTCATATGATAGCTTGCATGATGAAGATGAAGGTACAGGATATCTCTCTTGCATAACAGGTTGTGACAATAAAGGCAGTGCATGTTGTGAGGAATCCAGTGAATATTCAGATTGTGAAGATGCACCTATCGATTTTGATATGCAGCAAGGTGACCCTGGCATTTCTTATGGTGATCAGGATAAAGAGGCAATGGGAAATGTTGATTCATTTGATAGTGAGTATACAATACCTCTAGCTGCAGTTGAAAGCCACGAAGATGCATTTGATGATGACGAGGTTTGTACATTTGAAAATGGTTTCCAAAATTTTTCAAGCCCATTGTATGATGAAGAGTTAAAAGAGGATCAGATGATGTTTTGCAAAGGTATTCCCAAGAATGAATTTTAGGTATTTTCAGATCCACTTGATGTTGAGCAAAAGGTATTTTTAGACAAGCAAAGTGATGTGTCAAGTTATGGAACAAATGAATGTGCTGGTAATGTTTCTAATTTTTTTATTCTCTGATGATCCTAGGCCTCTTTTTGATGATGACAAAAGTGATGAGTATAACTATAATAATGAAAATATGGAAACTTGTTTACTCAGCAGTGAGCAAATCTCAGATTTGTTAACTCTTGAGTATCAGAGATATACACGTGAAGGTGATCTTGAATTTTTGTGTCCAGCTTACATTTGTTTTGACAAAGAAAGATATTTATGTGATGATTCTTTTGACTCTCAGTGCATTTCTCAAGTTGACGGTGAAACTTTTGGTGTTGATCAAAAGTCTATTTAGGATGAGGTATGTGATTTTGAAATTTCTAACTCATGTGAAGAAGACATTTGTCTGCATGCCAAGGGTGATAGAATTCCAGCTTTGATTGGTTCACATATGCATGATATTGAAGATATGAGTCATAATCCAATGTTATATCCAATTGGTAGTGTCAAAGAGGTCAAAAGGTTGCAGATTTGTTTGTTTCAGACATCATTGATATAACATAATTTTTTGATTCTCAAGAGAAGTACTTTTATGATGAATTTTCAATATAGCTGGGAGAATTTTTTATAATAAAAATCAGCGAGAGAGATAATATAAAATGTTGTATCAAATATGCATGCATTTTATATGTTGAAAATAACAAGGGTTTGTCCCATGATGATGATACTCTAAGAGCTTGCAGTAACAGTGACAAGAAAGATTGCATGAGTATCTTCAAGAAGAATCTGATGAACTTGAGACAAAACTAGGTATTTGATAGGGGAAGGCATGGTTTGAGTTTCAAATTGTAATAGCCCAGGATAGGTGAAATTAAAACACAGAGGATTAAGGGTTGCCAGTGCATGGACAACTCTTGTTTATCCTCTTTAAAATTCTTTTCCATGCACAGTAGTTTAGGGTTATGGTTCACCTCCATTTTGCATTCATTTTCCATTCATCTCCATTTCCATTCTGCTACTTGATCTTTCATTTTGTGTCTGGTCTGCTCACCCGAAGATCTGGATCCTTGCAATGATCTCACTATCATTCATCCCTAGATGAAGCCACTGTTAGAACTGTAAAAATCTGATGATTTTACATGTTGATTTCACTCATAAATTTCTAGATTAGTCCTATTGTGTGCATATTTCACCCATATTTTTCCATATGGTCCCATAGTTCCCATCGGATCTTGCATAATTCATGTCATGGTCTATATTGGCATGACAATATCAGTGTCTCCCTGACCCATGTTGCACTTTCTGCTAGCAAATGTCTATGTTACCTATCGGCAAGACGTTTCTGATGTCACAAAAATTTGAGTTTACTTACTAGCAGTTATTGGCAATATTTTAAAGCTTCGGTGAAAGGTTATAGCGAAAAGGTTTATGTCTCACCGACCATATGCGTGTGGAGGATTATCAATAGAAATAATGGCCATTGATGTAATGTCTTGGCGAGTGCTATGCATCTCACCGACCGGCAACTAAAAGAACATTTCAAGAGAACTCATGTGCAATAAGGAAGGGTCTTACCGAGTTTGAATTGTCTTATCGATTAAGCGAATAAAGGACACTTTGGCCAGACTAAGGGGTCTCGATGAAATATCATTTTGAACTCGTGGTGTCTTGCTGACCTATGCACAAAGGGTTATTGGTAAGAGTTAGTGACATTCGGAGTGAGCTCTCAGCGGCTACTTTGGGTCTCGCTGATAATACACATAAGGACTATGTCATTGTGAGAATTGCTTTCTCTTGGCGATCTAAAGTGAGCTTAGGGATTTTGGTAAAACAATGAGAATTCTATATAATGTCTCCCTGACGATGAGAGTCATAGCAACACACAAGATGAATAAAGGGATTTCGATATGACTCAATGATCTCTTTGGGACCTCTCCCCGATTTTGAGTTGTCTTGTCGAATGCGAATGGGAGATGCTTCTCGGTGAGAGTTTGCTCAAGTTACAGCGAAGCGGATGAAATGAAGTTTACATTTCAGTTTGTCTCAACGACCAGAAGAACATTACGTGAGCTCCCAACATGACTTAATGTATTCAATATGATTTCTCCCCAATGGTAGAAGGTCATGGAAAAACACAGAGCACCACGGGGTGACTGACAGCGATATAATTTCCTTCAGCATACTTGCGGACTTGTCTCGGTGAATGATTAACAACAACTCAATTACTGTGGCTGACATGTAAATTTGTAGGCCAACATGAGTGCCTGATTATAATAGTTGGCTGACATGGCTTTTTGGCCGACATGAATTTGGAAGTGATGTCTATTCTAATGCTGGTGTATAAATATGCATTTCCAATTGTAAATGAGGGGATCAGATTTTAGATGAGATACAATAGGTAGAGATGGATATAGGAGAGTAAAATTTCTCAGGTTAGAGGCTATGTTGCATGTTTTCAAATGGTGATTTCAATGAAAGTCAGTTGGTGTGATATTTTATTTCTGGTGTCTCTGTTGGGTTTATTGAAAAGTATTGCTAAGTTGTCTCCAAGTTGATTCTTTCTGGTTGTTTAAATTGATGTAACAAGTTTACTTTCATTTTATTAGTGCACATTTGCTATATCTGTGTGGTTAATTAACTAGTTCTCTCAAGTAGAGATTAAATCCCTTTGGTTGATCATAGTAATCAGGGAGGTTCATCTAGATTATTAAAGTAGAGCTTAGTGGTCATAATCTTGCATGTTTATACAAGTTGTGAACAAAATTTATGCCAGATAATTTGATTTTTTTCCAGAATAAGTTGCCCACTTCTGTTTCATTTGACTCCACATACCCAACAAGTCACTGGTCTCTGCACTTCATCATTTAGATTCATTCAGTTTCTTTATATCTATTAATTGAGCATTTTAGAATTTAGATTAGAAGATTGCTATTACATTTTGTACCAAGTTTGATTTCATTTGTTCACTTCCGTCTGCCATTGTGGAACAATCATTACAAGAAGGATAATCATAAGTCAAGTCTGCTTCATTCAGATGGGTACACCCGCCTAGGTCTAGCAGCACCTAAAGAGTAGAAGGTTGAAAGCTTTTGACCTTGTCTGTTACCCTAAAGCGTACCAAGAGATTGGCAGCCTCTTGAGGCATTCCGCCTTCATTTTTGAGAGCTAACAATATGCATGTATATTATCAAAGGAAAAACACTAAGAATATCCATGAGGATAGACTATTCAAGTGTGTGAATCTGGGATAAAAGATATATATCACTATGCATACCCAACATTAATCAAGATGAATAAAAATAACATAAAAGGAGTATAAACTTGAATAAATTTGAAAATAATTTATAATATAGTAATTATATTAAATCTAAAACATCCTAAGAGAAAATAAGGTATAACCCTAAGTTTAAATCCCAAGGGTGTAAGCATGAATGGTTTTAGAAAAAATATAAGGGAAAACACTTTTCTTGATGTTAATCTTGGCTAATTAAATGAATACAAATAAATTAGCATAAATTTTCTTAGGTTATTTCAAAAATAATTTGGAATGAATAATTGAAATGATAGAATGCTTAGCTTTTGGATTCAATTGTGTATTTTTTACTCAAAAATACACACAGTTGAATCCAAAAGCTAAGCATTCTATTTTCATGGATTGTGGAAAACTCATACCAACTAATTGAAATGATATTTGTGAAATCAAATGTCAACTTGATAAAATTTGTTAAAATATTTCTTATATAATGTAGAATGTAATCAACTTGATATTCTGAAATGTAAGCTTTAATTTTGATAAATGTCTTAAGTTTTATACAATCTTAAATATTTATGAAACAAATAATTTGATGTACAAATTGATTCTATGTATAAAAATTTCACAACATACCAAAATATTATAACACCCAAAAGATCAACCCTGTTAATAATAGAATGTTACAACATATTTTTCTCTACATATGATATCTACTTGGGTATAAGGAATGGGCTAAGAAATAGAGATTTTAGGAGTTTTTTGCCCTTGTGCAACTACAATAACAAGCTTACAAAGATCATCTATCTCTCATTTTGTCCAATATTTCTTATTGGCATTGTTGAGGCATCTTGATATCCAATGGGGTTAAGTTCTTTGCGCTCCTCTTGCTCTTGGTCAAAGAGCCATTGAATGGTGTCACATTGGAAATCTCTTTCCAAGTTAGACAAACCTGTGTCAATACATTTTAAAAATTATACTTTTGTAATCTATTTTTTAACCTCTAAAACTCAGTGTAATTTGTACAATTTTCAATGAGGCATAACTTTCACCCAATTTGTCAAAAATTGGAAAATGTCTTTTTGAAATTCATCAAAATTTTGTAAGGATTCTTGATTTGTAGTTAAAATCAAGTCTAGGAAAATCCCATTTTTCAATATTTGTAAAAATCTTCATGACTTATAAACATATAATTTGGCTTCCAAACTTGACACAAGCTTGTAATTCTTGTTTTGCATCTTATTGGGGAAGTCAATATTCAGAAATAATACATTTTTTTTGGGTTTTGTAAGGCACAATTCAAGTGTCTTGTTGTGCGTGCATCATGAATCCTAAAATTGACTTGTTAACTCCACATAATTTTCACACATGGAAAGTAAAATTACAACAAATACTTCAATCTAAGGGATTATGAAATATGGTCAATGGACAGCAAATATAATTTACTAGGAAGTTTGATAAATTTACTTATCAAAACAATTTACATGAAGAAACATGAATAATAGGTCTTCTTGTTTTTGATAATTTAAAATTTCATATTTCTAGTTGTACAACTCCTAAGCAAATGTGGGGAAATTTTGATGAACTCAAGATTCTAAAATTGGATGCTAAATTAACAACATTGTCTCCTAATTCCTTCACTTCTATTGAAGATTTCTTGGTTCAATTTAAGTCTTTATTTTCTAGACTCTAGGGTTGTGGTAAAATAAAAATAGACAAAGAGTGTGCCTTCTTGATTTTGTCAAAGCTAAAATTTCCTTATCAAATGTTTGTTTCTTCATTTTACTCTACTATGGATTCTCTTGGAATAACACATGTCATATCATCTTTCAAATAGTTTTATGATAAAATCACAAGAGAAGAATCTAAATTTATCTCTATGGATGTTATCACCTCTTCAAAAAGTCAAGAACTAGTTTTCCATTCATCTAAAAGAAATGGAAAGAGGTATTCTAACAAACATAAGATAAAATTAGCTTCAAGAAATGAGAAATTGTCTAAGTAGAAGAATAAAGTCAAAACACAAGCTACATCCTCTACACAATTAGGAAAGAATACTTACAAGTCTAAAAAAAAAAGAAAACTCCATTGTATTTTTTGTGGATTACAAAATCATGATAGAAAAGTTTTTCATAAGAGGGATTGCAAATTTGGAAGAGGTCATGCAAAGAAACAACATTGATCTTCCCAAACCTACTAAGGGACATGCCCTTATAGCTAGAGTTTTGGATTTATCTAAGGAGAATTTAATAGTTGACTTAGGAGCCTCACACAATCTGACACACTCACAAAATCTTCTACCATCTATTTCTGACATCACTACTTCTCAAATTTTAGTGTGAAATTATTCATAGATTCTAGCTATGGGGTTAGGTATAGTATAGTTGATAGAGGGTAGAATTGAAGATGTTAGACTCTATGTTACTAAGATTTCATCTAACCTTCTTTTAGTTTACTAGATTTTTCATATTGGTAATGGAAAGATAGTTGAGTTTTCACTACATGATGTAGCTATTCAAAAACTACACCATCTAGAGAGGATTGTTGCTTCAAGAAGAGAAGATCATGGGTCTTTATTTTGAGTAATCTTGTACATAATAATATATTTCCCATGTCAAATATTTGAGAAAACTTTGGCACAAGAGATTTGGACAACTCAATTATAGGTATTGTCAATAGTTTAATACTAAGAATATAGTACTTGGAATCCCTAAGGTATCTTACACAAAAGGCATTTGTTGAGGTTGTTTACTTGGCCCATTGTGATACTACCTTACTTGAGTTGGTTCATAGTGACCTCAAGTCATTTCCAACTCCTTCATTTTTCAGGAGCCAAGTATGTACTCACTTTTATTGATGACTACTCTCATCACACTTGGGTGTACTTTATTAAGTACAAAAGAGATGTCTTCAACACTTTTAGTACCTTCAAGGTGTTCATGGAGAAGCAATTAGGTTCTTCTATTTGAAATATACACACAAATAATGGGGGTAATATGTGAACCAAAACTTTATGGAGTATTATGTTGAGCATGGTATTCAACATCAATATATTTGGTTCCCTACACTCCTCAACAAAATGTTGTTGTTGAAAGAAAGAATAGATTATTAAAGGAGATGTCAAATTGTATTCTTCAATATAGGTCTAGGGCCCCATCATTTCCATTTTAAGCTATCAATTATTCCAACTATATTCAAAACTACACTCCTTATTAGCAAGAAAATTTGGGAAACACAAACTAGAGTTATATCCCTAAGTACTTTCTAAGTGTTGTAGTTTATCCTTTGGACTCAATCATATAAAGAAAACACCAGTTGATTTAGAAAAAGTATTAACTATATAATTATACATCAAAAAATGCTAGATAATCTCATAAAAATAGAATTATAGTAATCATTATATTAATAATATCAAAGGAGTACATTCATATATCTTCCCCTATACTCTATATATCTCTATCTTCTTCTTGAATATACCCTTTTATATATATTTGAAATTTCATACATAGATTACTTCATATATCCCCCTCTTACATATCTTCTTCTTACACATCTACCTACTGGTATCCATATCTTTCTCTATAGATATATCTATGGGATGGAATGTGACCCATCTATTCTACCCCTAGCCTAGATGGTATCCTTTCAATCTCAAGTTTTGCAAGTTCTTTGCAGCAAGATGTGGTAGGATTTTCTCAGTGATGTTTGCATTGTTTCTCTTTCTTGCCATCATCACCCCCCCTTTCAAAATGTTGACTTGTCCTCAAGTCAATTCTACTTTTTTGTAGTATGATAGTGTTTAAGGAATGTTTCATTGACAAAGGATTGTACTATGTTGTCATATAATGTTCTTAGTTGCATTTATCTAGAGTCAATAATGTGATGGATTTGATAAGGGCCTAGCCATCTAAATTTGGATTTTCCTTTCTTTTTGAATTTTCTATCATAGAGTAAGATCATATCCTCAACCTTAAATTGTTTAGACTTGCTATTTCAATCATATCAAGATTTATGTCTTCATCTCTTTGTCTATAGATGGTGTGCCACAAGCTATCTTATTTCATCATGTTTATCTATTTCTTCTAGGTAGTGTTTAATGGATTCCTTGTTAGTGAGTCTTAAGGCCAATACAATGTGTAGGTTGTGGACCATAAAATTTATGAGTATTCTAGTTTCGATGCCATAAAAAAATCATCTACAGTTTGTTTGGTGGATTATTTGTATGTAGTGTGGTATGACCAGAGTACCATAGGAATTTTAATACCCCAATCAATCCCTTTTGCATCACACAACTTGGTCAAAGTAGTGCCTATAATTTTATTTAGTGCTTCACTCACACCATTTTCTTGTAGATGGTATGGTGTGTTGCAGTATGGGTGATCATGAAATTGGATAGTAATTCCTTTATAATTTTGTTAACAAAGTGTTTTCCCTAATCACTGGTTATATTAAGTGGACACCCAAATCATGTAATTATGTTAAGGCAGAGGAATCAACATATGGTATATGTGATGCAATCCTTGGTTGTTTCATCTTTGACCCATTTAGTTATGTAGTTTACACTGGTGACAATGAATCTAGCTTTGGAAAATTTCACCAGGGGATGGCCCATTTCTCAAATGGGATTTGTGCCAATACTAGATAGAGGGACATCTCACCTCAAGTGGTAGGTTGCCCTATTCTTTAGAAAATATTATAGTTTTTTTGTGTAGTTTTTGGTATCCTTATATATAATAGGCCACCATTTGACTAGTAGTATTTTTAGGGCAATCATGTCTCCACAATTGTGTCCTCCTACAATTCCTTCATGTGCTTCTCTTAAGATTTGTTCTTGTTCATGTTCATAAAATAATCTCCAAATAATTTTATCTCTCCCCCTTTTGTATAGTGCTCCCTCAATTAAGGTGAATGGTAGGGATTTTTGTAATAAAACTTGTTTACCATGTGTTGTCATATCAGTGGGATATTGACCTATAGAAAGTAATTGTGCTACATCATGAAATTATTTTGGTGCCATAATTTTCTAGAATAGATGAGTGCTTGGTAAGTCTTTTTCCTCAACCTCCTTGGGTTCTTCACCTATATCAATTCCAGAGAGATAATCGAGACCTTGATTGTTCCTCCCTAGTTTTACCATTATATTGAAATTAAATTCTTGAAATAACAGTAACCATTGACATATTCTTCCTTGTATCACTAGTTTGTTTAGTAGAAATTTCAAAGGCTCATGATCAATCTAAAATGTGAATGGTGTAGATAAAAGATAGTGGCAGAATTTATGTAGTGCATAGACCATGGCTAAGTCCTCTTGTTCAGTGGTAGTGTAATTACTCTTAGCTTGGGAAATTTTGCAGCTTGAAAAAGAAAATGTGTGACCTTTATTCCCTTATAGTGTGGTTATAATGACTCCTATTGCTATTTTGGAAGCATTTACATGGACATGGAAAGGTACTAACCAATCTAGGAATATAAGGATGGGATATTCTAATATTTTCTATTATAATGTGTCAAATGATTGTTGACACTATTCAGTCCATGTGATATCTTTATTAGTTTTATTTTTGAGAAGCTCTTCTAAAGGACCTGCTAGGTTGGCATATCCTTTGATGAATTTCCTATGATATCTGGTTAGCCTAGAAATGTTTTAACCTCTAGTGCTATCTTAGGTGGAGGTAATGTTAGAATTAAGGTAAATTTCATTAGATCTATCATAATTCATTCGCATATGATTTGTCCTAGTAATATGCCAAAGGGTACTGCAAACAATGCATTTCTTGATATTCATAGATATTTGCATACTTCTACATTTTTCTAGCATGGTTTGAAGTGCTTGGAAGTGGTTCTTGACTAATCCATATAGTCCAATCATCTAGGAATACTTCTTAGAATTCTTGTATAAACTCTTTAAATGTGTTTACCATGATTTTGTTAAACACTATTGGTGAATTTTTCAATCCAAAGGGAATCACAATATACATTAATGATCCTCATTCTATGGTGAATGTTTTTCTTCTTGGTCTTCTTCCCTAATCAAAACTTGGTGGTATCAAAAAATCCATTGGTGAGTGAATAGAATTCTCTCCCTACAATGAATTCAAGTATTTCCTCAATAAAAGGAGTAGGAAAGGGATCATGAATACATTCTTTATTGAGCTCTCAAAAGTCTATGCATATCCAGATTTCTCCTATACTTTTATTCTATACTACTTGTAATGTCCTTTTTTTTGGGTTCCCTTGCTTGGTAGTTGGTTCTAACTTTCGAGGTTTTTGGAAACATGTTTAGAGGAATATATTGATGTTACCAATGAACTTTTATGGGTTTTATTTGGTTTTTTCTAGGACCTTGTCAGCAATAATTCTATTTTTACTAGTGTCTATTTTTAGTAAGTTCTAGTTTGTCTCTAATTGAGCCAGTTTGGAGATTTGATTCACTTATTATTTTTTAGAATTTGGCTATTTTTAGTTAGTGTTGTAACAAAGAAAAAGGAAAACCTAAGTTTGATGTATAAAACCTATGATTAAACTTCTTCCTTTTTCAAGGGTACATTAGGATACAAATCAACAAGGTATTTAGATTGACTTTCGACCATGGAGGTGAGTCAGTTAGACCTAGATTTGATTATTTTGAGCCTTGGAAATGAATTGGAATTAATTTAACTTGATTGACCTAATTAAACTATGTTCCCTAATATGAAAATTGTAAGATCTTGATAATTTATAGACTATAAAAGATATTTATAGACAGATCTGGGAAGGGAACAATGTTATGTTCCTATCATATAAATTTGGATCCAACCTATATGAAAGGATAGAGCCTCCCAAGGGCATCCCAATCCTTGTATGCCTTTTCTGGAACTAAAAGCTTGAACCTATAGCTCTTTGTTTGCTCTTTGATGCCTACCCCACAAACTTTCATCTTTGGATCCACACCTGCAATAAATCTTCAAAAGAGATAATGGGGATGGCTATATAGGATTTTGCCTCAATAAAACCAATATTTTGGTATTTCTACCTCCATAATAGCCAATAAAATTGATTGACAATAGTTTTTGTGCCCTAACCTTAAGTGTATCTAAGGTTGTTATGAGCTAAAATGGATAAAATCCCAAGTGTGTTAAAGAAGGATCCCTATATGAAATTGACAAGATATACCTAAGAGGAATTAAAAACCCTTAGGAAATCTAAAACACAATAACACCTTGCTTTTGGATGCAAGTAGGATGGAGCTTGACTATGAGAAAACTTAGGAAACAAGTCATTAAGTTGAAGGAAACAACCAAATGCATCTCCCAAACTTGGAATCCATCATGTTCTTCTATTCTCATCAATATTTAATCATGGAGTAAGACTTGATCAAATCTGAAAATATGAATGTATGTGGCCAAATGTGATGATCTCTTGCTTCTCCTCTTTTCTCCAAAATTTGAATTAGCTTTCAAATGGTGAAAATAATAGGTATTTATAGGCATTTACTTTAATTTCCCTAAAATTAGATCCCAATAGCCAACATTTGAAACTTGAATTTCAATTGTTAAAATTTTGGCATTGACATATTTAACTATTGAGCCCAAAAAAATAGGGGATAGAGCCACCCAAGGGCATCCTAGTCCTGGCCCTATTTTCTAGAAATTAGGGTGTCATAGGAAAAAAATTATATGAATGCATTTGCTATATCTTGTAATTTATCAAAAGTGATAAAATAGGATTTGGAATGCATAATTTAGGAGATTAGTATTGCACTATGTTATCATTAGTGTTGGAATTGATGTCAACCTATACCAACCTCTAGTGTGGTTATTATTGTCATTTTATGCCCCCCTTTGATGACCCATCACTGATATCCAATCTGAGTGATCTTCCATGGGTCATCTTGCATCCACTTTTGATATTTTGATGTCTTTTAGGGTTCTAAACTTGCAAGATAGGGCTTTCAAAACCCTTATGTACTTAAACCCTAAACCATGAACCTAGCATGCACTTTTGTTATAAACTCATGTTGACCTTTTTCACCTAGTTAGTCTTGTGTCCCTAAGTTAAAAGCATTAATGTCCCCATTCTTTTTTTTACCTTGGTGACCCCTTCTTTATGAACAACTTTGAAGCATGTGCTAATTACTATCGCTTAATTCTTTGTATCACCCATCATTGAAGTAATTTTACTCACTTCACCTTTTCCATGACACATGATGGATTTTGTTGTTCTTTCACATCACATTGGTCCTTCACATCATGATAAACCTTTAACCACTCAATTTATTTGAGTGATGAGCGATGGGAAGTAAAATAACTATGGGTTATGATTGTGCCACATGTCAACATCTTGTGCTCGCATCGCCTATCACCAAATACCTTTTTATTTCAGATAAAATTCAATGATGCACGATGAATGGTGGCGGTCTTCTATTTTTCTTGCATCACTGGAGTATGAGTGGACTTTGAAGTGTTATGGTGATAAGTCATGAGTGATGAGTGAGTATTTTGGTGAATATTCTTTCCATTGGAGCTACTCTACACATCACATCTTTACATTTTGTCAATGAGTGCCTTTTCGTAATGAGCGATGAGGGGTTGAGATTAAACAACAAACATCCAATGACTGAGGTGGCATTGTGCCCTTGCTTCATATCATTATTGTGAAGATAGGCAGTGGAGTAGTTTGTGTGATGCTTGATGGGTGAGGATGTGGGTTTTATTGTTCCTTGATGCATCATTGTTTCATGTTAAAAGGCTCAAGTCAAATGTATGATGTGTGATGAATGGTTCATATTTGAAGGTGGAGATCAACAGTGATGTTTTAATCTTGCCTCAATGTTTAATATCATCCCTCAATTTTGAATTTGACAACTAGTATTCAAAATTCAATGGTCAATTTCTCCTATTCATGGTAGATTTTTAGAATTGATGTATCAACAACATTCCAATCTACTAGATCAAATCTGATCGACTATGGATCATCAACAACATTCCAAGCTACTAGATCAAATCTAATCGACTATGGATCAAATTTTCATGCTTTTTCAAGGTTGTATTGATTATTGGTCAATGCCATTACTCCTTGAGGTATTGTAGATGCTATATTATCTTGTCAAGGTATGTTGGTCTAATATTTTGTTGTGGATTTCATGAGTCCCCATCCTTGCATTCATATGAGTCATCATTCTAGGGCTTGTTCAAGCTGTCAGATCCTTAATGGCTAGTTATGTTGCTCTATAATGGGAGAAATTCATATCATTTTTAATTTGATCAAATTCATCTTCCTACAAACTCTAGTTAGGTTAGGGCTAGGGTTTTAAATTCAATCTAAGTTATGCTTGATCTATAAAGGAAAAAAATTATTCATTTTGGGGTTCTTCCTTTGGCTTCTCTAGGGTTTTTCTATTGTAGACACTACATTCCTTGCATTCTTCCATTGAAAATATTGCTTCTAAGTTGTTATGTTAATAAAATCCAACTATTATCACTGTTATCCTTTGCATTTTTGAGTAAAATCCATTTACCTTCATGTTTGAGTACATGTTTTAGTTGCTTCATTGATGTATAATTTTTTTCTAAAGTAGGAATAAACCAACTTCTATCTTCGTGCATCACCTATATTTCCATTTCATGTTATCTTTCTATCTCTTTTCCTTGTGAGTTGTTAGAGTAAAAATAGTGATAGATTTTTTATTGTGTTGGGTTAGACCAACACAATTGCACTTAGTTTAGAGGAGGAAGTTGGACTTCTCTAGAGATTCAACCTCATTTGTGTAGGGTCCCACACATTGAGTTTGTTCCCATTGTGTTAATGGAACATTGCACTCTTGTTTAATAGGGTATAGTTTTATGTGACAAAAGTTTTTGGCATGCATGGTGGGACTAGAAGAAGTTTCACTTCATTATATTGAGAAAGTGGTATTGTTCTCAATATTCTAGCCTTGAAGAGGCTCTCAAACAAGTACCTAGAAACTCTGCAATCAAGGAAGAACTCTGCCTTCATATTGGTGATGTTGCTGCTATCTAGAATTCCTTATTGAAGACTAGATCTACAAATTCATGCCAAGAATCCAAACAAGAGCATCTTCTAGAGATAATTTCCAATACATCCAACTATCATTTTCTACTTCTAGAAGAAGAAATAGACAATCTTTGTCACCCATAAGAAGAAATATAGGTCCATCTTCTAGAGCTCAATTTATGCCACCTGTGGGTAGGTTAATTCAAGCTAGAACACTTGCTGCTCACACAAATAGAAATTTATTCCATATGGATTTACCTAGAAATCAACCTTTTGTATCCTTTACTATTGGAAGCCCCTTAATTCTAGCCCAAAAAGATGATATACCAGTAAATTCTCTCAAGAGTATTCCCCATTTTACTGGTGAAACATCTACAACTCCAATATAGCACATCATAGATGTGGAAAACATAGGCTCAATGAATAATGTAACTTAAGACAACATGGCTATTAGATTACTTGCCACTTCATTGAAAGGTAAAGCACTGCAGTAGTATAGAGGATTTCCACCCAACTCCATTCACAATTGGGATGAATTAGGTGAGAATTTATCTAAGCATTTTGAAGATAAACGTGACCATTTGTCCTTGGTCAAAATATTAACCACAATTAAAAGAGCACCTCATGAATTCATGAGTGATTTCACCTACAAATTTCAAAAGACTTGGGAGAGAATCCTTGCCTTGGTCAAACCTTCTCATGAGAATGTTTTCCTATACTTCTTAAGAGCTCTTAACAGTGATATAGTTATGATTCAATAAATAGGAGGTTCTACCTTACCAAATTCATATGATGTTTCCACAAGGGTAGAAAATTGTTTAATCCAAGCTAGGAAGATAGCTCCTAGGCCACCAATGCCTTTATTTTAAAAGCTTCCTTCATAGACAACAGTGGCACCTATTCTAATGGTTCCCATAAACTGACCTTCTAATATTGTTACAATACCAGAAGATTGGGGCACCTTGCACTGAAATATGAACAATAGGTTGATAATGTTGGATAGGCAACAAGCTCAAAACAATAGGCCTTACAAGCCTCAAAATTAGGGTTATCAGCAAAATAGATCACCTTATCAAGGAAAAAATTAGTATTCTCCAGACCATTTTTAGGTGTATACATTTTTCCCCTCTTTGAAGTGATGTGTTTACTCATTGCTTCAAAGAAAATTTTGCTGCTGCTGCTGCTATTATCGATGAAAATTTTTTAGTATGCCCCAGACATTGATTTTAGCTGATGATGGATATATGCCCCCTCGGGAGATAAATTAATGATTTTTTTTTTTTGAATTTTTTTGAATTTTTCAAATTTTTATGATTGTTCTATGATTTGATGATGATTCAATGAAGATTTGATGTTGAAATAATTTATCTCCCAATTAATAATGTAGAAAGTTTTCCCCTAGATGAATTTGAATTAATCTCCCCTAAAAAAAATTAATTAACCCCATAAAAATCCCACCAAAAATAACCTTTAAAAGGTCAAAAAGGTCATTTTAAAACTCATTTGTGCATTTGAGTTTTGAAATTTTGTGAGAGAAATTTGTGCAATTGGGAGTAGGATGTTGATTCCTTACCACACTCACTAGTTCGAGTGTGTGCGACGTCACAACCGCCCGACCACTTACAGACCTCTGATACGTACTCATTAACCCCCTCGTTGTATGTGCATTTTTAATTTTTCATGCATTTTTTGGATTTTAAAATTTCAATTTCTTTTAGCACATCTACACACCGATGTAGCGCTTTGGCTCACTGTTTTAGAGCTTTTCAAGTTTTAGCACTTAGGTTGATTTTTTTAGCGCTTAGGTAGTTTGTTTTAGCACTTCCATGTTGTGGCATGTAGGATAGATAATTTAGTGCTTTGACTTACTGTTTTAGTGCTTTCAACATTTTAGCACTTTTGATAGATAGTTTAGCACTTTAACTTACTATTTTAGCTCTTTCAATGTTTTAGCTCCTTTGCCCTGTAAACTAGCACTTTGACCTAAGATAATAGCACTTTTGTTGAAGTGGCACTTTGACTATCTATAATGGTACTTCTGCCAAATGAAATGGCACTTTTGATATTATGGTGCTAAGAAACTCTGTTTTAGCACTTGTAAGTCAGATTGATAAAGTTTGTCAAATTTGTCCTTATTTTTTTGATTTCGATCGTGTCAGCTGTTGGTTCAATATGATTGATGATCCTAATTTAAGTAGTTGATGTTTGACCTCATGATAGGTGAGGTCTGATGTTTGATTTGATAATAATTATCCTCATGATAGGCGAGGAATAATTTATAGTTTGATTGATGAACCTCATGATAAGCTAGGTTGATTTGATGTATTGACCTCATGATAGGCGAGGTTCAATGATGCTTGATGATTGACCTCATGATAGGTGAGGTTCAATGATGTTTTCTCATGATATTTTGATAAAAAAGTCTCATCAAGAGCTGATTAGATTTGATAGAATAATTGATGTTTGTTGATTTGACAAAAAGTTCTAACTTTGATCATTTCATTATGATAGGAGGCTCTGATGAACCTCCAGATTAGAGAGCAGTTCCCTTAGACATTTGATCTGATACGCCAGCTAGCCTAGCCTAAGACAACTATCATTACATGTTGTGGATTGTCCTCCCTACTTGATATGCCCCAGATTAGGATTAATTGGGGCCTCCTAACAGCTTTAGTGGAGAGGTGGCACAATGAGCACAACTTTCACCTAGCTACCGACGAGATCACAATCACCCCCGAGGATGTTTGGAGGATTTTGTGGATACCATTTGTTGGGGATATTGTTGTAAATGATTCATCAAAGCAGGGTGGTATAGATGCTCTTTGAAGGGTGTTTTAGGATGATATTATTGGTGGATTGTGGATTCTTTGGCATGCGATGGTTGACGCTTATGCCACTTTGCTAAAAGTTCTTGTTGGATTCATCAGAGGATTCCTTTTTCCTGATCATAGGTCAAAGGGATTCTCTGTTGGTTGGGGTCGTGTGCTTGATAGCATGATCATTCACAAGATGAGATATTCTTGGGTCATGTGCATTCTTGCCCACCTTTATCATGATTTTCATTCAGTGGTGTACCTTGAAGGTCAGATTTTATCAGTCGGAGTTACTTTACTTTAGGTGTGGGCGTGGGAGCATATTTCTGTCACACGACCAGTGTTGGTGAGGCAGCGTCCTGCCAAGAGACCCTATGTGCACATATATACAGGTCAACTTACTCAGCCTAGACTGGGTAAGTTAGATCATTGGCACAGAGTGCTAGATTGTATGGAGACTGTTACCTGGTGCCTCTATTTGGATTTCGAGCATTGGGATGATGATGACATGCAGTTTCCATTATTTTGTTGGTCTTTTATTTTGATTGGGTGAACACAATGGGTGTTAGAGATATTTTTTCTAAGACGAGTGATTCGTCAGTATGGCATTATTCAGGGCATTCCTTAGGGTGTTGCTCACTATGCTCGGTGACAGTTGGATTCTACAGATTGGGGGCCTGGGTTGTCATATGATGTGGTGGTGCAGGAGTTCTAGGCTTTACAACCTCTTGTGTGGGAGATCCAACCAGATATTGTGGAGCCATAGTGAAAGAAGATTATGCAGAGTATTTAGTATTACATCCATTTCCATGCATCACTATTCCTAATGAGCCAACACTATTAGCTGTTGGGGAGGAGATTGTTTTTGCACACCGATGACAACAAAGGAGAGAGGAGATTGTGGTGAGGAGGAGGGTAGTGGGGATGAGGAGGATAGTAGTAGCAGTGATGAGGAGGGTAGTGATGGTGATAGTGGTGGAGATAGTCTAGGTGGATCAAGTGCAAGTGGGTCAAGTCCAGCCTTGGAGGAGTATTTGATGCCTCACAAGAGGCGAGCAGTTGTAGACCCTTCAAAGCAGCATGCGCAACAACAACAATAGACCTAGATAGTGAGTATGTGGGTATAGGTTTAGAAATTACAAGGGAAACTGACTCTGACCTAGGGTTTGTTGGCATAGACCCAAAAACAAATGTAGGCCTAGGCTAGGGTAGCTGAGAGGGATGCTACCAGATAGATTGTAGGGGTAGCTTAGGGTCAGATTGCATCATTGATAGTTGAGAGGGATGCCGCCAGATTTACTATAGAGGGTGCTCAGGCTACAATCGAGAGATTGTAGAGATTGGTGAATGGTACCACTGTAGAAGATTATATGTGAGAGGTTTTCCATATTAGTGGGGAGGTAGAGTATTACAGAGGTAAATTCTATGATGTCATCCCTTCAGAGTAGAGAGTGAGCTATAGGCAATCCTGATCTGGTAGGACTTGTTCCCGGACTCTCAATCCGAGTGTGACTTAGCCTCTTCCTAGAGACCTGAGAGATCCTAGTACATCCGGTGGTGGTGGAGGGATTGGCCCTGAGATGCCTGCACCATTTGGAGCCAACAACATGTAGTTTTCATGATGTGATTCCTCTATTGTATTTTGAGATGATGATGTACATTCTAATTATAGCCATTTTTTGATGATATATATCTCTTCATTTTAGACATCATTATATACTTGAAATTTATGATTTTGAGATCTATATGATATGCAACAGATTTTATTGATCTATAATGTGTTTTATACAACTCTATGTTGGATGTATTTTTTTTCCATGTTCTATATGCCATGTGATAATCTTTATATTATGATGTTATGGATGTAGTTTATAATCATGATGATATGATATGATACATGATGTTCTATTTATGATGTGCATAATGATGATGTATAGATGTATGATGTATGTATGTATGATGTATGGATGCATGATGTATATGTATGATGATGTGTAATTTTATATGATAATGTACCTATATACATGGATGTGGATGTAATGAAAAATGATTTATGATATGTGATGTAAATGGGATGTGTGTGTTTTATTCTTGTGTAAATGCAAATATATGATGTAATAAATGGATGAATATGATGCATGGTATTTGATATGTTAAATGGATTTATGATATGTGATATGACGAATGGATGTATGATATGAAACTATAGAGATTTATTATTTTTGAGATTTTCTTATCTAATCTTATGATATGTAATATGAGAAATATGATATGATCAATGCAAATTATTTGATTCAGATGCATGAATGATGAAATGATAATTAAATGCTTCCTAATGTATACAATGAAAATGATGATGGTTTTGTATATTTCAAGTATACTCAATCTATTATGATAAAAGACAATCATTAATTTGAATCCTTCATGAGCTTTTGTAACAAACACTCTGCAGATAAAAAAAACTATTATGAATGCAATCTAATTTTACCATACAAATCTACATGCAAATATTGGCATTCTAACATTACTTTTATTTTTCTTTGTATCATCATAGAGCTTTTAAAATGTTGAAAGTGAGTAAAAGCATCAATGGTATAATGTAGACCAATGATGACCTGAGTACTACTTCCATGAATTTTTATATTGCAAGTGAACACAAGCATCTAGGTATAATTAAACCGAGATGACTTGAGTATTTCATGCATAAACAAACAAGAATTAACCACTTTCCTATGTGAATTGGAATGTCATCCATGATACTTTGTAGAGCACTTCCCATGATAATTCACACAATAATTATGATTAATTCACACACAAGAAATGAATAAAAATACCATTCTCCTTCCTAGCTTCTCTAGTTCAATACATCATCGAGTTGCGCCAAAGAAATGATAACAATAATCAAAGTACAACATATCCAACCTTTACTTAAAGTATTTCAACCATTATTCAAATTAGATCATCCATCCTGATTTTTATGATGTTTTTGTGATTTTCCATTGATTTTGACCAGAAACCTAACCTAAAGACCTATCCTAGGGGCCTCAGGGGCTGATCAAAGATTAGCCTTGGCTACGTTATACACATAGAAACCACGTAGCTTGACTGATACAGACTCATGTTTTTGACTTTTTGAGTTGTTTTTGGATTTTCTGTTGTGATATGGATGTCTAATTTATTTCCAATGGTGATTGATGTTTCATGTTGGGTTGTGTTTCGATCATTTTTTTTGTTGCATTTGTCTTCCTAATGTTTTTCCATTTGGTTAAGCTTGAGATTTATTACCCCCAGTGAGGTCAGGATTTTTCCCCCAAGCTAGGGTGAGACATGACTACTCACAATGATATGATAATGGATGTAAAATGATGGTGAAAATAATGACCATGACATGCATCCAATAGATGGAAAAGACAGTTAAATCACAAATAGCACCTGTTTCCAAGTTTTCACTATATGTTTTTATTGCACTTTTTTAGTCTTTTTGATTTATTTTTTATTTTTTGTTTTTTGTTTTCCTTTTTTTTTGTATTTTTTTCGTTTTCTAATTTTTTTTGTATTTTTATGTTACCAAGACACCTATTTGCTAGGTTTTCATCAAGGTAACCTTTTTCAGAAACTAATTTGTGCACTAGGTGACTTAGGTGTAGAACTTTCTGAGATGGATACTATTGATAGGTTCATTGAATAGATCCCCTTCAGGTGTAGACAATTGATATGCTCTAGATCCATAAACTGATATGATGACAAAGGGACCCAGCTAGTTAGGTTCAAACTTCCCTTTCTTTTCTCTATCCTACTGATTTCTAGGATTTTCCTTTAGGACCAAGTCACCAACCTAAAAGAATCTAGGTTTTTCCCTGTGATTGTAGCTCCTAGACATTCTCTATTGGTATGATTTCAAATGATTGACAACTTGTTGAAGGTGTTCATCCAACAATTCCAGTTCTTGTAGTCTAGAGATTCTATAATCCTAATCTATAATGATACCCTTCAGTAAGAAACAAAGTGATGGTATTTCTACCTCAATAGGTAGGATGGCCTCTGATCCATATACCAAGGCATATGGTGTAGCTCTTGTTGGTGTTATGATGCTGGTTTTGTATGCCCATAATGTAGGATTTACCTGAACATGCCAATCATGTTCCACATTGTTAACCATTTTCTTTAGTATTTTTAGAATTGTCTTGTTTGAGGCCTCTGCTTGGCCATTTCCCTGAGAATAGTACGGTGTTGAGAAACGATGTTGGATATGAAATTTTTCACACTATTCCTAGGCGTCCTAGTTCTTAAATGGTCTTCCATTGTCTGTAACAATGGACTAAGGTATGACATATCAACAAATTATGTAGTTTAGTATGAAAGACGAGATTTGCTTTCCAGTGATTGTTGTTAAAAGAACCACTTCTATCCATTTTGTAAAGTATTCTATTGCTGTGATTATGAACTTGTGTCCATTAGATGAAGACGGGTTTATCTTTCCTTCCAGGTTCAGTCCCCACTGACAAAAGGGTCATGTTGATGTGAATGGTTGCAATTCTTGTGTTGGCACATGGATTAGATTACCATGGATCTGACATTTCTTAACAAATTGATAAGACTCCTTTTCCATGTTCAGTCAGTAATACCCCAAATGAAGGAGTTTATTTTCTAGGGTTTCTCCACTTCAATGAGTTCCACAAATACCTTCATGAACCTCACGTAAGGTTGTTTTAGATTTGTTGTGTTCTAGACACCGAAGAAGAGTACCATCTAGATCTCGACGGTAAAGTATGTTGGTTATCAATGTATGTCGAGTGGATTGGCAGATGAAGTTACGCTTTTGGTTTCTAGAAAGATCAGGAGGAAGGATATTATCCTTGAGGTAAGTATAGATCTCTCCATATAGTGAGGTTTGAACGTTTGTTATTTGGAATATGGTTTGTGATTTAGGATAGTCATAAGCAAGGTTAGATACTTGTTCTACCATAAACTCATAACAACCTTGCTTTTTTGGTAGTTGCAAGAGAGAAGCAATTGTTGCCATAACATCCACAACTTTGTTCTCTTCCCTTGGAATATGTTCAAACTTGATATCCATGAAATAATTTTTGAGATCATCTATCATTTTGTTATATGGCATGATATTTTCATTCTTTGTCTGATACTCATCATTTACCTAATAGATGGCATGTTGTGAGTCCCCATACACTTGTATTTCTGTGATTTTCCATTCAATTGCCACTTTGATGTTGATAATCAATGCTTCATGCTTAGCTACATTATTGGAACATGGAAACATTAGTCTATAGGACCTTGGGATGGTGTGTCCTTGAGGTGTAACAAATAGAATTCCCACACCATACCCCCTTTGTGTGTATAATCCATGAAAATAAAGTCTCCATTTGTTTGTGGTAATATTCAGAATGTCTGCATCCAAAAATTCAATGTTCATTGGTAATTATCCTATAACGGAGCTTCAACTAATTGATCAGCTATCACTTTTCCTTTGATGGCTCTCCGGTCTACATACTGGATATCAAACTCACTTAAGATCATGACCCATTTTGTTAGTCTCCCTGTTAGAGCAGCTTTGCTGAGTAGATATTTTAATGGGTCTATTTTAGCTATGAGTCCGACTGTATGAGTCAACATGTAGTGTCACAACTGCTGGGTTGCAAATACCACTTCCAAACAAGGCCTTTCTATGAATGTGTAATTTATTTCATATCCGCTGAGAGTCTTGCTAATATAGTAAATAGCTTGTTCATTTCCTTCAAAATCTTCCTGTGCCAATAGAGCTCCTAAAGAAATGTCAGTTGTTGTGATATATAGTAACAATGGTCTCTCTATTGCAGGCGGCATAAGTATTGGAGGTGACATCAAATATTTCTTTATCTGGTTAAAAGTTGTTTTGCATTCATGATCCCACTCGAATGAGACATTCTTATGAAGTAGATGATTGAATGGATGGCTTTTGTCTGCCAATTGGGAGAGAAATCTCCTGATGGATTGTAGTCTGCCTTGTAGGGACCATAATTGAATGATATTTTTAGGCAGTGGCATCTCCATTATTGCTTTGACCTTAGCCGGATCCACTTCAATACCTTTTTCTAACACTATGTATCTAAGGAGTTTTGTTAATGTTACCCCAAACACACATTTCTTCAGGTTTAATCTGACAGTGAACTTTTCTAGTCTAGTAAAGATTTAATCGAGGATCTCCATATGTCATTTTCTGGTGTATGATTTTGCTAATATGTCATCCACATAATCTTCCATAAATGTATGCATCATGTCATGGAAAATAGTTGTCATCACTCACTAATATGTTGCACCTACATTTTTCAACCCGAAGGGCATTGTTGATGGTGTTTTCTGCACAACAACAACTTAGATAGAATATGGAAATCCTATCTCTTGAAAGGTAAATCTCTATCAGCAAGCCTAAAGAGATAACCTCAAGGTCTCTAATGTCAGGTCTTGACATTGCATAGCAACTCAGCAATAAATGTGAAAATGCTGGTAATCACAAGGGGCCTTACAAATGAACAATGTTGGAAGCATACTGTCATCAGATGCAACAATATGGTGATGCTTTTAATCCTAAAACTAACCTAGATTTAAAATAAAAAACAAAAGAGATAAGGGTTTTAGAGAGATTTCCAAGACTAAAACCTAAGATCAATCACAACAATGATGAATGTTCTAGATGGGCAGATCCCTAATGAAACCAATCTCTGCTTGATCAGGGACAAGCTTACAACTCCACAGAAATAGTGCAATCTTCTAAGGAAACTGAAGATTTTCAGACTTTGAACATTCATTCACATACCCAATAACTAACGCAATGTAAACAAGCATTCACAGTTGGACTTAGCACAAAATAAGGCCCATAGTAACTTTACACAACAATTTACAATCAACAAATCACTAAAAGTATGGACCGGAGATTGATCAACATCATTAACATTTTACCATTATTGCAAAAGAACTAAAAACTAACATCTAACATTGATAATTGAGAACAAGAAACCATAAACTGTCAAAGTGTAACACAAAGCTTGCCAAATCAACAATCCAATTGCATTAACTTCTTCAGCATTACATAACAATTTTCAGTCTCTCCTCTCTCCTACAACTACTAACTTCTCTAACTTAGCCAATTTTGGTTTTTACACCCTCTAATAAGCTATTCTAACCTAGTCTCACCCCCCTTACAAATGAGAAGGCACTGGCCTTTTATAAAAAAAATTACATTTTGAATCAAAGGCTAGGATTCGATTCATCCAATGGCTGCAATTGCACTTCTAGAAGCATCAAGCTGTTACATTTAATTTAGGAGCTTATGGTATATCATCATTCAATTGCATAAAAGCAGTTACATCATGGAACAATGAGAAAACAATATTATGCCAGCTTGTCATTAATGAAAATTCTGATTGGATGATGAAATCAACTTCACATGTCTTCCAAAAACTCCTTCCAATAGTAGATAGTTTGGGCACGGATTCATATGCAGGCCCCACTTTTAAAATTTGAACTGAACTCTTCCATATTTCCCTTTTGGCACAAATCCATATGCAAGTTCCCCTTTTGGATTTATTTAATCCTGAAAAATAGATATCATCATTAGTAGTTCACATGTTTAAAATCCAATCCAAATTAAACTTGAATAAAATTTTGGCCTTTAAAAAAAACTTACATTTTTTAATGGGAACTTTCCATTTTTGGAAATTTTTGTTTTTCAAAATTTTTCTCCATCTCAAAATTTCATTTTTAGGAACATTTTAAAATTTCAAGAAAAAATTTCCATTTTGAAAAAATTCCATTTTGAAAAAATTGCATTCGAAAAAATTCCATTTTGGGAAAAAATCATTTTTGAAAAAATTTCCATTTTGGGAAAAAAATTTTTTCCATTTGGAAAATTTTGGGTTTTGAGGGGGTATCGAATTTTCCAAAAATGGAAATTTCAGGATTTTGAGGGGTCATGGAAATTTCAGGATTTTCCATCAGGGACGAAAATTCTCGAATTCCTAGGGTCAAAATCCCCTAAACCTCATAACTTTTTTTCTAGAAGGAATTTTCAAAAAATTCAAAAAGCAACCCTGCCTAATTTTTCGTCTTCTATCCATGGGTGCAAAAAAGAAAAAAAATTATATTTTTGGAAAATTTCAAGTTTTTGAAGGAGTATTGGAATTTTCCAAAAATGGAAATTTCAGGACTTTCCATCAGGGACGGAAATTCCCGAATTCCCTACAGGGTCAAAATCCCCTAAACTCCATAACTTCTTTTCTAGATGGAATTTTCAAAAAGTTCAAAAAGCAACCCAGCCTAATTTTTCATCCTCTATCCACATGTGCAAAAAAAATTACCTATAACATTGAAAATTCATTTCAAAATCCCCATTTTCAAATTCCAACACTTGCAAATTTCCCTAGAGCCTCAAAATATTGTCCTCATTAAACCCAGTCTAGACTTAATACCAAAATAAGCTCCCAAGAAGAGCAAAACCAAAATTTGAACAAGCCAAGATGTAGAGATGCAAAAGAAAAAAGAGTGTCCCTGCCTCTAATGGAGCATGTGTGCAATAATTGCACAACAGGCATGACATTCCAATAGAATGTACCCCAAGTTCAAGTGAATGTTGTCTTTTCTTGATCTCTAGGTGCTATCTTTATTTGGTTGTATCCTGAGAAGCCATCCATTAATGACAACATGGCATGTCCCAATGTTAAATTGATAATGATGTCAATACTTGGTAAAGGAAAACCATCCTTTGGGCATGCCTTATTTAGATCTCTAAAATTTGAGTATATTCTGATGCTATTATCTGGTTTAGATACAGACACAATATTTGAAATGCACTCAACATAATCGATAGACCTGATAAATCCTACATCCAACTTCTTTAGCTCAACTTTTACCATTAGGGCAATGTGGGGATGCATTTTTCTCATTTTTTGCTTGACTGGTTTGATTCTAGTTGGCAGAGACAAATGATGCATCAGGAGATCTGGATCTAATCCTCACATGTCAGAATAAGACCAAGCAAAATTGATATGCCACTTTTTAAAGAATTTGGTGAATTCGGGCTTCTCCTATTCTATCATAGACGTTGCCAGATGTAGAATCTTTTCCTTTTCAGTTGTTCCAAGATTTATGGATTGTGTTAGTTCCACCAGTACTGATGATATGTCATGGTAATGCTCTAGAAGGGTTTCAAATCTCCCATCTTTTAGTGCCTCAAAAAGTTTTTCACTGTTAGATACATTCTTTATTTTTTCTTTTTCAAAATCTAATGATGCCTTAGAAAGGTTTTCACCATTAGATCATTTTTTCCTATTGTCATTTTTGCAACTGGAAGATTTGGAACCCTCTTGATTTGAAGTGTCATTGTGAGTGTTATGGGTAGAACTTGTATCAAGTTCGTCACTACAAAGGAAATTTACAATGGCATCATCATTTGAAAAGACTGGTATATTAATAGGTTTGATTGGTTCCCAATCAATAATTTTGGGATGTATCAAGGGTAATAAGTCACCAGGTTGAGTAAGATCGATGGTTGTAAGTGTTCTAATGGCCAGGTGGTCAAAGTTGTTAGCGAGAAGGTTGGGGTCTATGATATTACCCTCCCCTGAGTTGTCTATCTCACTCAATGTCTGTTCATCCTCACTTGAGTCATCGATATTTGGTGATCCCAATATAAGTGGTCTTGTTCCTGAACTTTGTCCCTCCTCTCATACAGGTGTATATGCTTTGATGACATCAATTTTTTTTTCAATGTATGATGTTGAAGATAAATGATCCCATTCATACTCATTTGAATCTATTTCAGAGTTGTCCCTCATTTGAAGAATCCTTTCTACCACTTTCTGAGTTACTTCTTCTTTTGATTCCCTTGTATAGCCTAATCTTGTTTTGTCTTTAGGATGAAGTGTTATAGAATAGGTTCTATAATACCATATTTTCTCTTGCCAATTGGTCCTTGCCCTTCATAGCCCATTTTCTCTAAGATAGCCTTTCCTTTTCCATATTGATTTGTCCTTATGTTGATATTTTTTGATGTTGAGGCTTCTTCGTCTTTATATAGCCAATTGAGAATGGCTTTGTCTTTTGATTCATCTTCTAGGGTACCTGCTTTTACAAACCTTTCACTAAGAACCATGATAGGTTGTGATGACCATTGTGTATTTGTTGTGGGTTTTCCATATGATTTTGGGGATGGTAGCAATTGTGAAAGACACAAAGATTGCTCAAGGGAATATTCTCCCAAGCCTTTGTCCTTTAACTGGATCTTGTATGTAAATTGTTGTGATAGAGTGTTTAGGGGACCTTCATTATTTGATATAGTTGAGTCAGCAATAGTTGTTTCCTTTTCTTGGTCCTTCTTCTCAACCCATTTGGATATAAAATTGAGTTGTTTTTCACCACTAGATGAAGCAGATGTGCTAGTGTCTTTATTGTGGGGCACCAGAGTGTCTTGATTTTCCTTAATCATGTTACAAGTCTAGGGATTATTGTTGTCAGCTGAAATTGTGACCTCTTGTCCATTGACAAGAAATTTCAAATATCGGTGATATGTCGAAGGTACTACTTGCATTTCATGGATCCATGGACATCCCAAGAGTATGTTATATGTTAGCTCCTTGTCTAACACTTGGCAAACAATATTTTTGACAATCAGTCCCACTTGAATTGGTAGTACAATCAGCCCCTTGGAAGAACTTTCCTCTTCATCATATGCTTTTATTGTTATATTTCTTCTGACATCAATGGCATTGTCAGAATAACCTAGTGCATGAATTAGTTTTAAAGTACAAATATTTAATCTAGCTCTGCCATCTATTAAGACATGCTTGACATGATGTTTATGGATTAGAACCTCTATATGCATGGCCGCATTGTGTGGGTGATTTAGTGACACATCATCTTGTTCGGAAGAATGATAGACAATGAGGTGTAGTCAAGTGTCCCACCATATCTTGAAATTGATAGACATCCAAATTATTGGGTACCGTAGTGGCCACTAGAGCCTGTTCTAGAACCTCCTTATGTGATGGTGATATTTTAAGAAGTTCCAGTATAGATATCTGTGTGGGTATCTTTTGTAGTTGATCCACAATGTTGTATTAATTTGAAAGAGGAGTAGTGTTTTTAGATGAAACTCCTTTCAGTATCACTTTGGACTGCCCACTTGTCATTACATTGACTGATTGATTGTCTTGTGTTTCCCTGATCTTTAGGACATTGATTTGGTTGTTGGATGTGTTTATGTCTAGTATCATGTTCAGGGATTCAATGTCATTGATGCTTATGGTATCTATTTGATTATCGATGACATTATTTTTTTCAACCTCAAAAATGCAAAGAATGGTGGTGTCATAGATATAGTTTACACTCTTTCCTTTACTATTTGAAGAATATTCTCCTTTTTCGTAGTTGGTTAAAGGATTTGTAAACGCACTATTATCATTGTTTGTTTGATTTCCTTCAAAAAACACCTTCTTTGCTTCAATCAAGTCTTGTATCAGGTGTTTTAATTGCATACAGTCATTTGTTTTATGTCCTTTATTTTTATGAAAGTTGCAATAGTTAGCATTGTTCCACCATGATTGTTTCACTTTCAGCTCCCAATTTCATGCTTCTGGTAGAGCAATAATTTTGTTTGCAATAAGCTCTCTCATTGTTGATTCCAAGGTTTGTACCAATGGTGTAAATCTCTATTGATTGGATTATCTTTGATATGATGGTGGTTGAGATTCTCCATTGTTTGGGTTATTGTTTTGAGTGGTACCTTGATTGTTGTTTTGGTTTTCATTCTGATTTGTTTTCATAGTTGTCATTAAATTGAGTACTGGTTTTGTATTTTGTGTGTTAGTTGTAGCATCATTGTTTCTAGCAGTTCTATTTTTCTGCCAAAATTTAGGCTTATCATTATTTCCATAGTGATTTGAGGAATTTGTGTTGTTTGATGTATCATTGTAATGTTTAATCACTCCTCTTTTGACTAAGGCTTCTTTAATTTTAAGCCCATTCTCAATCACCTTTTCAAATGTGAGGGGACATTATAGTTCCAGTCTATATAGTTCCAGTCTATAACTCATGTCATCATTTAAGTTGTCGATAAATAATTCAATCTTTTCCTCTTCAAGTATAGATTGATGATAGCTAGCGAACAACTTTCGCTAATGTTGTAGGAATGATATGAATGTGTCACCCTTATTTTGTTTCATGTTGTACAGATCTTTTATGGTTACATCATGTTGAATGTTGAAGGAGAACTGTGTGATAAATTTGTTGACCAATTCTTCAAAGGATCGAATCCTCGGTTGTACTTTGGAGAACCATTCCATACAGTGTGCTCCTAAACTCCTAGGAAACAACCTCATTAGGTAAGTATCCTCTTGTGCAAACTCTAGGCTCATTGTTTTGAATTCCCTCACATGGTCAATCGGATCTATTTTTCCATTGTACTTGTCATATTTGGGGAACTCACAATGCCTAGGGAAGGGTATCATGTCTACACTCAGATGAAAGGGATAAGGAAAAATGTCCTATAATGAATACCTCTTTGTGGTTCCATTTTGCATATCTTGAATATGTTGTTGTAAAGTTTGCATCTGAGTTGTTAGAGCAACCACTTGATTTGTGTATTTCCTATTGTGTGGTTTTGTTTCAGTTGTTCTAGGTATTTCCTTTAATCAATTGATGTCAAAAAAATTCAAAAGTTTTGCACCCAATTCTACTAACATCAAGAGGTATTTTTCCATATCTTGTTCCAAGACATTTTCCATGACTTTATGGAAAATTGGATCTTGTTGGGTGGTTTGTATATCCTCTTGGGTTATCTCATTGGTATCATTTTGATGAAATCAGTGAAAAGGGTTTCCTTTAGCCATTATGTTTGGTGTTTCAAATTCTTTCTCTCTAAGTTTTTGTCTTTGTAACCTTGTCAAGATTGGCATACAAGTATTTGTTGTTTTTACTTAACTTTGATATTTTGTGTTTGGATTAGTGTCAATTGGATTTTAACAAAGTCAAATAGAATGATGTATTCTATTGATGAGACTAAGCTAAAAATTTGATTATTGTTTTTTGTTTCATGATGATAGGATGTCAAAATCCTAATGAGGAAACTTAACTCAATAATCAAGATTTTGTTTTTGATAATTGGACACTTTGTTGTTTGCAGGATCTGGGTTTAAGTTAAAAAGAATTTTGACTTGTAAGAACCTATTTGTTTCAGGTTTAAGACACTGTTTGGACTATAAAAATGTTTTTGTCTAATAAAAACTTGAGTTTCTGATGCCAAAAAATCTAATAGATGTTTCTGAAAGCTCTCTATTTTTTTGTTCTATGGAAGTGCTAATAAAGAGGGTAGAAGCGCTAAAAAAGACTATAGAAGTGCTAAAAGTTATGGTAAAAGCATTGTGAAACAAGGTAAAAGTGCTAAAACAGATTGTAGGTGTGCTAAAAGACTAGTAGATTCTGACACTAGTAATTTTGATTATAGTTGATAGATGCATTATAGAATTTGTTAGAAGTGCTATTTCAACTATGGATGCACTAAAAGATATTGAAAAAGCACTAAAATAGAGTGTGTAAGGGCTACTATGGGGATTCAACAGTGTTGTCTAATTTTCCTTTTTGTGAAGAAACTAACCCTTTTTTTGTTTTAATTTTTAGGATTTCTGGTATTTTGACAAGATATCTCTACTAGTAATTCTCTGATTTTGGATGACAAGCCTAATGTTTCCAAGTTTTCTCTACTGTAAGAATTGATCAGACCTATTAGAATATTCTATTGTTGGTTGTGGGATGGAAGATTGATGAATAGGTTAACTATGATTATGTTTCTGTGAAAGAGCTCTTCTTTGGAAATAAGCTTGTGAATATAACAACTCTAAAGCATAATCATTAGTATATCCCCTAGAAAAATTGTGAAACCTATGGATGAAAGTTCTATGTTGAAGCAATACTTTCCTACTTTGATATAAAAATTGTCTTCTTTCCAAAAGTTCCTTGTAATTAAGTTGTTTCTTTGGTTTCTTGACTCTTTTTGTGAGGGATTTCTTGACAAATGTTGTGGATTTCCAATCCCTAAACATAAATTTCACCATTTGATTTTGTTTGACTCTTTTGTGTTCTTCTGGATGATCTTTATCTGAATTAATGATTTAAAAACACAACAAGCAATTATAGAACAATTGTTTTTAAGACCTAGAATCTAAACAATAAGTGTATGTTCAAGAACCATGCATGGTCCTATTTTCACTAGTTTTTTTAACAAAAATACACTTTAGATAGACTCACTCTTAAGGTCAAAAAGGTTATTGTTATACTCAACATCCCACATCTTAAAATTGCATTGACTCACACAGTCATGTCACCCCCTAGAGGGTGCCTGTGTTTTTTCCTTTTCCAGGCATGTACTCAAAGTTAGATTTTTTTATCCCTTGAGAAAATGGTCCTTGGAAATTATATGGTGAGTGTCTTGGGGGTAGATTCTTCCCTCCCCTTACACTATGAGTATTACAATGTCTAGTTATTGACTCAGTTGGATTCTACACTATGGTTTGTAGATAGGATTTTTGTGTGGTGTGGCAAATGATAAACTCACTTAGGAGACCTCCCAACCTTTAGAACAAAGGCTTTGGGGATGGTTATCTTTCACACTACTTTCAAGTTGGACTTTCATCAACAACTCACTTTTGATTATAGTGGGTTGGATCCTTGGATTTAGGCGTTCCCACTTAGGCCATTCCTGTAGGGTGAGTACTTTTTCCCACTATGGTAGGCCTTCTAAAGGATTTAAAAAAGCGTAAATTGTATGAAAATAAAGGATGAGTCTGGAATTTTGATCACCTAGTTAAGGGGAGAGCATAAGCCTATCACCACACAAGCACAGTAATCAATGTTCAATTTTTAAGCCCAAAAGACAATTTGCTATTCTAGGTGAAGATATTGCTTCACAAAAGTCATGATGTTAATTTTAACTGATATAGAAAATGTATGATGACTACCCTAGGATTGGTTCCTTTTAGTCCAAATGCATCAAAATAAATTTCTAGCCATGGTTGTGTCGGATCCAGACAAGAAATTACAAAAGCGCTAAAACAGATTGCATAAGCACTGCAACATTTGAAAGCACTAAAAAATTTGGTCGAGGCACTGTAGAATTCAACAGAAGCACTAAAATAGAATTGGACTTGGAATAGTCAACCTTCCTAAGAGCTTTGGGTGGAAGCACTAAAAGAGATTGTAGAAGCACTAGAACTTTTGGTGGAAGCACTAAAACACACATAAGCACTAAAACTTTTGGTGGAAGCACTACACAATCCCTCGATCACGCTAAAAGAAAACATGCATGTATCCTATATGAACACTTTTTATAAAAATTGTTAAGATATGGGGTTAGAGCCCCACAGTGGGTGTTAAAATGTAAGTGTGGAATAGGTAAATAGTAAAACAACTAAGAACACTTCTTAATAAGAAATTATATCAAAGATTCAAAATGAATTAAACTAATTTAAAGTAAGAATCTACTGAAAGCGTCATATTGTTCTCTATATCTAAAGATTTATTAAGTCTTGAGGTTCTTAGATTTGGTAAGAATTGTGACTATTAAAATGCCAATGTAGAGAATGAGGTGCTGCTAAATGCAATGATCTAATCCTATATGGTGATTTCTAATTGATAAAAGGAAGCTACTGTAATCTAAATTGACATGAAACTATGATGAAAGAAGCTACAATAATCTACGATGAAGCTATGATTATGATTTTACTAATGCTATGATGCTATTGCTAAATGATTCTATGCTGAATTGCTTGAATGCTAAGATTGCTTGATTGCTTTTCCTGCAGAGTAAGATTGCACTAAGTTTAGATTCAGGATCCTTTTTCCTGTAGAATGAGGCTATATATATATAGATTCATAGTAGCACATTGTGATAGGGCAGCACAACAAAGGCTTGGATTTGATCTAGAGAATTCAATGGTAAGAGATTGAGAAGCTTAAGCTGATCATGGGAATGGTTTCTTCCCCATGAAAACATCAGGCAGGATGATAGGAAGAATCAAATGAAGGAAATTTGAGAGATTGATTCCAATTTGTCTCCAAAGCTTTCCTGTGAATGCCAGTTGAATTAAATTGGATATTTGATGTCTAATTTGGTAGGTGAGTGAATAGAGGAAATTTTCCTTTATGCCTTTATTTGAACAATTGATGATTTATTCAAATTAGTAAAAGGGAATAAATAATTTAATAAAACAAACTATAGAATTTGTTTATTAAATAAATATAGAAGGGATATGATAATTAAACAACAAAGTATTTAACCTTGTTTAATTAATTAAGATTGAATGATGTGATAATTAAATAACACAAACTATTGAAGTTGTTTATTTAATTAAAATTGAAGAATAGAAGAATTATAATGTGAACTATTTAAATAAATATTTCTATTTATTTATTAAGTAGATGAATTTAATTATGATAATTAAATTAAATAAAGTGAAATTCTTTTACTTAATTAAGACGAAAATAATAGAATAAAGATTGAAGAATTTAAGATGAACTATATAAATAAATATTTCTATTTATTTAATAGTAGATGAAATAAAGGTTAATTAATCAAATAAATTATATTTAATTAATTATATTCTCTAGACCATTTTTAGGTGTATACAATACTAAGCCCATGAATAGAATGCATACACCTACACCAAAAATGCTAAGGCTTTGATCCTAGTGCAAAATAATCTATCATAGGAGAAAGAGTGGTGTTAACCCTTGTGAGCAAGCTCATAATCAAAATGCTTGTCAAAATGGAAAGTTTGTGCAAACTTTGGTAGCTCAAAATGAAACCTCTACTTCAGAGCAGTAGATTGGCACAAGCCAAACAACTTCTAGTAATCAAAATCATACACATGAGGACTCCTCATTTGTCATTTGGGGTCAAGAGGATTTTTGTGGTGTAAATCAAGTAGATACTAATGCAATAGCCTATATTACAAGATCAAAGAAAAGAGTAATGGAGGGTGGTGCATCTTCCATGGTTTGGTAGGCATCAATCTCTCAACAACCTCAACCAAGTGTAAATGTTGGACCAACAGGTAGAACAACAAAGGTTCCATAATCCAATCATCCTATTAATAGGCCTAAACAAGTGGTGGAGTAGCCTAAGATCACACAAGCAACGAGAATAGACCTTATTACAAAGGTTCCTTCTAAAGCTAGTCAACTTCCTTTCAACATAGTGGAGAAAATGAAGAAAGCCATTCTGAATGTTACTATGTGGGAAGCTCTATCTATTCCATAAAAAATGGATTTGCTACAACAAGCTTTAAAAAAACATAAACAAACACAAGAAAAAGAGCATACTACCCCATCAAGCAGCCTAGTGCAACCCAAAGGGGGAGGGAATTCAAGAAAAAATAGTAAGCCGCCTCCCTTTATCTTTCTCTAATTATTGGAAATCATATAGTGGATAATTATATGATAGACTCTAGGGCTAGTAGTTCTATTATGCCTAAGGGAATTGCTAACATGCTTGGTATCAAGTATGAGCCGGTTGCTAGAAATTTTTTACAATTGGATGGAATTGTTATCAATACAGTGGGAGTAATTAAAGATATAAAATTGTCCTTGCATGCATGTCCTAGCTATGACGTGTTGCAAGATATTTCAGTCATAGACCTCCCTGATCACTTTTCCATTTACTTATATAGAGATTTCACTGCTAATATAGGAGGGTACTTATCTGTGGATTGATCTCACATGTTATTTAGAACTAAATATGGTACTAAAGAAACCATCAAATCTGAGCCCATAGCAAAGGATCATCTAGAACCTTGCACTCCTATTCTAATAAACATGAATTGCACATTGCATGATCAAATGGAAGAGTGTTATGTTCATGAGCCTACAAATCCTATAGAGGAGGTAATTGACTATTTGTTAGATGAATGGGGAAATGCTTTACTTTTTGACCCATTAACTATTGCTGAAGTGGAAATTGGTTTGGGAACCTACTGCATTCATGAAGAGAATGCTACTATCCCTAATCTCATAAATACTCAAGAAGACTTAGGGGGATTGTAGTAGATTTTTTTTGATGGTTCTATAAATAGAAATGGTGTTGGTGTTGGTGTAATGTTGGTATCTCGAAGTGGGGAGAAATATTACTTTTCTTTTAGGCTTTAATTTAGTTGCACTAACAATGTGGTTGAGAATGAAGCACTCATCCAAGGTCTCCACCTTACACAAAAAAGGAACATCAAACTATTACAAGTTTTTGGTGATAGTGAATTGGTTGTCCATCAAGTCAAAAATAAAAGCTCAACCAAGAACAATCTACTCAAATCCTAAAAACATAGGGTTTGGGATTTAATTTAGGACTTTGAGGGTTTTAACATCTAGACAACTCCAAGAAATCAAAATAAACATGTTAATAGACTTGCAGAAGTTGGTGCTCAGTTTGACATACCAACACATATTGCAAGTAAAAAGGAGTAGCATAGCAAACTTGTGGTGATTCCTGTTGTTCCAAATAATCAAGATCACTCGAAAGTCTTTAATAGTGACTGACAAGTAGTGAATTTTTTTTAATATGAGGCAAAATTTTCTAAAAGAAATCATCCCAAGCTGCATAATTAGCATGGTGATCAGATTGTGTAGCTAAGTAGCAACAAGCTACCAAATCGTCTTATCACCCTTGAAGGTATTTTCAATCTTGATGATCAATTAAAGAAGAAAAGGATGAATTAGCTACAAAGAAGGGTGACTTCAAGCCAATAGAAATTTTAGAGGTAACTAAACTTGGGAAAGGTATGATCTACCACTAAACATTATGTTTTGATAGATCTTTGTAATATATACAATGACATAGTTGCTTGGAATTATGAAGACCTGAGGGGTTTTGACCTAGGCCTTTCCCAACATACTATTGAATTATATCTAGATGCCAAACCTGTAAGGAAAAAGAAAAGGCTTATAAATCCTAATATTAAGCCTTTGATGAGAAAAGATTTGACCAAATTGATTGAGGCTAGAATAAATTTTCCCATCAAGCATTCTTCATGGGTTGCAAATCTTGTTCCTATTAGAAAAAAGAATTAGGAAATAATACTTTGTGTATATTTTAGGGATCTAAATAGAGCCTCCCTAAAGAATCATGATCCCCTCCCCTCCATGGAGAAGATTTTACAAAGAGTTAGAGGGTCAGAAAGGTTTTCTTTCTTCTATGGATACTTAGGCTATAATTAGATTCTGGTCCAAGAATCTAATCAACATAAGAGAACATTTACTACAAAGTGGGGCACCTATGCTTATTTTAAAATGCCTTTTGGTCTAACCAATGCATGTGCTAATTTTTAGAGAGCCATGGATATGGCATTTTAAGGTGTGTTTAGACAGTTTTTTTTGGTCTACTTGGATGATATCACAGTGTTTTCAAAGCATGCAAAAGACCATTTTAGTCACCTTGAGCAAGTATTTCAAAAATGTAGGGAATATGGTGTAGTGTAGAAAATTTTATGCTCTTGAAAATAGTGAGATTTCACACTTAATTTGGACCTATTTTAGCACTCTTGCATTAAACACCCCTTTAAGTCATCATTAATAGGCCCCTGAGATCCTTTATTTTGGATCTCGAGGCTTATTTTAGCTAAAAACTTGACAAAACCATCAAAAACATAAAAAAATATAACAACCCACCTCAAAATCTAGGATGGGACTCATATGCCACTGTGGGCATATGAGTTCCCCTAGGTGGGACCCATACACTAGGGCTGGCGTATGAGTCCCATTTGGGGCCTTTTTATGGTTTGGGCAGGAAAATCAACTTTTTTATTCAAAATTTTGGTTGATGTCGGCTTTTGAGATCTAAATAATGGTAAATTAGGTGTAAATTCCTATATAAGCAATCTTCTAAGTCATTATTTCATCTAAGCAAGAATTTAGAAGAGAAATTTCAAGATCCAAGTATTCAAGAGCATTCAAACATTCTTGGTGTAGGGGCACCATAGGTTTTGATGCCCCAATAGGGGTCAAAAGTTGATTTTTTTGTTGGTTGAGCCAATTGCATGCAATAAGGTCTACTTAGAAGATTTTATGTTGGTATGATTCTTGGTAAGGTCCTAGGAGTAAAAGTGTTCAAAGTTTGTAAATATTGCAAAAGTTGCAAATGTTGTAAAGCAACTTTGCATTTTTTGGTCTTGGCAGGTAATATGTTGTTTTTTGAGTTTTAAAACTTGAATGTTGGTTATAAATGGTTGTAAGTTGAATGGTCATGTCTCTTAAACCTTTTGGAATCAACCAAATCTTGGTTTTTGAAGTTTTGTTGAAGAATAAGCAATTGAAACTTCTATTTTCTGCATTTTTTGAACGTTTCTTGTCTAATTTGATGAATAGTACGGATGTGTACAACCTTCTTATGGCATAAAAATTGTTGGAGATTGTGATGATATGTATCCTCTAAATCTTTCCTTTTGAAGCACTTCATTTCATTAAGTTTGGAGCAAATAGGAGCATTTTTACCAAAAACTGTTTGAAACCCTAGGTTGGGTGTGCCCTAAGTGAAAATAATGGTTTTCTCTCCATTCCACCAGAGAAAAATGATAAAACTTGGTGGAATGGCTGGGAATAGGGTAGGTTTTATTTTCCTAAAGTTGCAGGAGTAGAGGAGAAGGTTTACACATGTTCAGTTAGATTGAAGGTCTGAAATCTTCATGCATTGGACCAAAGATACCATGAAAGGAGCATCAAAAAGGTGTTAGAAGAGTTGGAAATGTATTGGTGGATATTGTAACATGTTAATGAATGTTTGAGGACCTTATCTAAGTCAAGGAGTGGTTTAAAAATCTTAGGAACCCTATTTGTGTGAAATCCCTATTTACAACAAGCTTAATTTTTTCCTTTTAGGCCTATTCCAAAGTGGGACAGTCAAATTTAGGGCCTTGTGTTCCAAAAAAACCCTAACCTAATTTTTTATATGTTGTAGAAGAACCAAATGGGTATTCAAATATTCTTTCATGTTTTGATTTCAAGGTTTGATCCACAAGTTATGCCTAAAAAACTAATCTTGAAAGGTTACTAAGGAAAGGGGTAGTTTGTGAAGGAATGCTAAGTAGGTTGGGAGTCCAAGTTTCTTGAGATCCATTTTTGGTCTGTACATGTTGTTTCCAGCTTGTCTAAGGTGTTTTAAGAGTTCAATAGAGGGTTTGAGGCATTGATTCCTTATTTGGGTTTTGTGACCTTTAAGAGCATGTTTCATTTTGGAAGAGTTTTGAACCTTGAAAGATGAATGAATCCATTTGCTATGAAATATGGTATAAATCATGAAACAATCAAGTAATTTCCACCCCTTCTCTGCATCAATTCTTCACAATATAATTCAAGAACAAGTAATCAGTAAAGTTGAAGCTTTGGAGCAACATTATTGTGTTTTTGCAGGTCTTCAAGCTCACTTTCATTCAAGATCTAGCATTGCCAAGGGTTGAATATGGTTTCCTATGGTGAATCATGATGGATTCTAGGTTGGGGAGATGCAACTAGCCATCAAGCCAAGCCTAATGGCTTATTTCTTAAGTGATTCCATCCTCCATTATCATTCTACATTCAACCTAAGGAAGGTGCATACATCATTAGAGCTGATTTGGGTGATTAGGGATCTCTCAAAGTGAGTCTTTCATGTCCATGTTTCATTCTTGCATCTCATTCTAGCACAATAAAATAAGGGTTGCATTGCATTTCAGATTTTCTAATCTTAGACACACTTAAGTTAAGGGATTATGTTCACATTTTCATTCAAGTTTCATTGTTTCTATCAAGGTTTAATTAGCGAACTAGGGGTTTTCTCGAGGAAAACCCTCCATAAGAAAATCAAGTCTATATTTTATTTTGCAAGTCTTTTTACAGGTTTAGATCCAAAAATAAATTTGGGAGAGAAGAGAAGGTGTTGAAGTGCAGATTTGAACTTTGAATTCTCAAAAAAATGGAACATGATTGATACAACACAAGTGGTGTATGAGTCCCACTACAAGTAGTTTTTCTAGATTTTTGCAGTTCCAGACACCCTTTTGTTAGATTTTAGTTTCTACGCAGAAACCATGATCTAGGACTAATACACCTAGACTGGCATATGAGTCCCAATGTACCAAAATTTTAGTTTCTAGCATTTCAAAGCTTCATTCAGTCTTCCTCATATTTCTAGGTGCATAAATTTCATCTTGTATTTCTTTGTTATGATTTTCATGCTTTTTTATTTCATTTAGTGAAAGATTGCATCATATTAGGTTTAAGAATTTTTATTTGCATTGCATTTGTCTTTCCAAACCCTAGCTTGGTGGTGAACCCCTCATTATTCTATAGCCCTATTGCAAGATCTCTTTCTCCTTTGCATGCCTAGGATTGAGATCTCTAAGGTTATCCTTGAATGAGAGTGTTTGAGTTTTGTTATTCTATCTCCCAATCATAGAATCCAACAAAATCCTTCCTTTCATTATGGTGAAACTATATTTAGAACATCATAATTCTGATTTAGAGTGCATCATCACCCTAGATATTGCTTACATTAACATTGCATTAGGGTTTGCATTAGTTAATTGGCATTCTAGGGCTTCTAATTTTTGCATAGTGAAAGTGCATACAGGTTGCATTTTTGCATATCATATCATTGAAAATCATATAAAATTTGTGTTTGCACTTAGGTTACATATCATACAAACTAGAAAACATAAAAATTACTTTATTTTTTTTGAAAATTTTACAAAAAACCCTCACTAGGACTCATACACCCATATGGGCAATTTAGTCCCAGTGCATATTTCAAACTATATTTTATAGAATCAAATTCCTTGTTTTCTAGGATTCTATTTGCTATCAGTACCTTACTATTTCAGTTTACAAAAAAATTGTTACATTCAAAAAATTAAAATTAGCATAATTTACATTCATTGCAATTGTGGATAGAATTAGATTCTTTCACTTTTTTATTTTCAACATTAGTTCATAGTCCAATTAGATTAGAGTACATTTGGCATTCGCTTGAAAACAAAAAAAAAAACACCTATAAACTGATGAACCACTTGGAGAAAGTATAGTTATTTGACTATGTCAAATCTCATTTTCCAAGTTAACCTAACCCTCAAGCCTTTTAGTAGTGATTACTTTGACATGTTAGATGAATCCCTTGAGGAATTCAGCTCACAAGGTTTATCCCCTAAGGCTTATTATGATAAACTAAAACTAAGAGAAGTTAACATGATTCAACCTCAACTTATCCTTTACCCACATTCACACAAACCTCAACCTAAAAACAAGCCTGAATTTACTCTTTACCCACCTAAGAACAATGTTTTGCAACAATCAAGTAATAATACCATTACTCATACATACAAAACTCAAAACAATCTACAACCAAAACAACCAACTATAACAACCTTACCTTTTCCTAATCCCATTTTTCCTAGTGCTCCTCATTTAACTTCACATAGTAGGAAGGAGTATGATCTTTTTGAACAACTTGAAAATACTACTTCAAAGATATCCCTATGGGACCTAATTCATAATTCACCTAATTATCACACTATGCTTCAAATAGCTTTACAACAAGTAGTGGTTCCCCCTGGTACAAATGAAAACGATGTGGCAACTCTAACACAAGGAATGAATGCAGTTAATGTAGATATTACCTTTCATCAACATGAGCTACATATTTTGGAATTAAGAAAGAAAAATGATTCCTTTATGATAATAGCCATTTACAAAGAACTAGGAATAAAAAGAACCCTTGTTGACAATGGTTTCACTCTTAATGTGTGTAGTGTGACACTTTTGGATAAACTTGATGTGGATAAGTCAAAAATTAAACTTGATTCCTTGTCGATTTTTGGATTCGATAACATAGGAAAAAACTGTTGGGAGTGATTACTTTACCTATTACAGTTGGAAAGGCTACCTTATAGACCCCTATTCATGTAATGCCCAATAATCTTCCATATAACCTTCTTTTAGGGCGACCTTGGATTCATGAAATGCATGCAGTTCCTTCAACTCTTCATCATATAATGAAGTATTTCTACAACAATAAGGTATATCAAACTAAAATAGACCCCAAGCCTAAAATTTTTATGCAAGTTGAAAAAGGAACGAAAAGTCCTCTAAACACATTGATTCCAACATCGAACATAGAACCTATGGAAGAAGATCAATAAGAAACAAAAATAGTGTCAAATTTATTGGAAGATGATTGGGGTTCCTTGGAGTTCACACCTTCACTTATTGGAGAATACATAATCACAAGAAAATAAGATGAAAAACAAAAGCAACCAATGGTAATGTCAACTCAGAACACAGAAGAAAAATCACAAGCATCTACCTCATCTACCCTTGAAAATGACACAAGCTATACAACTAATTTTGATGAGATAGATTACCAAAAACCACCAAACCCAAAATGAGATAATACCTTTTTATTGTTGTTTCAACTTTTTTTCTTGAGCATGCAACTTCATTTTTCTTCTCTTTTATGCCTTCAACAAGACATATATCAGCCACTACTTCTTTCTTTTTCCATTGTCTTCTTTATCCTCTTTTTTTATCCATTATTTCCTTATGCTTCTCTTCTTTTCTTGTTTTCTTTCAATTTAAATTGTGTGGGCTGCCCCCACATGTTATTATTTCCATAACCTTCCCATCATAGGGTTGAAATAATGCATTTTCTTATCTTTACTCTTATTGTCCTCTTTGCTAAATCTCTCTATTCCATAAAAGATAACCAGTTCCTCTCCTTCTTCTGGGTATCATTCCATCATCTCTTCTTCATACCTTTCATCTATCACTTTACCACTATCACATAATTTATTTTCACATTTCCATTTACCCATTTCACACTTTATTTTAGCCTCATCAAGTTCTCTTCTCTACTCCATCTCTATCACATCCAATCTAACCTCAATCTTCTTTAATTCTCTAATAAGCCATTTTGTAAACCTCTTTTATTTCCACTCTTCTATAGGCAAAAGCCTCATAGGTCTTCTCATGACTCACCTTGTCTTCTTCTTCAAAGACATCTTTAGAGACTCACAAGTCCCTTTGTAGTTACAAGTCCTCCTTGCAACAATCTCTTGTCTTCTTCTTCAAAGACATCTTTAGAGACTCACAAGTCCCTTTGTAGTTACAAGTCCTCCTTGCAACAATCTCTCTCTCTCTCTCTCTCTCTCTCTCTCTCTCTCTCTCTCTCTCTCTCTCTCTCTCTCTCTCTCTCTCTCTCTCTCTCTCTCTCTCTCTCTCTCTCTCTCTCTCTCTCTCTCTCTCTCTCTCTCTCTCTCTCTCTCTCTCTCTCTCTCTCTCTCTCTCTCTCTCTCTCTCTCTCTCTCTCTCTCTCTCTCTCTCTCTCTCTCTCTCTCTCTCTCTCTCTCTCTCTCTCTCTCTCTCTCTCTCTCTCTCGGGTATCAACCCTCTACAGTCACAGGTCCTCCCTATAACAAAATCACTCAATTTCAATAGTTATCCTCTATCCAACAACTTTTTTTGGAAGACACCTCTCTCTGTGCACTTTCTACACATCTTTACCCTCTATTGGAGAACAACAATGAACTCACACACTACACATAGATCCCGGTGCCAGACTGCCTCACATTCAACACTCTATCTATACACTCAAAAACACTGGCTCTAATACCATTTGATGCAAGACATAAATAAAGACTCCAAAGAAAAGTGTGGAAATAACAATACAAACTAAAATTTAAACAACTCTAAAATTGCACCCAAAACTCTTGGTGGACCTCCTTTCGAAAACTATTTTAAATGGTCATCAAAAGATTGTCTTTCCATCTAAAAACTTAGATATGAAATCCCCCACATTCATCTTCATGAAAGTAAGAAGATCAAGATTTCTACCCCAACAATACCCTTCTAAATTCATAGCTGAAAATTCAAAAAACCCACAAATCCCCACTTTCAACAACTAGCTTTAGGAAACATAAAACAGTTGCATCAACACCCAAATCACTCAAACAAGGAATTTAGTTTTAAATTATGAATTCAAACTATTGAGAGTCATTCCAAAGAAATAAGAATCACACATAATACAAAATTTTAGAGATATTTCAAATTTTCCTTATATTCAAGCTTGCATTGTCTATAACAACAAGTTGTTGGAAGCCCACTAGCCACAATCAAACTTTTCTATAGGAAAGATTAATCACATAACCATTACACATCAGGTCCAAAGGATTCTTAAACAACTACATGCATAAGTAAATACTTCTCTAGTTTCTGATACTCCATCCTCCCTACTCCCTAGTTCTTTTTCCTTTTCATTCCTCTATCATTTTCTTCATTTTTCCTTCCCTTTTCCCATTTCCAATCTTGGGCATTGAAAATTCCTTGAAAATCCAGCCATAATCAACTTTCCTCTCTCCTTTTCCAAATGTGGCCATTTCCCCCCTCATTCATTTTTTCCAACAAATTTTAATCCATTTTTAAATTTGACCCTTTCACTAATTTAGTGCACAACCTCCTCCACTAGGCACCCGAATTCCACCACTCCCATCTAATACAAATGATAAAATTTAATGAGTTACAAGTGCCAAAAATGGCCTCCTCAAGCCTGGGCATGGGGTGTTGTAAAACTCCCCAATTTCCCATAAAAAAATAAATTTTAGCAATTTTGTCTCCAAATTTAAATCAAATTAAAATTTTACCCAAATGACTTCAACTTTGAGGAGCTAGAGGGGAAATAAAATTAAATGAGATTCATGCTTGCAAGAGAAAACAACAAAACCCAATCAACAAGGAAAATTAAGGAAAAAAACATATAAATATTTTTTTTTGGTGTGCAAGATTGCCCATGCACCCGATGCTCCTACATCAAATAATTATGGATCTCAATTATTTTTCCTTTGGCTAGAGTTCATATTACTAAAACATGTTAGTCTAATGGTTTGATGTATCCTTTTTCTTTTATTTTTTATTTTTATCAATTTGATAAGCCAAGGTTTTTGTAAATATTAAAGTTTTTTCTTCTTTATAAATATAAGTGGCACACCACCACTTTTTAGATCAAAAGGAAAGAAACAAAAAAAAATCATCTAAACACAAATTTATTTCTTGCTACATGGTAATATCAACCTATAGAGTCTCAATTCAACACTTGATCAAACTATGTGACATGTTAGGGGAATTTAACCCCCTAACATTCCATGTGGCATTCTTCATTGTTCTAGATAAGCATGTTATTTAGGATCTACTTGAGTTATGGAGGATTGACCTCTTGATGGGGAATTCTTTCCCTTTTCTATTTATTAGTTTTCCATTCTTTCTTTTCTAAGATAATGTTTTCTTTTAAAATATTTGGATTAAATTCGATAACACATCTATGTTCAATAATTTCAAGTTTATCTTCATCTTCATTCTTTGACCCACACCAAAAATTAAAATATTTCATCTCCCTTACCTCCTCAGTATCTAAATATTAATTTTTTCTTTCACATGACACTAGATCTATATTGTTGAGACCCACGATCTACTTTTCTTCCATAATGATATCTTTTGTGGGTGAAGTAGCACTCATGTCTAAATCCAATCAAATAAATTGAAAATATGAGGAGGAATTAATTGGTTCATCCATAGCCATAGCATTTTGATTTGGTGGGGACAAAGATGACACACTTGTCTTTATAGAAACTATTGTCTTGACCTTCTTTGGCCATTTCTAGACCCATGTTCTCTTATTTTTGGATTTAAACTCTAATTCATTACATGATTGTCTTGTGTAGACATTTTTTGTTTTGTTTCTTTAACCTCCATTGTTTGATATTATTATCCTTCTTCAGGTTACAAAATTATATTCTTGAGTACCCATTTGATATAGATAAGACATATGTCACCATCAAGCACCTCTTCATTAATAGAAAAAAATTGTCTAAAACTATTAATTATATGTGAAAACCCACCCAATGACCAATATTCCTTTGACAAATTATAGACCCCAATCCAAACTATTAACATAAGCCTATCCACATCATATTATAATACATTCCTATTAGATTTATTATATAACTTTGTTCTATTAACTTTTAGAATTTAATAAACATAGATTATATTCCATAAAATTTGAACATAAATTTTATAGTTTTCAATCACAATATTTAAGTTTAAAATATCATTCTTGAATTATGAACATTCTGCAAGAACACGGCAAAGTTGATGGATTAAAACCGGGAAAGCTACCTCTGCTTCCCACATCACATCGGTGCCTTATATTCTTGGGTCTTTTCTCTTATTCATACACAACAAATTTGTTATCAGGTATTGATTGTGTGGTCTTCCGAAGTTTTCGCTGGATATTTTCAGCCCTTCCTTTACGTGGACATCAGGGAAGCTTTCTATGTTTCTTTGACAATAGAATCTTAAAGAATGAGAAAATACAACCTCAGTCAATGAATGAACTAACGGTGTTCAGGGAAGCTTTCTATGTTTCTTTGACAATAGAATCTTAAAGAATGAGAAAATACAACCTCAGTCAATGAATGAACTAACGGTTTTCTGTAAAGAAATGACATTTTTTTGAGAGCTGTGTGAGTGGCTGTAATTAGTTTCGCTTTTCTTATCAGATACTGATGATAAGGAAGTAGTATGTGTTTCATTGTTTGCATGAATAAGAGGAAAAGGTGGATGTGGACAGTATAAATTCTTTTAGCTTGTATTATAATTATTTTATGTATGAATAAAAGAAAAGATTAAAAAATATGTTATTATAAAGGTAGGGATGTGGAGAGTATAAATGTTTTTAGTTTGTATTATAATTATTGTTTGAATGAATAAGATTAAAGATTGTGTCTTTATGGACAGTATAAATGTTTTTAGTTTGTGTTATAATCATTGTTTGTATGAATAAGAGAAAAGGTTTAAAATATGTCATTGTAAAGGTAGGATGTGGACAGTATAGTTTTTTTTAGTTTGTATTATAATTATTGTTTGTATGAATAAGAGAAAAGATTAAAAGTTATGTCATCATAAAGGTAGGGATGTAGACAATTTAAATGTTTTTAGTTTGTATTGTTTTGATTTATAAAATATGCTGATTGTGTAGTTTTTTCAAACACTTTTTTTGGAGCCAATAAAATGATTGAATAGATGTGGTGTGCATGGACTTCATATTCTTGAATAATATCTATCTTTTATGTGTTCACATTGATTTGTTTTGATCATGTATATATCTACACATTTTAATCAAATGTCTTCTCATTTAAGTAGCATGAATCCAAACTCAACTTCAATAGGACCACATTTACTTAGTGCACCTCCATACTTGCATGTATCAAATGGAGTGGATATATGAAACAATAGCACCTTTAATAGTGTTTTATATTACATTAAGAAACGTGAAAGGGATTATCAATGACTCTATTCTTCCCTAACTCATAATACATTTGGGATTGGATGTGTTTCACTTTTATTATGGTTGTTTCATGGCTTACTTATATATGTTGTGTCTTGCAATGATTTACTTGGATAATCCTACCCAGTTGATGGAAGAAAGGGGTGACAAAGAGGGTTATAATGTAGAGTGTAAACTATGGCATAAACTTGTTGCTTGATGTTGACATAAAAGGACTTATGAGATGTGTGGAGATAATATGGAGGTCTATTTTATGGTAATATTCAATAAATCCATTTTTCTAGATTTAAAGAGAAGCTGATATTCTCATACCTCACTAAGGTAATGACCCATTTGATTTAGTTTATGGTATTTTTATTTGTTGTGTGTTGTGTATTTTTTAGTCTACTCTTATGTGTTGTTTATTGTTTGTGATGGAAATGCTTAGTTGCACCTAGCTAGCCATTTCCAAAAGTTTACTATTTATTCTATTGAAATCTCTAAGAGGTTATCAGATGTTTCAATATTTGTGAAATAAATGGTGAATTTGGATTCACTAGAAATTATCTTGAAAGATATAATAATGGCTACTACATTGTTAAGTTGAATGGTTGTTGTTGGCAAAAACAAGGATAGACAATTGAGAGGGGGGGTGAATTAGTTGTCACAAAATACTTAAATATTTTCAAACTTTATTTAACTCAATCTTAGATCTAATGAATAAACAATAAACCACAAACATTCAACACATCAAAAACAAAGAGAACACCAAGATTTTTTTTATGTAGAAACCCTATTAGGGAAAAAACCATGGTGGAGGTTAGTCCACAATATTATACCCTGTTAAAAGTATAATGAGAAATAATGGGAATGCACATGCATTCAAGCACACTCCCTAGAGTTCACTGCTCAAATAAAAAAGAGGACTCACTATCCAAAGAAAAGTTTGGATTAAAACCATCCAAGTTGTGAACTGAGAAAATAGCTTCTACACAAGCCTAATTATAGTTCCAATTAAGCATAGAAAAACCTTCTTCACTCTTTACTCAAACTTCTTCACACTTCACTCAGTCTTCTTCACACTCTGCTCTACAATCGAATGATATTCACACATACACACATAGGAGCACACCTAGCACACTTTACACCGATGAAACAATCACTCTTATATATCTACAACATGTGATTACATCAACAACTTAGTCGGCTAGAGATATAAAACATATTTTCAATGTCGGCCTAAATTTACAAATAAATTTTCAATGCATATCCACCAAGGTCGGCCACAACATAGTGGAGACCCAAATTAACAACTCCAACACAAAAAGATTTCAATTAATTTCACCTCGAAGATCCACCACATGTTACACCCATCATGTCGGTCAAGAATATGAAAAATCGAACATACAAAGAAAAATCTTCAACCATGAGCACACCGATCAATGTGGACATACCACAAAGATAGAGCACGATCTAGAAACATCCAAGAATACCAAGAAACAACTAGAATTACTAGAATTATACCAACTTTAATCAAGAAAACTGACAGAGACCACAAAAACACTGTCAAAACACAAATATTCATAATTTGAACAAATCTTCACACGGACCTCTGAAACTTCCAAAGGATGGACTAGATACACTCAAGGGTGATCCCACAATAATGGGTTACAGTTTTTGGCCAAACTTGACATTAAAATAAGGATTTTTCACTAGATATTCACATTCTTACACCTATAGTAGCTAAACCATTAAGAATTTGAAGATGAATCAAACTAGTTATTTTTTAGATATTTTGTGTAGATTCTAATTATATTTTAAAAAAAAAAAATTTAAAAATTGTGAATCATTTTATGTAATTTTTAATAACTTATTTTTTCTACTAATCAACATTTTTAACAAGTGATGTTTACTTCGGACCACATAACCTTTTTTATAGATAGGATACAATTCTAATTTTTAAAATACAAAATTTTCACACTAATATCTAGTGCATGGATATTTTTTCATAATTTTTTGTTACATAATTTTTTTTTTAATTAATTTTCCAAGTCAGAGTAATTATAATTTAGACAAAGGTGTACTTCAGCCACATAACTTTTTTTGTATTTATTTGAATTAACTTATTCTTTTTTTGTTGGAATAAGGACATCAATACCAAGTGCACATGTATTTTTTAGAAATTTTTTTCTCTATTTTTCTATTTTTTCATATGAGTGAAACAAAGAACTTGATGTTCATTGAAAATTCTACATTCACAAAAAATAAAAAATAAATATAATAATCAAATTAAACATATTTAAAATTATACTTTTCTGGAAGCTTATAATAAGGACTACATGCTTACAAAACATAAATTTTAAATGAATTCATTTGATCACCCAAAAGGTAAATCAAAAGTGGTTTTTTATTAGCATTTTGATAGGTGTAGAGGAGACTTGATTATAGGTATGGTTTAAATCTAACAAGCTTCTATCCAAGGAGGTTTGATCTAAGCGGGTTTGACCAATCCCCCTTTAATTAAAATCATTTAAATGGAACCTTTTAATTCTTAAATCATTATATTTTCTACAAATATGTGATTTCAGGCGAAAATCAGGATGTCCCAAAAAGTGTAACCCATTATTGTGGTAGCACCCTCAACCATAAACCCTTTAGTCCACAGCAATTGATATTCAACCTACAAAACAAGACACCTTCATGACCTTCACAGTTCCACTAGGAACCTAGAACACTTTTTTTTACAATTTTCTCAATATCCTCGACATATACAACCTTCAATACATCAAATTCTAATAGTGTTGACATCAATGACAATGACATATCAACCACACAACCACAACATCCAACAATCTCCCCCTTTGGAATTGATGGCAACACATGATGTGAAAAATACCATCAACACAACTACACTTACTTTCCCTTTGGTTCTGACTCTTTTCCCCCTTTGACATCAATGGCAAAGATAAACATTATCTTTCCACGTACAAGGTCTAAGCCACATATCTAAATATCTGACTACTCCCCCTAAGTAGCAGCCATGGAAAAATCAATCCAAATCAGAATATGATCATGAAATGCACGGATTGATGCAAATTAGTGAATCCTAGTTCATTTCAAGAGGGGTAATCACCCCTAGCATCCCTCTGAGATACTCAAAAGTATCCTTCAGAAATGGCTTAGTGAAAATATCTGTAATCTATTCTTTGGTAGGCACATACTCTAGTCTAACTTCTTTTTCACTCACTTTCTCCCTCAGAAAGTGAAACTTGATTGATATATGTTTGGTCTTAGAGTGTAGCACCAGATTCCTTGATATATTAATTGCACTTGAGTTATCACAGTATATGGAAATAGGTTCATCATATACTACTCTGATGTCTTTCAGCATTTGTTTCATCCACATCACTTGATTACAGTTATGTGTAGTAGCAATATACTCTGCTTCAACAGTAGATAGAGAAATAGAATTATGTTTTTTGCTCAACCAAGACACTAGCTTCTTCCCTAGGAAGAAAGCACCACCACTAGTACTCTTTTTTTCATCTACATCTCCTTTCCAATCTGCATTATTATATGCATTTAAAGTAATATCATCATCCTTAGGGTACCAAAGCCCAAAGTCAGTTGTCCCTTTCAAATACCTGAAGATTCTCTTAACACCAGTCACATGAGATTCTTTTGGATCAGCCTAAAACCTAGCAACCATACATACAACATTCATAATGTCTAGTCTAGTCTGAGTTAAGTATAGCAATCCACCAATCATTGATCTATATCTTGTTTGATTTTCCTTAGGAGAATCATCATTTTGTGTCAACTTACATCCAGTTACCATGGGAGTACCAACAGGTTATGAATCATCCATGACAAACTTCTTTAGCAATTCTCTCACATATTTGGACTGAGATATGAAGATTCCCTTGTCTAACTGAGTAACTTGCAATCCCAGAAAGAACTTCATTTCTCCAATTATACTCATCTCAAATTCACTTTTCATTTCATCAGCAAACCTCATACATAGATTATCATCTCCTCCAAAAATAATGTCATCAACAAAGAATACAATAATTAATTCTTTATCATGATCCAATTTGAAGTATAAGTTGTCAGCAGTACCTTTATTGAATCCAAGCTTTAGTAAGTATTTGTCTAATCTAGCATAGCAAGCTCTAGGGGCTTGCTTGAGTCCATACAAAGCTTTCTTCAATTGGCAGACCATGTCTTCCTTATCAGTGAGTTGAAATCCATCAAGTTGTTCAATATATACTTCTTCTTCTAGCTCACCATTTAGAAAAGCTGACTTCACGTCCATTTGATAGACTTTATAGTTCTTGTATGCAACATAAGCAAGAAATAACCTTACAACTTCAATTCTAGCAACAAGAGCAAAGGTTTCTTCAAAATCAATACCTTCCATTTGTGAATATCCTTTACATACCAGTCTTTCTTTATTCTGGACCACTTCACCTTGTTCATTTACCTTATTCTGAAAGACCCATTTGGTACGAATTACATTTTTATCTTTTGTTTTGGGAACTAGTGTCCATGTATCATTCTTTTCAATCTGCATCAGTTCTTCCTTCATAGCTTTCATCCAGTGTTCATCATTGCAGGCTTCTTTGAAATCTTTAGGTTCAATCTTGGAAATCAGGCAATACTCTTATGCAATCTTTCTTCTAGTTTGCACTCCTTTATTCTTATCTCATATAATTTGATTTTTAGAATGATTTAGCTTTACATACATCAGAGTTTTGGGATTTTCTTGAACTTATGATTCTTCTATTATTTCTTCTTCACTTGCACTTGTCTCTACTTCCTGACTAACTTGATTTACTAGAACAAATTGAAGTTGTCTTACTAGAACATATGACACAATTTGAAGTTGATTTTGTGTCTGAACATTCTTCCCTTTGTTTGTATTGTCTTCATCTAAATCATATCCACAATATCTGGATGATTTAGCATAATCCTTATCAAATCTAACATTTTCACTCAACCATTTTCATTAGTCTTCTATTATAGCACCGGTAGGCCTTGCTTCTAATAGAGTAACCTAGAAAGATTCCTTCATCGCTTCTTGCATAAAACTTCCTATATCATCATCTTTCTTGATGTAGCATTTGCTTCCAAAGATCTTGAAATATTTAATAGTAGGCTTATAGCCAAACCATAATTCAAAAGGAGTCTTACCAGAATTACCATTTACATTTACCTGGTTCAAAGTATACACAACAGTGCTTACTGCTTCACTCCAATAGATGTGAGGCACATTTCCTTCAATCATCATTGTTCTAGTAGCATCTAGAATTTTTTTGTTCTTCCTCTCAGCAACACCATTTTGTTGAGGGGTTCAAGGAGAAGATAATTGTCTTCTGATTCCATGCTCTTCACAGAAAGAATTAAATTCCTTGGAGGTGAACTCACCACCTCTGTCTGACCTTAGGCATTTTATTTTCAAACCTTTATCATTTTCTGCCATAGCTTTGAAGCTTTTGAACTTTTCTAATGCTTCACATTTTTCACTTAAGAAAGCAACCCATATCATTCTAGAGTAATCATCAATAATAAACATGAAGTATCTTTCACCATGGAGACTTTTGACTCTGGAAGGACCACATAGATCAATATGCACAAGCTCTAGTAATCCATTTGAATGATGTTTTCTCTGAAAAAAACTCTAGTTTGTTTTCTCATCTGACACTCTTTGCAAATTGTGCTAGTAGGCTTCACTAGCTTAGGTAGATCTCTTACTGCTTGAGTGTAAATTATTTTGACAATGTTATCAAAATTCACATGGCATAGCCTTCTATGCCATAACCATCTTTCATCTACTTGAGCAATTAAACAACTTTCACTAGTAGCATTTAGGTGAAAAATATTACCTTTTTTCTATTTACCTAAGGCAATTGCATTTCCAGAGCTTCCATATATCTTGCATCTTCCATATTTGAACTGAAGATCATAACCTTTGTCCACCATTTGTCCAACACCCAACAGATTGTGCTTCAAGCCTTCAACATAAAGAACATCATCAGTGTTATGTTTACCACCAAGACAAATAGATCCCCTACCATGAATCACACAAGCATTGTTATCTCCAAATCATACAACCCCACCATCATACTTCTCTAGACTTACAAATTTGCTTTTTTCACCAGTCATATGATGTGAGCATCCGCTATCAATGACCCACTCATCCTTTTCTTCAATTCTAACTGCAAGAGCTTTCTTAACTTTAGCAGATTCAGTGGCCACATGACTATTTTCCTTGATAGCAATGAAAACCCAATCATCTTCATTTCTATTATCTGTATCAAACTCATCATTAGTCACACCTTCTTCAGCAAAGTAGCATTTCTTTTGGAATCTATATTTTTTATGCTTGGATCTAAGAACTCTTTCAGGACACCTTGATGCAAAATGACCTATTTTGCTGCAAGAAAAACATTTAATAGGCAACACTCCTTCATACTTACCTTTCCCTCTACCTTTTTTCTTTACAATTAGTGCTTCAAATTCTTCTACCTCTCTTTCTTTATCTTCAAGTTGTTTCAATTCTTCATCATATTTGGATGTTTTTCTAGAACTCTCTCTCAGATCATATCTTTGCTTGTTTCTTCTGGATACAATAGCCTTGAATATAGTTTCAATCTTAGGAACAAAATCATCAAATTTACTCAACTCAAAGGCAGTAAGTTTACCAATCAGTGTGTCCCTTGTCACATTCATCAATGATCCGGTTTCTTCAATAGCATGGGCCTTTGCTTTGTAGGATGGAGGTAATGATCTGAGCACCTTAGCCACAATTTCTTCCTCTTCCAGGGTACCATCGACACATCTAATTCCCATCACTAGTTCATTTACTCTCTGCATAAAAGAAGAAATATTTTCATCTTCACCAATCTTCAGATTTTCATACTTACCTTTCAAACTTTGTAGCTTGGCCATCTTCACATGTACATCTCCTTCATACAAAGTTTCCAGCTTCATCCACATCGCATGAGTTGTCTTCATACCTAACACATTTATCATTTCCAAATCTGTTAAAGCACTCAGCAAAGCTTCCATAACCTAGACATTATTCTCAGCCTCTTTAATCTCATCAACAATGGAAGGACCATTCTGAGGAATAACATATTGATTCTTTGTAATTTTCCATAAGGTTTCACCAATACACTTCAAATGACACTCCATCTGAGCTTTCCACAATGAGTAATTTGTTCCATCGAATCTAGGGTTGTCCTTCTTGTATGATTTCATCTCGGATCACCTCAAGATTTTAAACTTCTTTAGAGGAATATGCTCTAATACCAATTGTTGGAAAAAATAAGGATAGACAACTAAGAGGGGGGTGAATCAGTTGTCACATAATACTTAAATCTTTTCAAACTTTATTTAACTCAATCTCAGATCTGATGAATAAACAATAAACCAAAAACATTTAACACATTGGAAACATAGAGAACACCAAGATATTTTTACGTGGAAACCCTATTAGGGGAAAAACCATGATGGAGGTTAGTCCACAATATTATAGCCTATTAAAAGTATAATGAGAAATAATGGGAATGCACATGCATTCAGGCACACTCCCTAGAGCTCACTACTCAAATACAAAAGATGACTCACTATTCAAAGAAAAGTTTGGATTAAAACCATCCAAGTTGTGAACTAAGAAAATAGCTTCTACACAAGCCTGATTATAGTTCCACAAAAAAAACTTTTTCACTCTTCGCTCAAACTTCTTCACACTTTGCTTAGTCTTCTTCACACTTTGCTCAGTCTTCTTCACACTTTTCTCTACAATCAAATGATATTCACACGTACACACATAGGAGCATACCCAACACACTTTACACCGATGAAACAATCACTCTTATATATCCACAACATGTGATTACATCAACAACTTAGTCAGCTAGAGATATAAAACATATTTTCAATGTCGACCCAAATTTACAATTAAATTTTCAATTAAATTTTCAATGCATATCCACCAAGGTCAGCCACAATATAGTGTAGACCCAAATTAACAACTCCAACACAAAAAGACTTCAATTAATTTCACCTCGAAGATCCACTGCACATTACACCCATCATGTTGGCCAAGAATATGAAAAACCGAATATACAGAGAAAAATATTTGACCATGAGCACACCAGTCAATGTCAACACACCACAAAGATAGAGGATGATCTAAAAACATCCAAGAACACCAAGAAATAATAAAGAAAAATCTGCAACAACTAGAATTACCATAATTATACCAACTTTAATCAAGAACGCTGACAAAGACTACAAAAACACTGTCATAACACATATCTTCATCTTATAGAACAAGACACCTTCATGACCTTCACAGTTCCATTGGGAACCTAAAACACTTTCTTTTACAATTTTCTTAATATCCTCGACATATACAACCTTCAATACATCAAATGCTAATAGTGTTGACATCAATGACAACCACATATCAGCCACAAAATCCAACAATTATTTCATTAGCCTTTAGCTTGACACCTGAGTAACTCTTGAATTTAAAATATTTTCTTCTCCTAGATTGGTTGGTTTTATTTACTATTTGTAGGATATATCTTAAGAAACATGGATTGTCTAAAATCTACCATCCATTTTATTTTGTTTATGAACATAATTACATGTGCTTTCTTTTATAATTCTAACACATTCTTTGTTTATGGAATTTTAAATCCCTTAAGAGTTTATACTATAATGGTGCATGTCATACATGTTTTCATGGATTAGGAAAATATGTTGACATGAACACATCATGAAAATTTAAATCTTCTAGATTGAAACATCACTATAACTTGTAAATTTTAAGTTATAAAGTATTCATATATATCAATAACTACATTATACCCACCCATATTCTCCTAATTGGTAATCAAAATTTTGAATGTTTGTGAAATATTTTATAATATGTTGGATTCACACTTTGATTATATTGAAATTAGTAGTAATTCTTGAAGAGCACTTAGTTATACTGAGAGGGGGGTGAATCAGTATAACAAAAATCTTTTACTTTTCAAATATTAAAAAACCACAATAGTAATACTTCACAATTTGATCATCCACAACAATAACACACATGCAAGATCTATAAATAAGGAACACAATGTAAAAACATGACTTACATGGAAACCTTTATAGGAGAAAAACACAACAAAATGTTGTTTATATAGATCTTCTTGTAGGCACCAACCTGCTTTGTTTACAAAGCTTTTTTCATAGGCACCAACCCACATGAGGCATCAATCTGCACAGTTGAGCACCAACTTAGCAAGAGACACCAATCTCTTCTAAAGAGAGGCACCAACCTCCAAATGAACAATATAATAATTTATTTGAAACTTCTTCTTAGATCTACCCTAAATCACCTTCATAAATCTGCTCACTACTTTACCAAAATATTCCCTTATAATTTCCTAAAAATTCTTCATAAATTCTATCATAAACCTCTAATAAATTTTCTCATAATTCTTCTCATATGTCTTCAAAAATCTACACTTATATGCCTTTTAAATATTCTCTTTATATGAATGATATTCAATGAATTTATAAATTTCTAAATTCCAAATGGACTCCACAATCTCCTTAAATATTTTCACCAAGGGGGGTGATTGATCAAGAAATATGTCTATTCAAAATGGATGCAACCTTTCACTTCTCCTTTGGGCACTCTAATAGGGGTCGACCCCTATATTTTTTTAATATTTTTTATTCAAAATTAAATCTCCAAAAATGGGGCACACCACTTAGGAGGGTCAGCCCTCTTTACAAAAAAATAATTTACAATTTTTATTTATTTAATGAGGGCATCTAGAGTCTAAGGGTTGGCCCTTAGCAACAATACATTTTATTTTACTTTATTGCACCTCCAATATTTTTCTTCGAGTACCTTTGACACCAATGACAATAATTCATAACAATCTCCAACAATCTCCTCCCTTATCATTGATGTCAACCCTATAAAGAAGTAATCTATTAATACAACAAAACCATACATCTCTAGCTAATTTAAGTACTCCCCCTTACTCTATTCCTCCCCCTTTGACATCAATGGAAAATTCCTTCTAGGTCTAAAAGATATAATAATGAATAGCTCCCCTTGAACACATGCTTCTTCTCAAGGATTTAGTGATTAGATGAGAGTGATATCACTCCCAAGTTCTTCCTTAAGTACTCAAAAGTGTCTTTTGGAAGTGGTTTTGTGAAAAATTTTATAATATATTCTTGTGTAGCAATATACTCCAACTTCACTTGTTGATTGGCCACCTATTCCCGTAAGGAATGGCACTTTATGAGAATATTCTTTTTTTCTAGAGTGCATGACTACATTCTTTGAAATATTGATGGCACTCATATTATCATAGAATATAGATATAGGATGATCATATTATTATTTTATATCTTTCAATGTTTGCCTCATCCAAAGAACTTGAGTGTAACAAGATGCTACTACAATGTACTCCACCTCTATAGTGGATAGAGAAACTAATGTTTGTTTCTTACTCAACCATGAAATAAGTTTATCTTCTAGAAAGGATGTACCTCAAATTTTAATATTCCTATCATCAATACTACCAAACCAATTCGTATCTGTATACATTATTATTTGTGAATTCTTCACCTCTTGGGTGTTGTAAAACTGGTGCAGGGGCACCCACAGTGATTTCATGCCTCCAAAGGGTCAAAAGTCAATATTTTGTTTTTTTTGAGTTGGTTGAATGTAATAAGGTCTTCTAAGACCATGTCTTATGTGTTTGAGTCAGTCTTGAGTCATTAAGGGTGAGTTAGGGCCTAGATGTAAAAATTTGTCAAAGTTGCACAATGTTGTAAAAAGCAACTTTTGCATTTTGTTGTCAAATTGAAGTTTCGTTGGAATATGAATGGTTGTAAGTTGAAATTTGGTTGAGAACCATTGGAAAATGGTTTTAAATTTTTAAAAAGGTCTTGTATGGTTGACATAAAGGTTACGACGATGAAAGGATGAGGAAACATTGTGTATTTGAAGTTTTGATAGATGAAACCCTTATTTTTTGTGCATTTTTCCTGTAATAGTCATGTTCTTTCATGTGGTACAGATCTGTATGGTCTTTGTATGAACTAAACATGGTATTTTTGGAAATATAATTGAGTTATCTTTCATTTGGTTTTGGTTTTTGTTAAATTTCATTAAGTTTAGATAAAGTTATAGCATTTTTTGTAACAATGGGTTTGAATTTTCCCTAGGGTTTCCAGCGAACAAGAAAATTCCATTTATTTTCTTCCCTCCATAAAAAATATATAAGAATTGGTGAAAGGTTCTTTTTTGAGGGTATCTAAAAACCCTTTAGAGTATATTTCATATTTTTCCATTTTGATAAAGTTACTAAAGGGTATCATACAAACTTCTAAAAACCCTCTTAGAAGTAGGAAAATCAAATTTTGAGCCTCTCTGTACAAAGAAAACCTACATTATTTTTGGATATGTGTAATAATGGCCAAATGGGTATCCTAAATTGGTCTCCTTTTTTGTAGATTAGGTCTGGGTCAAAAGATATGTTCAATTTTCCTTTTCGAAAGGTTAAGAGCAAGAATGAGGGTTTGTGAAGGAAAACCTACTTTTTGATGAACAAAGACACTTGTTTATTTTTGAGTTTTATTACCCATTCTCTGCATCAAAAACCAAAATCTAACTTGAATCTTAAATATTTAAGTTTTTTTTTATTGCTTGCACATGATTTAATTTAGGTGCACCCTAAAACCTTGCAACCATACCAACTACTTGCTTAATGTTAGGCCTTGAATCTATCACATATAACATGCTTCAAATCATTGACCAATAAATATTTTGATTTACCTCAGGTGATTCATCATCCTTAATTTGTATTTTACCATGTGTGTACTCACAAGATTACAATCCTTCATTTTGAAATTCTTCAACATTTCCTTAACATACTTGGTTTGTGAAATAAATATCCCTTTGTCTGATTGAGAAATCTATAACCTAAGGAAGAAATATAGCTCACCAAGCATATACATTTCAATATTTTTTCATCTCCATAGAAAGCTCTTGACACATGTTGTCACTACTTCCTCAAAATATAATATCATCCACATACACTACTAGTATCAACTGATCCTCACCCACAATCTTGATATAAAGGCTTTCATCCACAATTCCTTTCTTAAATCCTTGATGTTGTAAATATTTATCAATTCTTTCTTACCATGCTTCGAGGGCTTGTTTTAGTCTATAAAGAGATTTCTTCAATCTAAACACATAATCTTTGTTTTTTGACAACAAGAATCCTTTTGGTTGTTCAATATATACCTCTTCCTCTATATTTCTATTAAGGAAGGTAGACTTAACATCCATCTAATAATCCTTAAAAAAATATAAAACAGAAAATTATTAAAAAAAATTAATGGATTTTGTTGGTAGAGTATAGGGAACAGAGTGGTAGGGTCATTTTTTACCAGTTTAGTCACTTCTTTTAATTGAATTTTCATAACTCTTAATTCCTCCTTTATGCCTTTTAAGTTGGTAATTTTTTGCAAAAAAATTCTTCAAATTCAAATAGCATTTCTCCAACTTGTGGCACCAGTTTATCATCCCAATAATCTCCTATTTTGTTTGATTTAGAATCCCCTTCTTTAGTAATATTTTATTCTTTTAGTTTAATGGGTTGGCTATAGTAATTTTGCTTGGCCTCAATGGGAGATTATATTTCTCTTAAATCCCCTTATTGAATTTCTATGTCTATATCATTAACATCCTCATCATCTTTCTTTAAATATAGTAGAATGTGGAGCATTCTTTAATGATTTCCTAATCATAAAGATTCTATGGAAGCCGCTAATTCTTCTAGAATGGAGTTCTAGTTCTTCCTACATCCAAGAATCTAGCACTTCCTCACTGTCTATGCTATATGTGGTACTCTCAATTTTAAGTTTTCCTTTTGAATTTGGATTTTCTAAATTTTCATTTGGTAGCTTCAAAATGGTATATATGTTTTTATTGCTAGAGTCATTATACTCATAATTTTTCTCTTGTATGTATGTTTCATTTGGGTTTTTCCCTAGGGGATATGGACTATGTTGTATGTATTAGAAATGATATCTCCTCTTTCCAGGAGTTGAAAACTCCATTGGCATTCACAAACCATCTAATTCCTAGGAGGGAATTAAATGAGTCAAGGGTTTAGGGTTTAGGGATTAGAATTTAAGGGTTGAGGGTTTAGGGTTTAAGGGTCACGGCTTTAAGGTTTAAGGGTTGAGGATTGAGGGATTAAGGGTTTATGGGTTGAGGGACTAAGGGTTGAGGGTTGAGGGTTGAGGGTATAGGGTTGAGGGTTGGAGGTTGAGGGTATAGGGTTTAAGGGTTTAAGGGTTGAGGGTATAGGGTATTAAGGATTTAAGGGTTGAGGATATAGGGTATAGGGCTGAGGGTATAGGGTTTAAGGGTTTAAGGGTTGAGGGTATAGGGTTTAAGGGTTGAGGGTTGAGGGTTTAATGTAGAGGGTACAAGGTTGAGGATTGAGGGATTAAGGGGGTTAAGGGTTTAAGGTTGACTATTAATAGATTAAGAGTTTATGGATTAAGGATTAAGGTTTGATGGTTTATAGTTGAGGGTTGAGGGTTGAGGGTTGAGGGATTAAGGGTTTTAGGGTTAAGGGTTTATTAAGGTTTAAGGGTTTAGGGTTTAGGGTTTAGGGATAAGGTTTAGGGTTGAGGGTTAAGGGGTTAGGGTTTATGGGTTGAGGTTTTAAGGGTTTAAGGGTTTAAGGATTAATGTATTAAGGGTTTAAGGTATAGGGTTGAGGGATTAGGGTTAAGGGTATAATGTATAGGGTAGAGGGTTTATAGTTTAGGGTTGAGGGTTGAGGGATTAAGGGTTTAAAGGTTGAGGGCTTAAGGGTTGAGGGTTGAGATATTAAGGATTTAAGGTATAGGGTCAAGGGATTACGGTTGAGGGTTTAATTTATAGGGTATAGGGTTGAGGGTTGAGGGTATAAGGTTTAAGGGTTTAATGGTTGAGGGTATAGGGTTTAAGGGTTGATGTTTGAGGCATGGAGGGATTAAGGGTTGATGGTTTAAGGGTCAAGGGTATAGGATTTAGGGTTGAGGGATTAGGGTTGATGGTTTAGGGTTTAAGGGTTGATGGTTTAAGGGATTAGTGTTTAAGGGTTGAGGGTTGATGGATTAGGGTTGAGGGATTATGGTTAAGGTTTTAGTGTATAGGGTTGAGGGATTATGATTGAGGGTTTATAGTTGAGGGTTGAGGGTTGAGGGATGGGTTTAAGTGTTTAAGGGTTGAGCGTATACGGTTTAGGGTTTAAGGTTTAAGGGTTTAGGCATAGGGTTTAGGGTTGAGTGTTAATGGGTTAGGGCTCATGGGTTGAGGGTTTAAGGGTTTAAGGGTTGAGGGATTAATGTATTAAGGGTTTAACGTATAGGGTTGAGGGTTTAATGTATAGGGTAGAGGGTTGATGGTTGATGGATTACTGTTGAGGGTTTAGGGTTTAGGGTATAGGATTGATGGATTAGGGTTGAGGGTTGAGGTTGTAGGGTTTAGGGTTTAAGGTATAGGGTAGAGGGTTGAGGTTGTAGGGTATAGGGTATAGTGTTTAGGATTTAAGATATAGGGTTGAGGGTTAATGTATAGGCTTGAGTGTATATGGAACTATGGTGAAACTTCATATTGCACACAAAATGATACATAAATAACACTTAGAAGATGTCATAATTGGTAAAAGAAAGGTCTCATTGATGTACCTCAACCCAACCCCCTATTGACACATGATAAGAGTTATAAATCCCTTACAAAAACAACTTTTTCAAAACGTAAGCTCACTTTGGAAAAGTTGAAATATGGTCATTTAAAGAGCAAGAAAAAATACCCTTGTGTTATAACACAAGAAATTTTTTCTTGCTCTAAAAATGGTAAAAAAGGAAAGACACTCATGATCTAGGCCCGCATGCTCTATTATTCTCCTGCTTGTGCATGTGATTCAATAAAAAATTGTGTTTTCATGCTATTGGGGAAAACACATGCAATTTTTACACATTTCACCACCTTTTCATCAAATTTCCACCTTTTTTGCTTTACCAACTTAGTAAGGAGGAAATAATATAATTTCTATAGTGGAAATTGTAATCTACACCAAAGAACAAGTCTCCTCTATTTCTTGAACTCAATGCAATCATAAACATTTTGGTCAATATGGGAAAACTTTTTTTTGAGATGAAGGAAAGTGTGTGCATGAAGAATGTGTCTCTAAATTTGAAGTGCAGATTCAACCAAGTAGAGGATGGGTACTTGAATATAGTTGAATAAAATTATGGGAAACATAGTGTAAATTATTTGTATTTTTTCTTGATTAAAACTTGATTCCATAACTATATACCAAAAATATGTCATTGAAGACCACAAACACATATTGGTGTAGGAAAGTTGATAATTAACTAAAAAATATAGGTGAAATTAATGTGAAATAAGTTATGAAGTTAATATGACATCAACATACCACACATACCACTAAGCATGTGTGGAGGAGGGGGGCCGACTGCTCAGCACCCTAGGTCACAGGAGGGTCTAGAACAATAAGCTACCCTAATCCACCTCAAGCTAGTAGAATTGTTTTGGGAGATTTTAGAGTTTAGAGGCTGAAAGGAAGAAAAACCAGGCTGTTGTCCTTTTACAAGCCCAAATGTTTCAGGAAGTTAGGTGAGCAAGTTTCCAGACTCTGAACAATGACTTAGGCAGCACACTGCCAAAGGACTATAGCACAAGACATGGACAAAAATGTGGTGTGTTAGCATCTCGATGGGGCACTGGTGTCGATATAGATAGAAAGTGTAAAGTACAATAAAAAACCAAGAAAAACCTACTAACAACCTAATGGATATAGTTTGATGGAATAACAAAAATAGAAAGTAACTAAATAATAGAATAATCAAAAGGAACACTATGACTAATCTAATTACAAAATGGTGAAGAAGGGTGAGAAAATCACACCTTCCTACCCACGCATTAATATCTTCAAGATCTTCACTTCAAGGAGAACCTACACATAGAAGATAGAAAAATGTTGGGGTTGTGTTTAGAGGAATACCATAGTCAATCCCCCACTTTGGTGTTTCCACCTCCATGGACAACCAAGATAGCAACAATTGGAGAAATATGATAAAGAAAGATATTGAAATAGAAATACCAAGCAATACATTGAAAAAAAATATGCTATGATATTAAAATGATAATACAAAGTGAAAGGAGTATGGAGTGATATCACCTTCAACCACATACACTCAAAGAAAATGGGAGAAGGAGAAAGCTTGCAAGCTTTCAAAGATCGAAGTTGTCATAACAACAAAGAGAATGAACCAAAAAAGTATCAACTTGTAGCTTCAATTGAGGTGGTGGAGATTGAAGGAGCTAGAAGTGAGTGTAGAAGTGAGAATGATCAAGAGGAATTCCAAGAATATAAGTTGAATGAATGAGATAGAAATTTGAAAGAAAAATGGATGTGGAGCCATTCAAAGTAGGTCCAAAGGGTAGGAGGCATTACACTTTGCATCCAATGGAGGAGTGTAACACCTCTACAAATTACAGAGATGAGAATCATCTTAGGATGGTAGTGGATCATGTAGATGTCAGTGCATTGTGCTAGCGTCCCTGACAGAATATCCCCCACTGACAAGTAAAACATATACCAAGTGGATAGGGGAAGGTGGAAGAAATATGAATTGCATTATCGAGTTTAATTATTTAAGGTAAGAGGTAGTGTAAATGGGGAATTTGCAAGGGGGTGAAAATTCATGCCATTACATTTTCTTGCCACTTTAGCTAGCATAAGTGTCAAAAAATGCATGGTAAAGTAGAGTGAAATTTGAGGAATGTATACTTGAACCATCGAGGAATCAAACCGCAATCTGGAAGACTTAGGTGTAAGAGAGAGAGAGAGAGATGGCTCCACAGGTACTCATTCCTATGGATATTTGAACAAACCATCACAGGTGCTTAGTCATGTGGAAGGTGAATAAAAGGTTCTACAGGTACTCGGTCCTACAAAGTTGGCTCCATGGGTGCTTAGTCCCACAGAAGATGAACAAAGGGTTCTTTAAGTGCTCGGTCTTGCAAAATGAAAATGCTTCATAGCTACTCGGTCCTACAAACGATGCACCCTAGGTGCTTGGTCTTGAGGGAGGCTATATGTGAAAGAATCCAAAAAGTTTGATTGACCCTCATAGGTGCTCAGTCCTGCAATACAACATGTTAATTCAAAAAAAAAACATGTAAGGAAAAAAAAAGTCATGCAGATAGACAAATAGTTATATCTCAAAACAAGCAATTGAAGGAGAAACTTTCAAAGGGGTCCCTCAAGAACCCTTCAAAAGAAAGAGGGGTTCGCTCAAGGGATGCTCTATTTGAAAAGCAACAACATTTTTCACAAATGATCCTGTCATCAAGGAATCCTTTTGAAAGATTCTCTTTTTTCAAGGAATCCAAAAAAGAAGAAGAATGGCCTCCTAAAAGGTGAATTCTTAATTCTTTTTGTCATGAATTTGATTTCAAAAGCAAATATTGCTAAGGGGATCCTTTTCAAAGGATGCAATTTTCAAAAAATGTGAAGATTTTTAGCAAGGGATTCATTGGCCACCGAATACACCTTATTGAAAATCAGAGAGGTAGGGGCCCCCTTTGAATGATGTGTGTGAACTGAAGGAGCATGTGGCATCCTAAGAAAAGGAAGAAATGAAGAGGTGTCATGGCCCACAATACATGATGAGAAGTACATGTGGAAATGTTGTCACACACACAAGGGACAACACATAGGAACTACAACGTCAAGAAGCAAGCAAAGAAGAGAGAAAGGTAAAAAAGAAAGGAAAATAAAAGACAAAGAAACTAAGAGATAAGGGGATTTTATATTTCAAGGTCAAAAATTCTCATAGATATAGATAGATATATAATATAATATACATATGAACTATCATTAATCCCCTACTATATCAAATTGTGAAGAAGGGTACGTGAAAACAAAAAAAAATGGGTCGACATGGAAGGGATGCCTAAATGCCCCCAACACTTTGCATCTTCCCAAATTGTTGAAAATCAAGGCACAATAAATAGAAGAATGATGTGAAAAATAGAAGAATTTTACAACAAAAAACACTCATGTATCCAAGCACCTACAAGGGTGAAAAGGGTCCTCCAGGAACACATAAAACAAGCACTAGGGGAACACAACACACACACAAATATAATCTATAGATAAAGAAGAGGTACTCTCCTAGTCCTCATCAACCAAGAGTTCATCATTCTCCCAATCTAGATCATTATAGGGAGAGGGTGGAAGAGCTTGCAAGGGTGGGATAGCAAGGGGTGATTGGGTTAAATTGTGGATTGATATTAAAGATAAACTATCCTTGTAATTCTATCAAGTTGGAAAATGTACTTAGGTTTGTGGTAGCTTTCTCAGTCAATTCCTTGAGTGTCAATCTAGGGATCATTAAATTGCGAAAGGTGTTGTGATAGTATACCTAAGGGATGAAACTAGTGAATTAAGTGGGGATGGATGCAACTAACACTCTGGAAGAGATTTAATTTTACTTCTGGTTTCTATTGCAATAGGAATTTATAGAGTGACAGGAAGTTCGCAGTGCAATAGGAGGTTCATAGTACAATAAATATTTCCCAATGCGACAGGAAGTTCACAAAATAGAGTAACTTGTAAAATCAATGCATGTAATTGAATGATAAATAAACTGCTAAAAACCTTTTATTCTTCAAGTAACAATTTCATCTAAAAGTGAACTAATCACATCAATTATAAAACTAGAATTTAACAGTGAACTAACCACATCAGTCGAGTATCAAAAAATTTTGAACTTAAAAGGAATTGAAATCGTAAACTGTTCACACCTTATAGAAATGAAAAAAAAATCACACAACATATAAATTCTAACTAATTCAAACATAAAATGATCTCACCGAGTATCCCAAGAGTGGGCCCTTCCTTTGGTTCACAAGGCGAGTGAGAAGAAATCTATTACACTAACTCAATATCACGATCATCTAATTCAACCAGTCGTATAGTCAACATATATGTATGTCTATTCTCTATATGACCTCTATAATCTGAACCATAACATATTTATATATGTGACTTTGTACTATTATGGCCTATGGCTAACACATCGAATACTAAATAATAATATTAAAAGAGGTTACAATTTGTTATAGCCAATGGCTAAAAAATGAATATTAATAGTCTTTGGTTTGGCCGTAGACCACAAATCCAAAACAATATTAAAATAGTTTTAAAATGTAATGCATAAATAGAAATGAATAGTTCTAGAGCACATTCGGTCCATCCTTTTCCTCTCCTCATGCCTTGTACTCCTCAAGAGTTATCAACCACATGGTTGGTTCCTTCATCATGATTAGTTCCTATCGCAAATCAATCATATTAGACCATTATCTCAACAATTTTTCATTTCAGAGGCATTCTTCTATTCTTCAAAACATATCAAATATTCCTTCATTCTCATAATAACTAATGGCATGAAAACCTAGGGAAGGGAAATAAAATGAAGCAAAAATGGCATAAGAATTGGACATGTTTTCGATGTCCATCATTTTCCCCCTTGCTTAAGGAATTCACATGTCCTCATGTAAGAATTAGTACAAACCATTTTTTCCTGTAGAAAGTGGTTGAGTTGTGTTGGTGGTTGCTTCTATCACACTGACCCTTAGTTCCTTAGGATACCTTTCCTCCTCACCCAATACTATTTTTACTTTATCAATTTATTTCTCTTGTTTTTTCAATGCAGCGAGCTCTTGTAGCTAAGTCTTCAATTGTTGATTTTCTACCTGAAGCAATGTAATTATTTGACACAATTTTTGAAAGGGTATAAGTGGGTCTTCACATACTTATTTTGAAGTTTCAATAGTAAAGAAAACAATGGCCTTTGAGGCTTGCTTAGAACCAATAGCTTCCTTTTATTCAAGATGGAAATTTTCTAGAATGTGTTCTTGCTCATGAGGGCTCCTACCTCATTCATTATATTCCTCTCCTGCAATATGCTCTCCATAGCTTAGGGTTTCCACACTCTTATTTAGGGTTTATTTGTACTCTTCATTTTCAAGAAAATTTTCCTCATATGCTTCCCCCATTTTTTCACAAGGGTTTCATGTCTAAAATCATCTTAATATCTAGTTTCTTGTCTATCTTTAGTTTCCTCCCTTGTAGTGTGTGTTTCCTGACTTGATACTTCATCAACACCACATACATTTGTTTGATCAAGGCTTGCCAAATCTTCAAGGACAAAAATTTTCCTTTGTTCCTTCTCAACTCGTTGCTTCTTGTAGTGACCCTCCCACTGTGACATCTTGTTTTAGTTGTTTTCGGTTTGATTTTTCTTAAGTTGTTTCTTTTCAGAGGTGATTCTAGATACTATGTTGGATGGATTTTGCTGATGATACATTAACATCCTGGTTATTTGGTTATGTTAGTTTGATGATACTGAGATAGATTCATTCATGTTATGGCTTATTTGTTTATGACTATTGCTTATATTTATCATGTTGTTATGATTGATCTTGCTCGTTTGTGCCGGTGAAGAAGATAGTGTAGCATTACTCATTCATGAGTACCCTGCTACGCTGCAATTCTTATTCATGGTGTGCTTTCTAACATAAGTATATATATGTTTTAACGTTGATGTTTCCCTGCAGACACAGGTAGTGGGTAACGGCTCCACCTGCTTGTCAGGTCTGAGCATACCATAATTCAATATAATTATGTTGTTGGAGGTATTGACATGTCCTTATTGAACCATTGTTCCTTTTCAAATGAGTACCTATGTGTTACCCCATGTTGTTGTCCAGTCTATTCTGTCAAGTTCGTTTGTATTGTTTTGTGTTTTAGAATTTAATATTTAAGTTTTACAAATGCCTGTTAATACATTTATAAATGTTTGTTATTTAATTTATTAAATTAAATTAAATAAGTTATTGAATTTAAATGTGAAAATTATTTCTCTATAATGCTTTTAATTAAAATATAAATATCGTTGATTTAATTGTGCAAATTTGAATTATGAGAAATAGATATTCTTAAACAAAAGATATTTTTGATGAATCTTTGATTGGCAATTAAAGAACTAATTTGATATTTTAAAGAACAAGTTAACTGGTTGATCTATTTTCAATGCAAAAATGGTCTTTCAGTTAAGTTTTATTTTTGGAAAGTTAATTGCATGAAATAATATCTTTTGGGAATGCAATTTGACATTCACGGGAAGAATTTGGAAAAACTTTATAGCAACAGTTTTTAGAAAGTCTTGCACGGAAAATTGTTTGAGGAAAACTTTTAATTCAAATTCGGTTAGTAAGCATAATTCAGGTTGGATTGCTTTGGGTTTCGTAATCAAATAGCTGGTGTATTGAGTGGATTTGACGAAAGCTTCAGGATTTGTTCTAGATCGGTTTTCAGCATTTAACATAGGTTCTTTTCTTGTTTTGTAATGTTGTATCTGTAATTTTCTAAAAACCTTGCTCCAAAAAGAATGACTCTATTAAACCTGCAAAATGATAAGAGGCAATTAGAAAGATTTTATAAAATTAGAAGAAAAAGCAAGTAAAATTGATATATGGACCGTAAAAGAAAACACGAGCTCTGTTATTTTTATAGCTGAGAAATTATTAAATTCATTTAGAAGATCCTTTGGAAGTCTTAGAGATCGAAACTTTGTTTTGCAAATAGTAAACCAACAGTGTTCAGCTTTATTATATATGTAGAAACAGTCCCAAAAAATTAAAAAAAAACATAACAGCAGTAATAAAAATAGGGCAAAATAGGGAAAAACAGAGCTAAAAATAAATATATATTCAATTCAAAAAATTGTGTACAGCAGCTGTCCTCAATCACACATATATAGCTATTACATCTTTGAAGTCTAGAAGCTTCTTGCTTTCTAGAAGATTCTAAAATCTGGAAAATTCTTTTACAACAGCTCTCTTTTTTAAATGTTTTTATTTCAAAAACAGCTATAGGAAGATTCTAGAAATATTATTTTATTTTTAGACAATCTTAATTATCTCTAACATCCCCCCTTAAGATTGGCTAGAAAAATCAAAAGAGAGGGGAACATTATATTACTATCCCCCCTTAATGTTCACCTCAATCATGCCTAGCAAGCTTCGTAGTTTTAGAAATTTGGCCTCAAGCATACTCTTAGTAAATATGTCTGCTGCTTGGTCTTCACTTGGACAAAATTGGAGATTAACAAAATTTGTTTGAACAAGATCCCGAATATAGTGAACATCAATCTCAATGTGTTTTGTTTTAGCATGAAAAACATGATTATTTGCAACTTGGATAGCACTTTGATTATCACAATACAAAGAAGTAGCTGAACTTTGTGCAAAACCAAGCTCAAATAAAATATTTCGAATCCAAACTACTTCTTTTCCAGCTTCTTTTGCTGCTCTATATTCTGCTTCACATGAGGACAATGATGTAGTTGTTTGTTTTTTGCTGCTCCATGTAATTGGACCTGACCCAAGCTGAAAAATATAACCACCAGTAGATTTCCTATCATCTATATCACCTCCCCAGTCTGAATCTATAAAACCAATCAAAGAAACTGAGGACTTGTAACTATAATGTATACCATAGTAAATGGTTCCACGAATGTATCGCAAAATCCTTTTGGCAGCCAACCAATGGCTTTCTTTTGGTTCCTGCATAAATCTAGATACCATATTGACTGCAAAACAAATGTCTGGTCTAGAATGTGTTAGATAAACCAAGCTACCAACAAGTTGTCTATATAAAGTAGCATCCACCTTCTTGGAAGTACATTCCTTAGTAAGCTTAATCCCAGATTGAAAAGGAGTAGGGGCTGGCTTGCATTCAAGCATTTTAAATTTTTCTAAAAGATCCAAAGCATATTTTGATTGAGAAATAAACAACCCATCATGAAGCCTACTAATTTGCAAGCCAAGAAAATAATTTAATTCACCCAAATCACTCATATGAAATGCCCCTTTAAGATCTGATTTCAAATCATTAATTAACCCAATATTTGGTCCAGCTATGAGTAAATCATCCACATAAACTGCAACAAGAATAATTTCATTGTGCACTCTCTTTACATAAAGATTTGGATCTGATTTGCATTTTTGAAACCCATGAAGCTGAAAATACCTGTCTATCTTCTCATTCCATGCTCTTGGTGCTTGTTTAAGCCCATAAAGTGACTTCTTTAATCTGCAAACAAGATTAGGATGTTGCTGATCTACAAAACCTGGTGGCTGATCCATATATATTTCTTCATATAAATCTCCATTTAAGAAAGCATTTTTGACATCCATTTGATGAATATGCCACCCAAGACTTGCAGCCAAAGAAAGAATAATTCTAACTGTATTCATTTTAATGATAGGAGCAAAAGTTTCTTCATAATCAACACCCTCTTTTTGATTAAATCCCTTAGCAACCAATCTAGCTTTAAATTTTTCTATAGCACCATCTGATTTAAATTTTGTTTTATAAACCAATTTGCAACCAATTACATTCTTACCTTTGGGAAGTGGCACAAGTTCCCAAGTTTTATTTTTCACCAAAGCATCATATTCTTCTTCCATAGCTTGCTCCCATTCTTTCTTCCCTCTAGCTTCCTCATATGATCTTGGATCATTTACTTGTAATACTTTGGCCATAAGAGCACTACCATTCCTTCCTTGGATCTTTGAGCCTTGCTTATATATTTCTTCAACACTCCTTGTCTTTTGTCTAGCTGAAAAGTCATCTTCTTTATCATCACTACCTGTAGAAAATGTCTGATTACAAGCATTAGTTGTTTCATTTTCACTAGTATTTCCATCATTTGTAGAAGTGCACAACTCATCCTCATCAATGTAGTCTCCATTTCTTTCTAAAATATCTGAAAAATGAGAAGTTTTTGTAGAGTGAGAAGGAGTGGTTGTAAGTTGTGAATGCTCATCAAACTTCACATCTCTACTAATAAAGACCTTGTTTGTTGTCAAATCATATAACTTGTAAGCCTTTGATTCTTCACTATAACCCATAAACAAACATTTATGACTCTTTGGTTCTAGCTTTTCCCTTTTTGCATCAGGAATGTGTGCCCAAGCAATACACCCAAATACTTTAAAATATCCAATGTGAGGTTTCTTACCACTCCATGCTTCTTCTAGGGTGATATTTGTGAGAGCTTTGGTGGGGATTCTATTTATAATATGTGCAGCACAAGAAACAACCAAACCCCAAAATTTATTATGCAAACTTTTAAAATGCAACATACAACGAGCCATTTCTAAAAGAGTTCTATTCATTCGTTCAGCCACCCCATTTTGTTGAGGAGTATAATGAATTGTTCTTTGCACCTTAAAACCATAATTTTCACAAAATGACTCAAATGCATAATTGCAATATTCACCCCCACTATCCATCCTTAAGCATTTAATTCTTTTGCCACTTTGATTTTCAACTAATTCCTTAAACTTTTGAAACACTTCAAACACTTCTTTTTTCCTTTCAAGAAAATAAACCCATACTCTCCTGTTGTAATCATCAATAAAAGTGAGAAGGTACCTGGCACCTAAAAGTGAAGGATATCCTGGTTCACATAAATCACTATGAATGAGTTGCAGTGGATGATTAGCTCTCCATGTTTTACCTGAATCAAAAGGATCTTGATGATGTTTCCCTAATACACAACCTTCACGCACACCTTCACAAGCTGAAATTTTTGTTAATCCTCTAACCATATCCATTCTAACCATATCTTGTAATTTTCTATAATTTAAGTGTCTAAGTCTAGCATGCCAAATTTGTGACATATAATTAGTCTATGCAATAAAATCATGAGAGAGTGTATATTTATCATCAATAAACCCCACAAATTTAAATAGATTCTCTTCATGGTCAACTCTACCAATAGCAATTATATTGCTTGGGTTTTTTCTTCTCTAACAATAACTTGATCAACTGTGACAACAAACTCGTATCCAACTTGAACTATTTTGTATACTGAAATAAGATTCACCCCCAATCCTTCAACCAGTAAAACATTTTTCAAAGACCCATTTGTTACATTAACAGTTCATGTTCCTAAAACTGGAAGTTTCATTTTATTGCCAATAGAAATTTCTTGATCTGAATTCTTCCCTTCATAAAAATCAATAAACAAAGATCTATCCCCAGTCATGTGAGATGATGCCCCTGAATCTAAAATCCATTCTTTATTAGAATCTGAAGCAAAGTATCCCCCCTTAACACTAGATTTATTCTTGGGTGTAGCAATTACCTCATTTGATTTCTCTTGCCTTTTTAAAGAGATAGCTACAAAACTATGTTTATCCTTCTTTCCATCCTTAAACCTTTCTTGCTTGGGCTTATATTGCTGCCTTTCATTGTCCCTCTTCTTCAAACAAAATTTCTCCATGTGATTCTCACCCCCACAATACCTGCAAATAATGGGCTTTCTTCCAGCTTGCTTTTCTGCACCATCATTTCTAGAAAAATGGTTAGAACCTTCATTATTTCAAAATTTATTATTTCCTTTCCAATTCTTTTTTCCATCATTTCTAAAAAATTTACTTTTGGCTGTATATGCATGATTCTTCTTAATATGCCCTTCTTTAATAAGTTGAACTTCTTCATCTAAAACAGACTTGCAAAATTGATCAAAAGTTTGCTGGGGGGTATTGGGATTTAGTTGAAGAACCCTTTTCCTTGATTCCTTAAATACTTTATATGGCTGGGGAAGCTTACTTTCAACCATTGCAATCAACTGAAAATCTTTTTTTGCATATTCAACACCTATTTTTTTTAGCTGAGCATTTAAAAAAGTAACTTCATTGAAGTAATCAGACATTTTTTCAAAGTCAGATGGATCTAGATTCATCAATTTTTCTTCAATACTAAACATGCTAGCAATGTCTACATCTTTATAATCCTTTTCTAAATTCTCCCACAGCTCTATTGGATTATCAACATCAACAAATCTTCTATTTAGATTGGGGCTCAAAGCTTTACCAATAATACCTCTAGCTTGCTCCAACTTGCATTTCCACAACTCCTTTTCTCTATCGTTTTGTTGAGGTTCCCAAATTTCTTTATTCACTATCCTCCATAAAGCCTTCTCTCTTAGAGCATTCTTGACTGTAATCTTCCAATCTGCAAAACCACTTCCATCAAAGATAGGAAAAACTTCATTTGAAGAACCCATGTTAGCAAAAAAAATCAGCTTTCAAACAAATCTAGCAATACTCCAGCAACATAACAACCCTGAAACCAAATATCACTCCAAAAAATATATCAGCCCTGCAAACAAACCATTTCCAGCAATATATTTTCCTGCAGCAAAACCCTCTAGCAATATTTCTAGCTGAACCTCTAGATGAATCTCCAGCTGAATCTGGCTAAAATTTGGCATGCTAGACTTGGACATTTAAATTATAGAAAATTACAAGATATGGTTAGAATGGATATGGTTAGAGGATTAACAATATATCCAATATTTTTTCAATCTTTGACATTTGTGAATTGAATTTTTGGTGTTCGTCTGTTAAGATCTTGGTTACCCTGTTTCTATTGACCATTTTATTAGCCGTAGCATATTTTATGCACATTGCTTATATATAAGTGGATTTTGTATTTCTTTTAAAATAATAGAAAACTACATGATAGTGTCGCTTCTACCCTGGAATCCTATATATGATATTCTCCTTGTGCATCTTTAATAGTTAAGATTCTCCTTAATATTATATGCTGCGTAGTCTCCTTGGTTAAGCAATAACACGATTGTATTATGTTTAATATACTTGAAAAGGAAATAGCATGTATCTTTAACAATTTCACTCGCCTTATTCCTTGGAACCTTCAATTATACCATTGTTTCTTCATATCGGTAATACTAGTATTTTATTGACCAGATCCTTGTAGATTCAAAACATTCTGTTTAATAGATTTCTATCCTATAACTATATATTGTGCTATGTAACATATATTGTACATTTTGGGTTTCGTGAATAACTTTCAACCTGATGAAAATATTTTTGATTTTGTTTATCAATGATTTCCCTACCAGAAAGTTGCATCCAGCCTCCTTCGCTTGATGTTATCTGTGTAATCATCAATCAAAAGAGATTTAATATTTATTACTGCCAAATCACAGTCTCTGTCTTGTATCACATCTTCTTCTTCACTAGTGGAGTTTGCTCCTTATCTATTATCTTGCAATCTTTAGGTTGGTGAAATTTCCACTATGGAACTGTGTATTATGAATATTATCTTGTACTACATGTTTTAATCATTCCGCGCCAGTGCTCACCTACTCCATGCACACGTTTTGGGCATAGACATGATTGAAGTTTCTTAACCTATGCTACAATGTTTTTGCATGGTGGTTGCATGGCGATTTCAAAACTTAACTTTATTGTTATCCTTCCTGTTATACATCTAGAACTAATTGCCTATACCTGTAGTTACTTCACTTCTTACATGGCGTCCTGTAGATTTCTTACAGTCTTGAAAATTTCCTTCGGATATGGTCTTTATCTATAACTATTACTCATACTCCTAGATCGAATTCTTCTTTGCATGCAACTTCTAAGACAGTTATCTTGTCATAGAATCATATATACTTTGTTAATAGTTGGTAGATAATATCAAAACGTAAGTGCTAGATAAATGATAAATTATATCTTTAGAATAATGTATAAGATTCTTAACTAGCCATATATATTTATGTATAAAAGATTTCTTTGATATATCTTTAAAATATCAATTAAGATAATTTTTGTTTTTATTTAGATTTATAGATTCATTCAATGATTGATTTTGTATTTAGTAAATAAGAAATTTCTATTTAAAAGTATGTAGATAGTCATTCCTTGCATGATGTTACTTTCACTTCTTATAGATACGATACATGATTGAAAACTCTCTTTTTACTTTAGTACGAATTCATTTCTTTTGCTTGAAGTATTACTGGAATAATTTTGTTATTCTATTTATGTTAACACAATTATCAATTGAAATATATGTATAGCATATAAATGAGTTAAATGTAAATTTGTGATTGGGAAAGGTATAATTTTAAATTTTTTATTTGTGATGTGAATTTATCTAGTATAAAATAGAGTTTAGTAAAAGTCTTTCACTCGATTTATATATATATATATATAATTAGTGAAATGTATTTCCTTCATGTGTTTGATTTATAAATGTGTAGGATTTGTATTATCCTAGCTCTATTAAAATAGATGTAATTTCTTTGAGATTGTCAACAATTATTAATACCAATAAATTGTTTATTATGAACGTATAGTCCATGATGATTGGAGTATTGTTATCATTGAGTAATTATATATAAAGTTATTGAGTTTTATTTTCATTTCAATAAAATTTAGGGAAGAGAAAATGGTATAATTAAGTGCATTCCACTTTAATAAGATTATTACATTTCTATTAAGATGCTCATATTACAATTACTTTTACTTGGGGGTATAGCTTTGTGTCATTTTGTGGTCTTTTGAAGTGACATCCTAGAGATTGTGATTTGCCTCTAGTGAAGGCCATAAACATTCTGGTTTTGATTTTTGTGTTGGATAGCTACCCCTAGATTGGTTTTATGTTGAGTCATGTTATAGAAAGAGTGGCTTACGGTAGGGGCCGAAATCCTGAAGTGATTGTCTGGGTAACCTATCGTAGGTGTGTTAATTTAGTGAAAACCCAACTAAAGAATTATGGGTTGGGAAGCTATAAACATTAATTTAGATAAAAGTGTGCCTCGCCTACTGTCTTAACACTCATTCAAGTTGAGAAAAGGTTGAGAAGGCCTAGAATGGAAAGTCGTCATCTTGTCCTCTTCAAAGATGAAGTGACTCCACATTGGTCTGTATAGGGGCCAGGAATCGATAGAGGCTACTAGGGTAACTCTTGGAGAGAGGGCCGGTAGTCTAGGAAGATTCACCAGGGTAACCTATCCAGACAATGTGATGACACTCTTAGTCTATATCATGATGGTGTTCCTTGTGTTCAGATTTATTTTGATGTGTTGTGATACTGAGGTTTTATCTGCTATGATTGTTAATGTTATGTCGTGATGTGATTTGTAAACCTCGTAAATGTAATGTTCTATCTTCATTGATTGTGGACCTGTCAATTATCTCCTAGCATGGAGGGAGTGGACCTTCGGGTTCCACGTGGTCGGGAGGAAACCGTGCTACACCTTGTATTTTCTTGCAAATGTTCCTATGCTTGCAGCTGGTTCCAATTACTTCATTTTCGTGACTGTGGATGTGAAGCATGTTCGTGGATATGGATATTAGTTGTGATATGATCACTATCAACTTTGTAAAAATTACCTCTTGTATAAGAGTGTTCATATTGTACCAACTTTAGATGTATCGAGATTTATTAAAATCTCTCTTGTTGTAATCTAGACCTATGGTTTCTCGATTGTAATAAGTTTTGTAAACTGAACCATTCATGAAATTATTTTTGTACTTATGTTTTATGATAGTGTACTGAGTTTATTTATTAGGGTTAAGTAACGTCATCTTGGAAACCTTATTGCAATTGTGTAAATTAAATATCTTAAAAAAAAATTTGGTTGGTAAATTTCATTCTTTACACTTTGTTTTAACGGTAACCAAGGCAGGGCGTTACTCTTCTTCTTATGTCGATTTTGACTACGAAGTTCTCTATCCACTTTTCCTTTTCTTTGGCCAAGGTTTGAGGCTATAATTTCCAAATTAATCATGGAATTGATAAATTCTACAAGTTTATCCAACTTGGTGGAAGTGGGAGTTTTCTATTTTCTCGACTTAGTTGGGGGTGTCCTCTTATCCCTTTGTGGGGTTGTGTCATCAATCATTGAGTTGGACCTCTCTTTTTTAGGGGCTTCATCGGCTAGGGTTTCCTTCATTCCCTCCTTTTTAGAAGATTCACCAACTAGGGTTTCCTCTATTTTCTTCTTCTTGGAGGATTTACCAACTAGGCTTACCTCTATTACCCTCTTTTTGGAATTCCCTAGGGTTTCATCACTTCCTCTTTCATGGTTAACAAAAGAATCCCATTCTAGAGGAGGTTGTATAGAAAAAATCCCATCCATTACAATTAACTTAATCATTCCATGGTGTGAAATTTAATTCTCATGTCCCCTACAAAATTGACTACATGACCTTTAGAGAGAATGATGCAAGTAGTACAGAATGTTAACCAAAACAACATTCCACAAATGTGTCATAAGCCAAAAGTGATGGGCATAGATATCATGTATCTTCCCTCATAGGTGATATACTAAATCAAAAACTTGGAAAATTCATCCCAAGGTTGCAAAAGAGATTTGTGTTTAGTTCCCTAGCCCTGCTCCAGTTTAAACAATTCCCCCCTTTGTAGAAATTGCCTTCATTAAAACTTGAGGTCAATGACATGAGAGGAAGCGTAGGGAAAGAATGAGTCATTGGTCTGAGGAAGCCTAGTGATTGTAGCAATGGTTTTCATTGTTACTGCAAATTACAACCCCCTCAAATTGACATTGTTCTTGCAAAACCCCATGGAAAATTCAAAAGCAATCATATCATCAAAACCACACAACTTTTTGAAATATGTTATCCAAGAGGACTGTCATGTTGGTTGTTTTTAAAGAACCTAGCAAATCCCACCAAGTATCTATGAATTTACCAAATTCAATTCTCAAATACTTAGGAAATCATGATTGGCCAATGAACGAGATGAAGCCAAAATTCTTCTTCTCCTAAACTTTAGGCTCTGTAAAACCCGGGAGGGTGATCCCACAATGTGTACCCTACAATTCTTCTAGACAATTATTTCACACATTGTATAACAAAGTAGATGTATTCCCATCAGCAACTAAGTAGATGAAATCCTTCATGAAATTGGCAATTCCTTATAAGAATTAAACACCTAAATATAAGAATACCATACAACACTAAACTTCAACAAAGGTAAATCAATTAAGAGTTTATTTATGAAATTTGTTCTCAAATTGAAAGACTAGAACCATAGAAATGTATTTAACACCTCAAATCAGTGCCATATCTATGGGAAAGGAGTGAAAACACAATAAATTGAATTATAAGGTCACTTTAGTCCTAAACAGTCACGATCTTTGTGAAATTGCATTACAATTCATATATCAATACTCAGAATCTATGACTACGTATTAGATCCACTCACTATGTATATGAATTTATGTTTTAATCAAAGCATTTTAACTGAATCATTAAATCAGAGCAAAAATCAAAACATACATCAAAGTAAAATGACCATGAAGATTAATGAAATGATCATTGATCAAATTTTCATTAATAATTCACATACAACATTAAAGTTGGAGAGACAATAGACTCAAAATATCTTCATTATTATTCAAAAGTGCTTGGAAACCATATAAATGACAAAATTCACTTGCTCGACTCAAAACTTAAGATATAGACTTCAAATGTATTTTCTTTGTGTTCTCAATTTGCATGTTCATATCCAAAATTCAACAAAAGACCCGTACTAATGGCCCTGAATTCCCTTTTATAAGAACAAGGGAGAAAAAAAAGTTTCAAGCCAAAAAGTACACTTGTCCTATTTCTATTTTCATTTGACTGCTATAACACACATTCCCTTTACAATTACATTTGCACTCTCGAAGGGAGGGAAACATGTATATGACAAAATTCATTCCCATTTTTTGAAGAAGATATGATTTCCTTCCAAAGGCACTTTCACATGTTATAACTGTAATGTGGAAAAAATTTTCAAGCTAGTTTCAAGTAGCAGAAACTATTAAATTCCCAATAACAATAGAGCACAATGGCAAGCAAGAAACATGAAAATATGAAACACTATCACCTGGTTTTCAAGCCTCCCTTGATTGACCTCCATTGGCCTTCTCCATCTTGCTACAAATGGTTTGATTGCCCTCATATTTGAAGTGCAACTATCACCTATGCCTTAGAAAAGAAAAATATTGAAGTAATGTGTGCTCAAGTACTCAAAAGCTCTTAAGCATGTTGTAAATAAATTGTGTGTCTAAAATGACTTGAAAAAGGGCCTTTTAAAGAATGCCAAACTGAGAATGGATGACAATGAAGTATTCGAGCCAATTTTTTTTTTCAATTAACGATTACAACATTACACCAAGTACCCGTTAAGGTTAGAAGATAAACCCAAACGTACGGAAACAACTCTAACCAGTATGGCGCCGATGATGGCGAGCATTGGTCAGAGGGTCTTCTACTCTAAATGCTTGAAAGGGAACTCAACGTCAAGTATGTGCTACCCAATCCAATGCGGAGTGAGGGGCGACCATATGACGGAGTGATTACAGAAAGCAAAGCTTGAAATGAAATGTTGAAAGCTGAAACTACTCAACACCCATAATGTGCTTGCTCACCCAGAATGGGAAGTAGCTACCATAGGGCAGAGTTGTAACTATTTCAAACTAGTACTGAAAGCAAGAACGAGTATTACAAATAGTGACAAAGCAATATTAAAGAATACTGGTCAGTACTACTGCCAGTTTACAATATATAATTATTGCCTGCAATGTCAATATATCAGATTCTTTCCAGATGGAGTATTCAACAATATATCTGCTACAAGCTCTAAGTAAACCACAATGCCAAATCCAAATCAGAAAATGCAGATTGCTAGAACTGTCATAATCAGATCTGCACTTTTATCATATGACCAGCAGCTTACAAAATGGAAGAATTGTTCATAACTCCCTTAATAAACATCCAATTTATATACCATAAATTGCAATGCACTTGGAGAACCTAGGCGACCAATACTGAATCCTTAAACTGATCAAAATGCAACAATTTCAATTTGCATGAATCCCAAGACAGCACCCAAAAGGTACGGCCCCAGCAGAAATTCGACTTTACTTTAAAAATTCCACACTTTGCTATAAATCCTGAAATTCTAGATGAAGATTCGCCCTTGACAAACTATTGAAAAGAGATGATACCCAGAACTATATTTTTTGTCCTTTTTGAGATATGAGTAAAAACATGGATCTGCTGTATCTAAAATGCAACTTTGGAAAACCTCTAATATGCAGAAATCAGAAACTAAAGAATTACAATGATGTTTACAATGCACTAAATCAAATGAACTCACAAATCTATCTTAAATCACCACTAGTCGTTGTGTTGCAAGCAAGAAGCGATGCCCAAGCTAGGAGGCCTTCATTCCTCGAAGCAGTTCCAGAGCCAATCCGGCAACATAACAGTATAGTCGACCAAAGATGTGAAATGATGCTCCAAGACTCCTTTTTATAATTCTCCAGTTGACTTCTCAAAACCCTAAAATCCACTTTTAGGTCAAAACCCTAATCTCCTCAAAGATGGCGTCCCACCTTTTCAAGCACTTTCTCTTTTAATAATATTTTAATCTTTCTTGGAAAAGGCGTCCATTTTGAACTTTAATCAAAACTTCATAAAAGAAATAATTAACCCTCTTAATGAAGCGCCACCCTCAAAAGGCCACCTTTTAAAAAGACTTTAAGTGATTAAGCTAGGCTAAGGGGGGGAGTCAACGTTAAATTATAACATTAAAACGTGACTTTAATAAAATTAGCCCAACTTATTTCTCCAACTGCGCCCCGAAGCCATTAATGAACAAGCCAACCAATCAAACTGACATAGGAAGTCAACCAAACTGAACCCAACTGAAAAGCTGCCAAAAATAGAATTTACTAAAAATAGTAAATTCCAGAAAATGCTCTGAATGCCGAGATGAACATACCACTGCGAAGCTCTCTGAAAACCCAGAAAGAATCCACCATTGAATCCACCATCTCTGAGCAATGACCTCCTCAAAAATAGGAAACCCTAATTTTACCTTCCGACTAGCCTTCTTTAAAGAACGTCCGAAGATTAGGTTTGAGAAGGGACATTACAGATAAGGATTAAAATTTGGTGAAGCCCTAAGATCAAAGGCCAAGATTCAATGTGATAAGGAGGATTACGATTAGAGAAAATTTAAGCCAAAGTTAGGGCAAGCTTTGAAATGAAGGGTTGAGATTTAGTCAATTAAATCAATGGTGGAAAATAAATGAGATGGAATAAGGTAGTTGGAAAATTAAATAATAATAGAAATTATTTGATTTATGGAGGATGGTTGACTTATGAATTAAATAATTGTTTAATTCATAAATGGGAATGAGACAAAAGACAATAAATAATTGTTTTAATTATTTATTTAGTGGGATAAAAAGTGGATTAAATAAATAAGTTTATTTAATTGAAAGATAAATGGTAATGTTATTAAATAATTAATGGTAATTATTTAATTTTAGGTGAGGGAGAAGCGTGGTTGTCATAGAAAATATGGTTTGCAAGTCGTGACCATTTTTATGTGTCTACATTTTGCCCCTCTTTGACATAATGTAGTTTATCGCATTATGTCAAAGAAAACAAGTAAAAAGTATACCCCAGTGTGAAACTAGGGAGAGGAAGGATGATGAGGAGGTAGTGGTATGTCCCCTCAAGAGGAAGAGTGAGTTCAAAGAACATGAATGTGCTCTCAAAATGGATGAGAATACGAGAGGATGAAGGAATAGAAGAAATGTTAGCGTGAAAGACATGGATGTTGGATGAAAAATGAATACTTCAATATTTTTCCAAATAACATCATAGGTGTTGCATAATCATCATTGGGTGGGAAAATGAGACAAATGGACAACAAACACCATGATATGACATAGACCAAGGTGTGCAAGTTCATCCACTTGTGAAAAATAGACATTCATAGAAAAGGAGTGTCCCAACTCATACTAAGGGCCAAGTTGCCCCAATCTTGTTGTCAAGACACACCAAAGACAACAATCAAGGAAAAATACGTCATGAGATGTCATCACACCTCTAAATCCTTCATGGGAAATCCTCGAGGTAGCTAGTAGCATGACCAAGAGAAAAAACAATAAAAAGATAAGACAAAATAGACCAAAAAAATCAACAGCCATTCAATATGTTTGCCAATATTTGTGTGTTGAAGGTTGAATGCTTGATGGTTTGACAATTTGACAATGTGATAGTCTGACAATTTTGATGGTTTGACAATGCCTGTCATCAGGAAGGACACATCCTGAAAAGGCCAATGACTATGTGATGGAGCCTGCATAAGGAAAGACATATCCTAAAAAGGAAAATGACATTTTGATGGGGCCCAATTCCAAGAAGGAAACATCTTGAAGGGGACCATAAAGTGACTAGGTTGACATTTTGTTGGAAATTTGACTAATGTTTGACTTGATGACCAACTGGACTATGTTATCTGTTGGTTCATGATTTGAATGTTGATGTTCAAATGACTATCTTGTTTCCGAGTGTGACTATGTCTAACTTATTTGACTGACATGATGAACCATAGAGGACTGACCTAGGTGGCCTTGGGGGCTCATCAACAGATAACCTTGCCTACGTCATGCACTCATAGACCTCATAGTTTGACAGGGATGAGACAAACATATTGAAGACAAACCAACATGTTTTGACTTGACCAGACGAACCCTAAGGAATTGAACCTAGGGGTCCTTGGAGGCACATCAATGATGGCCTTGCCTACATAGAAAATTCACAAATACCTTGTAGTTCGACATGACTCTTGAATTTTTTGAAATGACAAAGTGCTAAATGATGATTTTATTTGAAAAATCCTAAAGGACTAACTTAATGCCTCAAGGGCACATCGACAGATGGCCTTTCCTACGTCCAGTCATAGAAGAAATGTAGTTTGACAAGGACAAAGACTAACCTAACTAAATTGACTTTGTTTTTGGGATTTTGAAAGTTATATGGATGTTTTTGTGTTTTGCGCATGTTTGTCATTTTTTGGATTTTTGAAGTTTTATGATTTTTTTTTCTTTTTGAAATGTTTTGATTTTTTTCTGTCTTTTGGGAATATTTCATTTTTTTGTATTTTTTGGAAATTTTGAACCTCCAATAATCAATGTAGAATCCAATGAAACTAGGTGTTAGGGAATGTGCCCCCAGCCAGATCTAGGACTAACCATCAGGGATGGGATGGGACAAGGGTTTATTATGGATGGAAGATGGGGGAGAAAGGATGCAAGACATCAACCGCTTGAAATTCATGATAAAGATGACTAGGCCTTATGATGGATGTAAAATGGGAGATGATAAAGAGTAAAGGAATTGTGATGAATGAGGGTGGAAGAACAGGTAGAGTGATAGTAGATGATGGAGTAGAGACTAAATGCACATGGCACCTGTTTGTCAGGTTTTCACCATAGTACTTATCCAAAGTGCCACCGAAGTGGTTTTCACTATTGGACAGATTATTTCTCTTTACTATTTTCATGAACTTTTTGATTTTTTTTTTGTGTTGTTACCAAGATGCCTATTTGCTAGGTTTTCATCAAGATAACGATTTGTTGATTTTTTATTTTATTTTTTGTATTTTTATGGTTTTAGCATGGCTTTCTAAAGCTATGTATAGAATTTGTGTAGGTGTAAGCTATTGATAGGCTCTGACAAAGGTTCCCCTTCAAGTTTGGACAACTGATAAGCACCAGAACCAAAAGATGTTGTTATGACATATGGACCTCCCCAATTAGGCTCAAATTTGTCAGGTTTCTCATGTTCTGCTTGATTTTTTGGATTCTCCATCAACACTAAGTCACCAATGTCAAAGTTTCTAATCAAAACCCTTTTATTTTAACTATGGAAAAGGTGGTTTTGATACTCATGTAGATGAGTCAAGGCCCTATGTCTGCACTCATCAATTAATTCTAACTCAAGCAACTAGGAGATACGATATTATTCATCATCAATAAGCCCTTTCATGGAGACCCGTAGGGAGGGGACTTCAACCTCAATAGGAAGGATAGCCTCTGAACCAAAGACTAGGGAAAATAGAGTGGCACTGGTGGGTGTGTAGATGCTCATGCAATACGCTCATAGGGCAGGGTTAAGCTGAATGTTCCAATCATGACCAATATCATTGAAAGTCCTTTTCAGAATTTTTATTATGGTTTTATTGGATTCCTCAGCTTGACCGTTGCCTTGTGGGTAATATGGCATGGAAAAGTGGTGTTGAATGTGGAATGTCTCACATAACTCACAAACATCCTAATTTTTGAAGGGACGACCGTTATCAGTGATGATGGTTTGGGGGACACCATATCGACATATGATGTAATTGAGGATAAATTTGGATTTTTTTTACTGGTAATGTATGCCATAGGGATGGCTTCAACCCATTTGGTAAAGTATTTGATGGTAGTGATGATGAACTTATGGCCATTTGATGAGGTGGGATGAATTTTTCATATTAGGTCAAGTCCCCATTGGGTGAAGGGCCAAGGTGAAGTGATAGGTTGCAACTTTTGTGTAGGGGTATGAATGAGGTCATTGTGTATCTTGCATTGTTAAAATTTCTGCATAAAGTGATAGGCATCATGCTCCATTGTAGGCTAGTACTATCCCAGTCACATGATCTTTTTGGTGAGGGTTTGACCACTAGAATGGTCTCTGCATATACCTTCGTGTACTTCACATAAGGTAGGTTGTGCTTAGTTAGTGTCAAGACATCTGAGTAAGGTGTTGTCAAAGCTATGTCTATATAAGGTATTGTCGATGATGGCATAGTGAGTGGATCTGCGGATGAAGGACTTGCGTTGGTTGTTGGAAAAGTTGGCTGGTAGGGTCTAGGAATGTAAGTAGTCATAGATATCTTGGTACCAGAGGGAATTAGGGCTAACAAGCTCATAGAACATTTCAGATTTTGGGACATCGAAGGTGGTGACATACAACTGTTCCACTAAGAACCCATACTATGACATGTTGTTAGGAATATCCAAAAGAGACCCAATAGTGGCCATGGCATCAATTTCTTTGTTCTAAATTTGTGGTATTTCACAAAAAGTAATGTCTACAAAATAAAACTTTAAACTATCAACCATTCTTTTGTATGGGGTCAATTTCTCATCTTTAGTGTCAGTCATTGTTGACCTATCAGATGACCAATTGAGAATCTCCAAAGATTTGTAGACTTGTAATTTTCCATTTTATAGCCATGCAAAATCCTGTTAGTAAGGCCTCATATTTTGGAATGTTGTTTGTACATGGGAAGGCTATTCTGAATGATTTGGGTATAGTGTCACCTTGACGGGTGATGAATAGTATTCCTACACCTGATCCATGGCTAGTGTATGATCCATCAAAATATAACTGCCATGTTGCGCTAATGTCTAATGTAAATATTGACTAATCTAGAAAATCATAAATCAAAGGGTGAGCAGCTTTTGTGGGTGCATCAACAAGTTGGTCTATGATAACTTGTCATTTTATTTCCTTACGTTCCACATACTAAATGTCATATTCACTGAGTATCATGACCCATTTATCCAATCTTCCTATTAATGCAACCCTACTAAGTAGATATTTTAGGGGATCTATTTTTGCCACAAGCTTAGTCTGATGGTTTAACATGAAGTGTCTCAAATTTTGAGTGGCAAAAACCACTACAAGACAAGCACATTCAATTGGACTGTAGTTAAGCTCGTATCCCACCAAAGTGCGGCTAATGTAATAGATTGTGTGTTCCTTTTCCTATGGTCATTTTGAGCCAGCAATGCCCCCAGTGCAGCTATAGTAGCTGAGATATATAGAATTAGGGGTTTTCCATCAATAAGCAGCATCAGAATAGGAGGCGTCAAGAGATACTCTTTGATCTGCTAAAAATATGCCCCGCACTTGTTTGTCCAAATGAAAGGGAATCCCTTGTGTAACAAATACTAAAAAGGTTGACATTTATCTACAAGTTGTGCAATGAAGCACCTAATAGACTAGAGTCATCCTTGTAGTGTTTGGAGTTGACTAATTTCTTTAGGTGGAGGCATGTCTAATATTGCTTTGACTTTTGTTGGGTCTACTTCAATGCATCGACTAGAAACAATGTATCCAAAAAGCTTTCCTAATGTCACATTGAAGACACATTTCTTGGGATTTAGGTAGACCTTATATTCTTCTAGCCAATTGAAAATCTTGTCTAGGACTCTTAAGTGATCACCACATGTCAACAATTTTTCCAAAAGGTCGTCAACATAGTCTTCCAGCAATGTGTGCATGAGAACATGAAATATGGTGGTCATAGCTCGTTGATAGGCTGCACCAGCATTTTTCAGTCCAAAGGGCATGACATTCCAACAGTATGTACCCCATGGGAAAGTGAATGTCATCTTGTGTTGGCCTTTAGGAGCGATACAAATCTAATTATACCCCTAGAATCCATCCATGAGGGACAACATCGCGTAGCCAACTGTAAGGTCGACTATGATGTCAACATTTGGGAGTGGGAAGTCATCCTTTGGACATGCTTTGTTCAAGTCTCATAAATCTGTGCAGATACAGATTTATCCATTTGGTTTGGTCACTAGTACAAGGTTTGAGATCCATTCTAAATAGTCAATAGGTCTTATGAAACCAACATCCAATAATTTCTTAAGTTCAACTTTGACCAGCATAGCTATTTGAGGGTGCATCTTTCTAAGCTTTTGTTTGAATGGATTTGTGTTTGGATAAAACAGTAGATGATGCAAAACCAACTTAGGGTCCAACCCTGGCATATCAGCATAAGAACAAGCAAAATTGATTTGGCATTTTGTGAAAAGTACTTGAAACTCTAGTTTTTCCTCTTCTGTCAGGGATGTTGTTAAGAGAACAGTCTTAGGATTATCTATAGTATCAATGTTGACTTCTATTACATTTTCGATTAGCATCGGGGATATTTCTTGATTGATAGGTATAAATTCCAACCCTCCATCCTCAGGTGCCTCAGAGAGGTTTTCGCCCTCAAATACATCCTTTATTTTTACTTTTTCTTGGTCAGGAGGCACCTTACGGTTTTCACCTAAAGACCGTCCATATTTTGTTTTATTTTTGTCATTTTTGTGGCTAGAGGGTGGGACAATCTCACCAAAATATGTTGCAGCATCAAGATCTATAGTGAAGCCAACATTATGGTCCCCATGTGGTATGCCCTCTCGTAGTCCCATAAATTCAGCAATGACCTCATCATTTTCAAATATGTCCAAGGTAGGTGGATCTTGTTGGTACCAATCAATCAATTGTGGGTAAACAAGGGAGATGCCCTCATCGATGTTAGTGAAGGATGGTGAAGTAGCTGATAGGGTAAATACAAAGGTATTATCAAGGTCCCAAAAGGATTATATCCCTACTCTTTTGTATGTGGTCTTTGGTGGGTCAGATTCACAAATATTGATATCCATGAGGTTGGTAAAGGATGGATGGGGTATGCCAAACTCTTGAAAGACATGATCAAGCTTATAGTCACTTGTGGTACAAGAATCCCACTCATATTCATTAGACTCTATGTCACCATAATAGATGTTGGTAGGATCCTCAAATGTCTCAACATCTTCCAAATCACTCACATCTTTATTTTAAAGAACCTTAGTACTTGGAGCACCAATCTTAATTGGTACAAACCCTAACCCTGAGTTCTTTGGCCGCTTGACAGGAATCAAGGGTTCTCTCATTCCATTTTTATATATACCAAGTCCATTGATTCCATCATAACCCTATTGTTTCATGAGCTCAAAACCTTTTCCATATTGTTTTGTTGGTAGTGGTGGCATATCTTCCCTGTCTTTGTAAATCCATGTTGAGATATCAGCAATGTCTTCTTTGTTTACCTCTCCCCATTTGGTGAAGGTGGTGGTGGGAGGAACTTTAAAGACAACTTTGGGTTCCATCTTGAAGCAAGGCCTACCATATGTCTGGGGAGACTTAGGTAGCTTTGTGATGCAATAGGAAGTATTCAGTTTATACTCGCCACAACCTTTTTCTTGGATCTTGATTTTGGGGTCGGAAGATAGGGTTTTGGATGTGGATAATTGAATGAGGGTGGAGGGATTGATATAACTAGATGAATTGGATGCAGAAGTGGATGTGGAAGCTTCTTGATTGATAGGCACCTAGTGTTCGGGGACTCCCCTTAAATTAGTACAATATTGGAAGGGATTAGGACTGCCAATGATCATGACTTCGGTGCTATTATATGGAAATTTCAAGAATTGATGATAAGTGGAAGGCATGAATTTCATGACATGAATCTAGGTTTTACCGAGGAGAAGGTTGTATGGAAGTTTAAGATCCAAGACCTGGAATGTGGTGTCCATAACTAAGGGGCCAACTCTGATAGGGAGTGTGATAACACCCTTGGAAGAGCATTCTTCATCATCATAGGCCTTGATTACAATTCTTTTGGTTGTGTCTACAGATGCTTTAGAATAGCCCAATGCCTTAACCAATTTTAAGGTGCAAATGTTCAGTCCAGCTCTGCCATCAACCAATACTCATCTGACCTTGTGTTGATGGACAAATACTTCAAGGTGCAATGGGTCATTATGGTTAGAATTTTTTGTAGAGTATTCTTTGTCAAAAAAGGAGATATTGAGTGAATTAGCCAAGTATCCAATCATGGCTTCAAATTGGTCGACATCCAGGTTAGTAGGAACAAAGGTTTCCTTCAAAGCCTTATCAAGGATAACTTTATGTTTAGGTGATGGGAATAACAACTCAAGGATGGAAATATGCGCAGGTGTCTTGCCCAATTGGTCGACAAGATTCTATTGGTCTTTGGATTGTGGCTGCTTCAAAGAAGGACCAAATAAAATAATCTTAGCCTTGCAAGTAGTGACAACACATTCTAGAGCCTTTTTTACGGTGATTGTGTTGACATATTCATCAGCAGCACTGAGGTGATCAATTATTGTTGAGTAATCAAAGGCAGCCCTGGCATAATTGGCCTGATTGTTTGTCTTTCAACCTGAGGTGGAGGGATTTCCCGAACCATGGTCTTGTAATGGATTTTTGAAAATTGTATGGTCTTGGTTGGAAGTTTTTTTTTGTCCTTTGACCTTTATGGTACCATTTTCAATTAGGTCTTGGACTATGTTCTTCAATTGACGACATGAGGAGGTCTTGTGCCCTGTGATGTAGTGGTAGTCACAAAAGGCATTGTCATCCCACCAAGATGGTTTGAACTATCCTAGGTCGTATGGTTTGGGCTCTTGGAGTTGTATGACATTTGATTGTACTAGCTTTTTCAAGACAGTTTCAATTGGTTCTGGTAAAGGAGTGTATTGTCTCTATGGGTATTTCCTTGGTTGTCTTAGGGTTCCTCCTTCTTGAGTATGTTGGACCACACTAGCTACCTGGTTGGAAACATATGGTGTATTTTTGTTCACGTTGGGTGCTTTGAGAGTCAATGTGGGACCTGTTTGATTTACAACTTTCACTTCTATGACTCCATTGTTTGTTACATTCTTATTGTGGGACCAAAACTTGCTTTTTTCATTAGAGGTTTGTTGGTTGTGTGTGTTTTTGTTGCCATATGCAAGTTCTCCTTTGGCAATTAGGGCTTTTTTTTGAGTTGAACTACTTTTTTGACAAGGTCAGTGAAAGTGTTGCAACAATGGACCTATAAGTTGTATCTCAGTGGTCCAAGAAGATTATGCACAAACATGGTGACCTTTTCTTTTCATGGTATCTCCATAGGGCATCGACTTTCTAAAGTTCTCCATCTTTGGAAAAATGGAATAAATGTCTCACCTATTTCTTCTTGAGTAGTTCTACATAATGAGGCAATGTCGATGTCTATGTCAATGTGATAGGTATAATTGTTGACAAACTTGTTGGTTAATTCATCCCATGATTTTATTCCTTTAGGTAACTATGTGAACCATTCAAGTGCATGACCCACGAGACTCCTAGGGAAGAGTCTCATCAGATAAGTATGTCCATAGGCAACATCCACGCAATTTGTTGTGAATTCTCTTATGTGTTCGATGGGATTAGTTTTTCCTTTGTATTTAGAAAATTTTGGCACCACATATCCTAGTGGGAATGGTGGCATGTACAAGTTCATTTCAAATGGATACGGACATAGGTCATATGACGTGTGGGCCTTTTTCTTGGACATTTGCAGGTTTTCCACTTATTTCTACAAAGCTGCAAGTTGAGCTGTGAGTGCATCCACTATGGGGTTGTTTGTGGCATCACACATGCTAGTGATAGGTATCCCACAAGTTCCCACTTGTTGTGATGGGATGTTCTGATTTGGGATATATTTTTGTGATATTGGGTGTTTTGCATGGGAATGTATTATTTTTGTTGTGTATGGATCTGAGATGTATATGTAGGGATGTGTGTGTTAGTGGTGTTCATTTGTACTTGTGGAATTTGCTGACCTGAAATGTTTGGATGCCAAAATGTGCTCATGTGTTGATAAATGTGATCATGTGGAATATTTGTGTTTTTCCTTTAGGGTATATGGGTGTTGGTATTGATATGTGACGAAGTGTTAACATTTGGTTAGGGTCCTTGAATGTTGAATCATCTCTTATTCCTCCCAAAGGGTTTTAATGAATTTGTTCCCATGGAATTAGTTGAGGACCCAATCAAAGGATTTGACAATGTTGTTCCCATGGCGCTAGATGAAGATCCAAATATGAGGTTTGATGTGTTGGTTCCCATTGTACTATTTGAAGTCCTAAATGTTGCTCCAATTGTTCGTGATGGAATTGTGGATATTTTTTGTGGAATTGAATGTGATGTGACATTGGCTAGGATTGATGTTCCCCCAATGGATGTTGTGTTGACCATATTTTAAGTGTTTTGAGTGGCTAGTGATTCCAATGGGAATAGTGTTAATGGTGTACATGGTACTTTGTGTGGTGGAACCAACGGGGGTGTTGTTTGCATTCTATTGTGGTGTGGATAGTGGTTGACTTGTTTGAGTGGTATGGTTGGGAGAGTCTGCTCTAAAAGTGTTAATGTCAAACTCTCATGGAAACCTAGCCCCTTGGTCTAGAAGCATGGCTAGGTATCTGTCCGAGTCTTGGAGGATTAATTCTTCCACAAAGGAAGCCATGTCAAGATTTTGTGCAGCTGCTTCTAGGTCTTCCTCAAATACTTTTCCATTTTTGTCTCTTCGTATGAAAGGTTCAAATGGGTTATGTGAGGAAGATGGCATGTTCATGTCACTAAGGGGGTTCATGAAAGGTGCCCCCATGTCCATGTTTGAGTTCATGTCATATGAAAAGTTATAAGGATTATTTCCTTCTCTGAAAGGGTCCATTTGTCTCCTTTTTCTTTGTAGTCTCGTTTCAACCATATAAGTCTTGCTCAAACGGTGGATGATGGAGGATTATCAAACCTATGTATGGAAATAATATGATTTTTATAAGGAATGGAATAATGACAATGCAACTATGTTTTTGGTGTTTTTTTGAAATAGGGGATGCAATGATGATATTTTCTAAAGAGGATGCCAAGTGCAATGAGGGTAATGAGGACTAAAATGAGGATGTCAAATGCAATGGGGATAATGAGGACTAAAATGAGGATGTGGAAGACTAGAGTGTTCTAATGTAGATGCAAGGAACACCAAAGTGCACTCAATATTAGTATACTTCTTGAAAGGTTTCCTAAGCACTCAAGGTGTGGACAATGCCTCAATTTCAATTGGCAAGGGACTATTTGTAGGACTAAAGGAAATGATAAGATGACAAGGTGAGATTCCAAACTAGACTTATGAGTTGGAATTATCTCACAAAAGGACAAAGACTAAAAATGGGATGATTTTGACTAAGTCCAAAGACAATCTAATTTTGAAGGTAAAGGTTTGACCAAGAATGAAAAGTTTACCTATTCTAAAGTTTGTAAAATGAGGATTTATGAGGTTATTTATGCTAAAAAATGATGTTGGATTCTAAGGTGTAACTAAAAAGTTTAATGGAGAACTAAATGCAAACTTAAAATGCAAGGAGGATTTGAGCAAATTTTTTTTCTGGTTTTGAACAGAGATTGTAGAAAAAAAGGTGTCTGAAAACAATTTGAAAATGTTTGGTCTCGGGTTTTGACATTGACAAAGATTTTTCAAATTGACAAGCAATTACGTCATTTCAAGTGACAAATGTGTTTTAGGTTGTCAAATGCATCGCAGTTTTAGCAAATGCCTCGTTTTAGGTCACAGATGTAGTTCAACAGATCGATTGTGTTGTGCAAGGAAGTAAATGTAGTGCAATATAGTTAGATGTGTGGATTTCAATAGCAAAAGTGGTTTATCAGGCGATTGCATTGCACAGAGTCTTGAATGTAGCTCAAAATGTCAAATGTGTTGCAAAGGACAACAAATGTGGTGTAACATAGGAAAATGTGTTTTTCTAAGTGTCAAATGTGTTTTAACAGGGTAGATGTGTTGCAAAAAGTCTTGGATGTGTTGTAGTTTGTAACAATGTATGGTTTTTGTGCAAGTTTTGGCTAATTTTTGAACTTGTTTTAGTCTAAATGTATTTTTCTAGATTGGTAACGATGTTTATTTATTCATTGTTTCAGAAAACACTTGGCAAACACATTGTCTTTGAATGCTTTGAAATCAAGCATAAAGAAGACAAGAATAATCCTAGGGTTGGCAAGGACTATATTCTTTGGATTCCACATGGGTTTTCCCAGCCACACTTATTCTTAGTGGGTGATTTAGAAGCTTGGCCACATAGGCTCCCCCTTACATTGCACTCACTTCTTGGGTCAACCAAGCTTTGAGCCCTCATAAATCTCCCATGGCAAGATCTTCACCTCTGCTAAGAACTACGCAAATGTGGATGCCTTAGCAATGATTGTTGCTATACCAGTGAATAGATAGGGTTTTTGGCTTCCACACAAAAAAAAATTAGTTTGGGCACCCATTCGAGTGGCCACACATGAAGCAAGATTAGCTTCGATAAGGAGGAATTCCAGCCTATAGAGGTTACGCTCCATAGGGTTTTGGGGAATTCACTTGTTTGTGTGACACATCCACACTCGTAATCCTAATTTTTCTATTAGGATTCACATTTGTATACTGGTCAATAGTAGCTCGGCTAAAGAGCTTCATTGTTGGTTTGAGTCGCCTTGGGGTGAGTACTTTTTCCCACCAAGGAAGGCCTAATTCCTAGAGTCAATAATAGTTTCTCTTGCACCCAGGATCGCACAAGTGCACAAGGGGAGAGGATACTTCTATTATTGAATCAGGGTTACATAAAAGTGAAAACAAGAATGTTCATTTTAATGCCCAAATCCAAATGTGTGGGAGGTTATACAAAATGTTGAAAGGTGTTTCTAATTCTCAAGATCACCAAATGGCATGAGAGAAAAGCATATGCACCTAGAAACAAAATGCAGACCACAAGACAATGCTAGCACTTGTAAATTTTAAACCCACTTATGATGTCAACTCAAGCACTCAAATTCTTTTTAGGCCCACTAATAATTCTATGTGAAAAAGGAACTCAAGATAAAACAAAGTAAAGCCAGAGCCCTGCAAAGCACAATTAGTAATTTTGGCTTCCAATATTTGACAAATGACAGTTGAGGTTTTAAATTTCAAACCGTGGACATTCAAACCTGCAAAAAGGTCAAAGATTAACCAAAAAAAAAATCAAAATTAAATTAGAAAGAAAAAAATTAATCTAATCTAAAAAAAATAAATTTAATGAGAATCATAAATTAATCTAATCTAAAATTCTATATTAATTAATCTAAAAATCTAAAAAAAAAATAAATATTTCTAATCTAAACTAACAAAATTAATATTTGATCTAAATTAATAAAAACTAGGATTTAATCTAAGTTAAAAAAAATTACTAAATTAAATTACTCAAATGAAATCTAATCTAAATAGCTAAATTAAATTAGTAAAAGTAAATCTATTCTAAATTAAACTACTAAATTAAATCTAATCAAAATTAATAAATTAAATCTAATCTAAATTTACATTTAAATTTACTAAATTAATTAATCTAAAGAAAAAAAAATTTAAAATAATCTAATCTAACTAAATTAGTAAAAACTAAGATTTAATCTAAGTTAACAAAATTACTAAAATAAATTACTAAAGTTAAATCTAATCTAAATTACTAAAAGTAAATCTAATCTAAATTACTAAATTAAATTACTAAAAGTAAAGCTAATCCAAATTTACTAAATTAAATTACTAAAAGTAAATCTAATCTAAAGTTACTAAATTAAATTCTAAATTAAATCTAATCTAAATTGACATCTAAATTTACGAAGTTAATTAATCTAAAGATCTTTAAAAAATCTAGAAATCTAGAAATGATCTAATCTATTTAAGCTAAAAATCTAAAAAAAACTAACAAAGTTAAAATTTAATCTAAAAATAAAATTAAAAATCTAAAAATCTAAAATTTAAAGGAATCTAATGAATCTAATTTTTTTAAAAACTAACAAAATTAAAATTTAATCTAAAAATTAAATTAAAAATTGAAAAAGCTAAAATTTAATCTAATCTACATTTTTTTTTGACAAAATTAAGATTTAATCTAAATTATTAAGGACTAAGATTTAAATTAAAAATCTAAAAATTTAAAATTTAATCTAATATATAAAAAAAAAAAATCTAAAAATCTAAACTAACAAAGACTAAAAGTTAAATTAAAAAAGAATCTAACTAATAAAACAAAAGTTACCCAAAACTAAATTTTTTTGAAAGTTTTTCCCAATTGCTAGCCGCGCAAGCCCTCATTTCACTCATGGGTTTTTGAATGCAAAATCTGATCAATATTGCATTAAATGTTGTGTGACGAAAAATAGATCAAAAACAAGATTTGCAAAATCTTATCAAGAAAATCTAGCATGCGCCCCTCCTAGCAATGTCAAAATTGGTGAATGCACTCTGTTTGTTCTGCCAGCTATGGCAAGCCTTCAGAAGAGAGAACTTTTATCAAACTAGCATTAGAAATAGAAGTTTCTTCCAACTATTTGTGGACCACCAATTAAATACAACATTTAAAATAGAAACTTTTATCGCCATCCTTCGTCTGCTTTTCACATGCTTTTGGATATGTGGTATGTAGGCTGTAGCACACCAAATTGGAGAAGTGAAATTTCTACACCAACAAAGAAGAGTTTGGAGGAGCAACAACCAATAGCATTGTGGAAGAACAACCAAACTATCAAAGCTGAAAGTTCCTTCTATTTGCAACGGAGAGCACAATAATTTTCCATCAAAAAGACGATTGAGAAACTTTCAAGCAAATGAAATTGTCAATTGCAAAGCCAACTTCTGCACCCTTTTTTAGCATCCTCTGCTCGCACAAAAAGTGGGGGCTTTGGAGCAGGGTATGGTGATTCATCAAAGCATAGTTGAGAGAATATTTTTATCAGATGTTGGAGTTACAAGTGGCCTGGTAGACTTCGATGCAAAATGTGGAAGCATACGAAAGGAATAGGAACTACGTGAAAAAGTGTCTCAACTAGATCAACTTCAGGATAAGCTTAAAATGGATTTTTTGAAAAATCTTTGGAAACTTTTAAGCAAATGCAGCTATCACGAAAAATCCATATTCAACAACCTTTGCCAACATCCTCACTGCCAGGCACATGAATTGCTGGATAGAATGTCTTAAATAATTATGGTCTCATGGAATGTAGTAATGGTAGGGTGCATAGAAAGATTGCATTTTGAAGGAATATCCTTAATGGATTTTCAGTAATGACAGGTGAATATCCTACAATAAGGAACATCCTTATTTCAAAATATGCACGCGAACAGAATTAGATTTAGATTTGAGAAAGTGGATATTTCTTGCTTAATCTAAATCTAATATTAGATTGTATCAAATATATTCTCATGTGTATATAAGAATAGGCACTCCCTTTGACAACATATTTTTGGATTAATCGATATTTGTATACTCATTCTTGAAATACTTACTTTGGTTGAGATTTATAAGAAAGTGTGTAAGACTTAAAAGTGCATATCTCTTCTTTGAGAGCATATTCTGATATTAGATTGTATCAAATATATTCTCATTTAATAGAATATATATATGTACTTTCTCATAAAACACTATGAGCAAGTATTATATTTTAATTTAGATACAATATGCTATAATATGCACATGAATAGAACAATATTCCAAAAATATACTTGATTAATTTATTCAAAATACGGAAAAACAAAACTAACACCCAATTCAACAAATCAAAATAGATAATATTAAATCCATTATTTCAAAATACATCAGGTGCACCTGCACAAAAAGATTTGGTTGTCTCAAAGAAAGCCTTTAGAGATAGGGTTTTTCCATCATATTTAATACCCAAATGCAAAAGATGAAGGAATATCTTGAATCTAGTCTAATGCAATCAAAGGATATACTATGGAAATTTACCAAAGATATATTATACCAAAACAATGTCGGGTTCACCAAATGTAATGCAAAAAAAAATTCAAGCTAGTTTCAAGTAGCATAAACTATTAAATCCCCAATAACAATAGAGAACAATGGAAAGCAAGAAACATGAAAATATGAAACACTATCACCTGGTTTTCAAGCCTCCCTTGATTGACCTCCATTGGCCTTCTCCATCTTGCTACAAATGGTATGATTTCCCTTAGATTTGAACTGCAACTATCATCTATGCCTTAGACAAGAAAAATATTGAAGTAATGTGTGCTCAAGTACTCAAAAGCTCTCAAGCATGTTGTAAATAACTTGTGTGTCTAAAATGACTGGAAAGAGGGCCTTTTAAAGAATGCCAAACTAAGAATGGATGTCCAAGATTAAAATTTGGTGAAGCCCTAAGATCAAAGGCCAAGATTCAATGTGATAAGGAGGATTAGGGTTAGGGAAAAATTAGGTCAAAGTTAGGGAAAGCTTTCAAATGAAGGGTTGAGATTTATCCAATTAAATCAATGGTGGAAAATAAATGAGATAGAATAAGGTAGTTGGAAAATCAAATAATAATAGAAATTATTTGATTTATGGAGGATGGTTGACTTATGAATTAAACAATAGTTTAATTCATAAATGGGAATGAGACAAAAGACAATAAATAATTGTTTTAATTATTTATTTGGTGGGATGGAAAGTGGATTAAATAAATAAGTTTATTTAATTGAAAGATAAATGGTAATGTTATTAAACAATTAATGGTAATTATTTAATTGTACGTGAGGGAGAAGTGTGGTTGTCATAGAAAATATGGTTTGCAAGTTGAGGCCATTTTTATGTGTCTACAATAACAACTTTATAACTTCTTCATCAACCAAAAGATAACCATGTCCATGCCTAGTCAGCAAAGATTTAAAAAGCACAAAAAACAATAGAAAGAAAGTGATTAATTCATCCAAATCATCACTCGTGTCATCAACCTTTATGATAAGAAGAGAACAATATTCTGCAATACCTCAACCAAAGCCTAATTTGCACTATTTCCAGGCTATGTATTGTTTCTCTTTTGTCTATTATTCACCACATTCCTCATCATCCATACTCAATAAACTTTTCCAACCATGAATTATATCCATCTTCAATAGGCCACTTTGTACTCAATAGAGTTTGCACCTTCGCACTATGCTAAGTGTACTTAACATCAACTAATGCTCTTGCTTCTCTAATAAACACATCCATTCTCATCTCCACTCTAGCCATGTTGTCAATGTGGGAGTTCAACCTGGAGTAATCAACTTCAGTCAACATGTCTTTAGCCTAAGGTAAGCATTCCTCCAATTCATGCTTCCACTTGGAAAAATCCATCAACTCAACCTTACCATCAAATATTTTTAGCAGACCATGCTCTTCCATGTCCCTAAACATTTTCAATTTGTTGCCAAGTTGTATCCCTAGCTTCCCATGAAAAATTGTTATTTCATTGATCATATAAATGGCCTATAGTATCTTAGGAATTTGAGTATGGGCCTCAAGATACACATTCGCTTTAGACATGTTATCTCTTTTAGGATTACCACTCTAGTGCTTTATTGACTCTATTTATTCTGAAAAGCCCTCTGAAATTGCAAATATTTGATATTGGCCTCATGGATATTCTTGTAAGATGCCCAAACATCATCGGCTTTATTGACCAATTTGGTCACTCTATGTTTCAACACATCTTCAAAAATATCACTGACCACCTTAATTATCTCCAATTTGGCCTTCTTGGTAGTTTCCTTTTTTGATTTTAGATCCTGGTTCAACTCTTGAATTTTGAGGGACAAGGTCTCTTTGTCTTGTGTAGAAAAATCTAAAGTAGAACTGATTGGGGATGGTAAACCTCTTTGTGCAATAACCAATACATTATTATGCTCATCCATTAACTTATTATATCTATCAACAAACTTCCTATAGTTGGCCTTTGTAATCTGAGCAGTATCTATAGTCAACATTGCAATGTGCATTGTTAGTTGTGCACTTGTAGTAGTTGTCATCTATGTTGCTCTCTTGACAATTAATAATCCAATATCCTTCTCTATGAATTGTATGACATTAGGCTTTCCTGTGTTGGGATCCATAGACCAAACAACCAGTGTATGCAATCTAGGACTAAAACCTAAACCAAATATTTTATTGTCAAAAGCTTCCTCAGAAACAGATGCATCAGGGTCCTTCCTAACTTCATCTAATGCAATGGCAGATGATATGTCACATCTAGGTAACAAAAGTGCACAACTTCCTTTCACTAATTCCCTTTCCTCCTCTAATGGAATGCTAGCTATTTATTATTTTATTTTATACTCCTCTTCTTTCTCAACTTCTTCTTGTAAGGAAGGGTCAGCTTTCTCCCTCACTTCTTCAATCCTTCTTTTAATGTCAACACTTTTAACATGGATGAAAAACTCCCTAAATTCCTTGCACTTGATAATAGCATCATCACACATAAATTCATCACAGGTTTTTATTCTGACATCATCATCCTTAGCCTCATTGTATACCTACTTTACAACCCTACTAGGGGGAACCACAATATTCAATGCATCATCTCCTTCAAATAAATCCTCATCTACTTCCTACTCCATTGGGACGTGCTCACAAAATTCCACTAGGACTTGAGCCTCACCAATCTATTCACTTTCTAAGTAATCCAGTAATGGGACTACGACAAGCTTTCCACCAGTCTTCCTTGATTCCACATGGATTCCTGGAGTGAAAGATTGATCCAACTAGCTCTTTATGTGAGCATCATGGTTTTATTTTGTGAATTTAGCATCAATCTCACCTTGCTTTACCTTCTCAAAGAAGCTTCTATCACTAAAATCAACAAGCATTAATTTTTCTCTTACAAACTTATCATATAAGTCTAAGTAATGGCTAACATAAAAAGGGTTAACCTTTATCATCCTATCCTCTATTGTACACATCTTTCTCCATGCATCCTTTCTTGTATTGAATTCCTCATCAGTGGATTAATTCCTGATTACATTTTCCTGGAAATAGAATTGATGGGGTTTTCCTCCAAATCCCCTAGCTTTTATTTGAGCCAAGATCACCCCTTCAGGATCACTGAACCTACTGACTTCTTGATCCATCTTGTAGTTGTTTATAAGAGAGCTAAACCTCTCAATACCCTCCTTTGAGGTACATCTGAAGTATGAAAAATGTACATCAGGGTTCACAAGAGAAGCTTTTCTTTGACCCCTAAAATACTCCCTATCCATGGTGTCCATCTACAACATTACTTCCATAAAAGATTTTTTTTTTGAGAAATAAACAAACAACTTATGAGGTGGCACTAGGGTTCCATAAACCCTGATTGTAGTATAATTGTTATGAAGATACCAATCTCCCGAATTGAATTTGTGTTTGGTGTCCTATTCATATTCTAATGGCCTTAGTATCTCCTTGAAACCTTGTGAAATTCTTTGCAAATGCTTCAAACCCATTTGTTTGAGTACTAAGAATTTGAAAACATTGCAAAACATGTTATAATTAGAGTCTAGACAGTAGTAAGTGCATCAATAAAGAATAATGTCTACACGATAGTGGATGAGTGGCATCCTTCAACCTCACCAGGTCCTCATGCAAGTGTTCAACAATGTAAGTAGCATAATGCCAAACCTTGTTCTGATACTTGTGCTTAATTTCAATTTCCAAAGTCATAAGGGCAATAACCATCTTAATATCATACTCTTTATGCAAAACTTGACATATTGCATAATAGGTATTCCTGAAGTAGTCTTCAAATTCAACACAATCAAATGGTTTCACCTTAGAAGCAATAAAAGGCACACCATTTTGCTTCAAATCACACCTCCTATCAATAGGAAACACACCCTTTCTATACCAAATTGTATTCTTCTCATACTCATTGTATAGCTTGTGGACAGTAGTAAGTGCATCAATAAAGAATAATGTCTACAGGATAGTGGATGAGTGGCATCCTTCAACCTCACAAGGTCCTCATGCAAGTGTTCAACAATGTAAGTAGCATAATGCCAAACCTTGTTCTGATACTTGTGCTTAATTTCAATTTCCAAATTCATTAGGGCAATAACCATCTTAATATCATACTCTTTATGCAAAACTTGACATATTGGATAATAGGTATTCTTGAAGTAGTCTTCAAAGTCAACACAATCAAATGGTTCCACCTTAGAAGCAATAAAAGGCACAAATTTTCTCTTCAAGTCACACCTCTTATGAATAGGAAACACACCCTTTCTGTACAAAATTTTATTCTTCTCATACTCATTGTACAACTTGCGAAAATTAATGGATTCAAAGGTAGATGGATTCAATTGAAAAGCCTCCATTATTTGGCTCGCAGAAATATCCAACATGGGAAAGAAGTCAAGGAACCTTTTGATTGTTTTGTCATTTGGATCATAACACCTGGCCAATGCTAACATCAAATCTACCTCCACAAACACATTTCGACACTCCAACTTGCCTATGTCACATGCCCATATATTGCAAGCAGGATGATTAGCATATCTTCATTTGAAAGCATAGTAAAACAAATCCCAACCACTTTGTGGCACTGCAATAACACAAATTCTAGAAGCAGTGTCCTCAAAATGAGTAGTTAGGATTCCCTCACTAGTTTTTCTATTTCCTACCTTCTTCTTTACTTCCTTATTTGGTTCTTGAGGGGTTTCCTCCATAAACCTAGGACGGTCCTTCTTAACAATCCTTTTCTTTTTTGGTGTACTTGCTTCATCAAGTTGGGGTTGGTCACTCTAAGGTTTAGGTTTGTTAACCTATTTTTGGGTGGGTTTTCTTTCATTATTAGCTTTAGACCCACTAGATTCACTCATTATTACTTCACAGTAAAACTAGGGTTTTCAAGATTATGAGAAATTATAACCTAAGCTTCTTAAGAGCACAAGGTTTGAAACAAAAGAAAAAATTATATCCTCCTTACCTCAAAACCTATGAGTAAAAACTTCAATTCCCTCTTAGCAGCTAAAAATAACAATTCCAAACACAACCCTAGTCATCTATACCATTTCCCAAATTACCCAATACACGAACTAGCTTAGGGGTCAAAAGATTAACTTACCCAAGAGAAAATTGGTTATTCTTCAAAATTCACCTTATCTGGAGCCTTGCTGTTGTCACTTCTCCACTCAATTATTTCCTATGTGCATGTTGACTACAATTGTAAGATAAAATACTGGACAATCTCCTTAATACCCCAGCATTGAAGTGAATTCACCATTAATGGTTGATGGATTGTTCATGAGAGAAAACTAACAAATAGTCATTTAGGTTTAAATCCTAACCGTTGATCTTTTGGATTTTAAAACATAATAAATGATCCTCCTCTACCATCACCCATACCTTTTACAATGATGATTTAAAACAATGAGGAAGTCCCAATATTTTTCCACATAACCACCCACTAGCCCATAGCACATCATGGACCCTATCGCTCCTCGTAGAAGAGAGTTTGAAATGCTTGAAGGTTTTGGCGAGGGGAGCTTCCTAGCGATGCCTCCAAACAACCTAAACCATCACATATTGTTGTAATCATCTTGAAGTTGAAAATGTTTTCAATGATGATCCAATCAAGCAATGATATGAAAATTTGACACATGGCGATCACATCATTCCTTTCCATTGCTCATCGCTAAAAATAGGAAAGACCTTGAAACACTTTGGTGATGGTGCAATACAACACACCAAAACAATCATTGCTTTTCACCGAAGTGAGACTGAAGGTTTGAATAAATTTAGCAATAGGCGATGCTAAGGGAAACTATAGCCCATCGCGAGTTACTGAAATGAACCTACCATTAAAGATAACTTCATCAATGGACAACCACTGAAGTGATTGAGAATTTTCCTGTGCAAATAAGATTTTTTGAAAAGGGGCCATATGAGGTCGATGAGACTCAAACCCTTAGGAATAAAACTTAATACTTAAATCTTTCACCATGGAATATTTGTGCCCAACTTATGAAGTAGCAAGGAAATGGACAAAAAAATGGCAATTGATGAAACTAGACCAAGGGGCTAGTAGAAATAGGATTCAAAAGGTTCAAGTTGTAACTTGGATGACTATTAATTGGGTAAGATAGGTCAACAAAGGATTAGAACATTCAGGGTTTATGACTATGTGAACATTGAAAAGAGGGCTTTTAATCTAAACCCTAAATCCTACCCATGGAAACATCAGCTCAAAACCAAGACAAGGCAAGATTCAGCTCAAATTTCAAAAAAAATCAATAGCTCTACCAGGGGCTCATGCTCGAGGACGCAATCCAAATCTCAGGGTGTAGCATACCAACACAGAGTGAAAAAAACAAAGGAGCTTGCCTAGACAAGGCAAGCAAACACAACCAAAAGAAAACACACCAAACCTATATACAATAATTACAAAGCTATACAATGTACATGGAGAATAACCTATTTCAAGAGAAATATAGGACTTCAAGAACTGTTCATGTATTGGAAGTTCTAGAATTTTACCTATCAAGGATTGCAAGAAATACGAGTCCTCTCCATGTATATCTGCAATCAAATAGGGGCCAAGCCACAAAGGATCAAAATTCCTATTTTTTCCTTTGTCTTCCATCCTTGCATTCCACATTAAGACCATCCATCCAAGTTCAAATTTTCTTTCAATGGCCTTCTTATCATACAGGTGTTTGACTTGAAGTTGCAACCTCTCATTTCTTTTATGAGCTTCTCTTCTAGTTTCGTCAAGCTAAACTAGCTCCTCCATCATGTGTTACATCTCATCACATATGTCAGTGTCATACTCTTGAATGAACTTGTACATTTTTAACAAGTTTTTATGAGGTATCCTTTCTTCTATCCCATATACAAGGTTAAATGGTGATTTCCCAATGACCTTGACTATAGTTCTATCTACCCACAATGCAAGCTACAATTTTGAATCTCATGCTTTATTTTTTCTCTCAATCAGTCATTTGATGATCTTCATCAAAATTTTGTTGTTGGATTCTTCTTGTCCATTCCCTTCAAGGTGATAGGGAGATGCATAGGAGATTCATATACCATGTTTACTACAAAAGTCAATAAATTCCTTTGATCTAAAGCACATGGCATTGTCAGAAATGATTCTTTCTGGGGTCCCAAACTTGATCAATATATTATTCATTAAAAAATCAATTACTACTTTGCTTATTGCTTTCCTTGTGGGAATGACTTCTACGCACTTTGAAAAGTATTTTGTTGCAACAAGGATCCGGGAGTGTCCCCCACTTGACTTCTTTGATATTTTGCCAATAAAATCAATGCCCTATTATTGAAAAGGAGCCTGAACTGAGATTGGCCTAAGGGGTAGATTACCTAAGAACTTTAATTTACTAGTGAACCTCTGGCATGCATCATATTTCTTAAAAAACCTATGAGCATCTTTAAACACAATTGGCCACTAGAACCCTACTCTCAATATTTTGTGAGTAGTTGTTTTTTCCATGTAGTGACCTCCTCATGCTCCTTTGTGCATTTCAATTAAAAGTTCTTCTGCCTAATCTCCATCCACACATCTAAGTAACACACCTTATGGGCTTCTCCTCTAGAGTTCACCATCAATAATGATATACTTGATAGCCTACAACTTGAGAGTTCTTTCATTATTGGGAATTCCTTTACGGCATTGCATAGTCTACAAGTATTCCATAATCCTTATGTACCATCCACAAGTTTGCATGTCGCATATGGGCACAACATTTTCATGTTCAACTTGATTTATCTGATTTTCTTCTAAGTTGGTCTCAGCCATCAACTTATCCAGACATTGACCTCTTACTAGCTTTGTAATTTGGATATCAATGTTGAACTCTTGGATCCTATTAATCCATCTGCATCTTCTCCATGTGGTCTCCTGTTGAGTAAATATATCTTTAACTGCTACACTTGGAACATATGCTACAACAGTTGCTCCCATCAAATATGTCCTAAAGTTCTTTACAACCTTAAACAAGGAATAGGCTTGCTCTTTTGTGGCATCATACTTAAGCTCAATAGCCTACAAAGACTTGTTGAAGAAAGAAATAGGATGTTCAAATCCTTCATCATTCTTCTACAATAATAATCCTGCCATAGTATGGAATGAAGCAAAAGTGAACAGTTGAAATGGCTTTGCATAATCAAGGGACTTGAGCACAGGTGCCTCTTTGATGGCATCTTTTATGGATTGAAAAGATTTGGTAGGTTCTTCATTCCATGCTACTGTTTTTCCTTTCTTTAGCATTTTAGAGATAGGCCTAACAATTTCAGAAAAGTTTGTAACAAATCTTCTCACAAAATTAGTTTTCCCAAAGAAAGATTGGATTCCCTTCACATTTATAGGTGGTGGGATCTTGTTTATTGCTATTACATGTTCAGGGTCAATTGTAACCCCATATTTTGAGACAATATGCCCCAACAATTTACCTTAACCCTAAAAGAACATATCTTGGGATTCAAGGAAATCCCATAATCCAAAGCTCTAACAAATATCTTCTCCAGGTGAGAACAATGATCTTCATCCTTCTTGTTGTGTATAGTCAAGTCAACTTGGTATATAGCTAGGAATAAATCAATAAAGTTAGAAAAATACACATCCATGGCTCTTTAAAATGTTGCACCAACATTAATTAGGCCAAATGACATTCTCACATACACATAGGTTCCCCATGGTGTAGTGAATGCAGTGTTGTACTATTCATATTCTTTCACCATGACCTGGTTATAGCCTAAGAACCCATCCATCATTGAGAGAATTTCACACCCTGTCACCTTTTGTAACATAGCCTCCATATTAGGTAGAGGGTAATTGTCTTTCAAGGATGCTACATTTAGATTCTTGAAATATACACAAAGCCTCAGGTCACCATTCTTTTTCTTGACTAGAACCAAGTTGGAAACCCATGAAGAGTTCCTGATAGGCTTAATAATTCTAGCATCCCTTAACTTCGTGAGTTCTAGCATTTTTGGCTATAATGTGGGATTTATTGGTCTTTTCTTTTGCATAAAAGGTTTTACATCAGGCTTTAGAGGTATCTCATGTTGAAATAGATCTTCCTTGTAAGCCTTCAAGTCATCATATGACGAGGAAAAAACATGTTTGTACTTCCTTAACAAAGCAATCAACATGGTCCTAACATGAGGTTTCATCTTCTTTCCTATGTAAACATTCTTGGGAGAATTGTTAGTTCCTAGATTGATCTCTTCCAGATCTTCCTTATGGGAAGATGTTTGCTTAACATTTGTTCTATCAGGTCCATCAAAGACACTCTCCAATGCAACCAATCCTTGGTGAATTTTATTGGTTTTCAGTTGGATTACTTCATTCCCAAATAGTGTTTCTTTACCATCCACTTCTACTACCAATGAACCAAAGTCAATTTCTTGGATTTTTTATTGATCAATATAGTGCAAAAACTTCAAAATATCATTGTCATTGTCAAATACTTGCCAATTGCAAATATTTTCAACCACTACAGGCCGAGTTTGTACTTCTATTTTTGAGATTCCATCAAAAGTGACATAATCTAATCTGAGAACAATATTGGCTAAAAATTCTGCCCTAACATTCATTCCCCTTTCTATCCAACCTATGTTAAAGGCATCAAAGTCCTCAATGGTATCCCAAACTGTATTACTATATTGCTTAAGCCTTTATTTTTGGAAACAAATTTGGATCTAACTTAGGAAACTACTAACTCAAAATCTCCCAACACTTTTAACATCTTAATACCATGCTTTGAAGATGATTTCAGGCCAAGCAATAGAGCCTCATATTCGGCTACATTATTTGTGTAAGAAAATTCTAACAAGAAAGAGTATTTGAATGTTTTACCTTATGGGGAAATGAGGACAACTCCTGCACCCGATCCCTCCTTAAGAAAAGCTCCATCAAAGTATATAGTCTAGAGATAATCTACTTGTGGTTCCTCTAGGACCTCTCTATCAATTGGTGTAGGCTTAACATATTCCTCCTATTTCAACTCTCCAACCCAATATCCACAAAGTTGATTGTCATTGGTTCTTCTGGCCCCTTTCCATACTCAATCATGTGACAGGATCTTGGTTCCTTGGAAATTTTGACATCCTTCTGATCAATGGAAAATGTAGCAAAAGATAAATCACATTGAATGCTTTCACCCATAGAATCACTCCACTATCTTGATAGCAACATCCCATAATTTGGTGGGATATCCACCACTATGATACTCATGTACAACTCTATCTCGGGGAATGTTGCAACCTTGTATGGAACTCTGTTAATCACTCCTTGATAGGTACTTCTCTCAATTCCATAGAAAACACTTTCCATAAGTGATATCAATCTTCAAACCCATTTCCTCCATGATTTTCACTGGCATCACATTGTTTGAGGCCTCCAAATCAACCATGCAGTTTTTCAACAACTTCCCATCAATGATAAAAATTAGAAAAGATGGATTATTTTGACTTGGGCTTGTAATAATTGAGGTTCCCAAGTATATCTCAACATTTTCATTAACCACTCCTTCAATTTTATCACTTTTTTCTTGATTCTTGATCACTTTGGGTGGATCAACCACCAATTTGTCACTAGAAGTTACAACTACACTATTAATGAGGGAAAATATTTTACTTTTATGTTCATCAATCCTCATCTTTTCCAAAAGTGGGACTCTAACCTTGACCTAAGACAACACTTGAAACATATCCATAGGAGTGTATTTTGGTAATTCAAGCAAGACTACTGTTATCAAATATTCACTACAACTCAATTTGATGGAGTTGATTTGTTCAAGTTTTATTTTAATGTGAAAATTCAAAATTAACCTTTGCAGATGTTTGAACATTGCAAGTGTTAAAATTAATTTGGAGTTCCAAGATGCAATGTGTTTGAGTTGTCTCATTCAATTGTAGCATTAAGAGTTGCATAAAATAAAAGAGATCTTTCATTCTATATTCAGTTGCAGTGTTCAAACATTGTTTTACATGAAAGGAAAAGATACAAAATTGAACAAGTGATTTATAAATGCTGAATTTATATTCATTAAGTAATGAAGAAATAGATTTCCCACACAAGCTAGGGAGTAGCTATGACAATGTAGCAACAAAATTATTCTACACTATTGAAGATGAGAAAAAAAAAGACACATAAGAGTGAACATAATCATCATTGTCTGTAAGTCTTCGAGATGATTTTGGAATTTTGCACCATCCTTTCCCTTGGGATCCAAATAAATCTACAAGAGATGATAAAGATGTTGTTAGAGCTCCGACTATGAACATTCCTATGTGAATTATCAACAATAATGGAGAATTTTGCTAATGATACATTGAAACAACTGAGCAAGATCAAGAGAAGTGACAAAAGCCAAAGAGGAAACATCATAATATCATATTGTTTTTCTTTATCTAACATTGTTTGTTTCCATGTGAAGGTATAGGACAAATCATGTCGTTGATCCATATTGAATATCATAAAGCATGTGGGGTAAAATGGGATCCCACAAGGGTTGAGACTCAGCATGCTATTCCCCAAGCATCCAAAGAAAGGCTAATGAAAAAATATATCCAAAAATTCCCAAGGAGAGACATCCATCAAATGAATGCATCATAAGTGCCAGGAGGACTCAAGCAAGTGACCACCTAGGACAGTCAATTCAAGTGAAATGAAATGAACATCATAGGTGATCAATTGCTCAAGTGAATTACAGTCAAGTGCATCATCACAAGAGGTGATAGTGAACAAGCATACATAATGCCTTGTTATGAATCATTGACCGCCATTGAAGCAAATGAAAGCCCTGGAATATCAAAATTGAGTGCTTCATATTTCAAAGTCTCTCATGCAAACATTGCATTCACATCAACATGTTGTTGTTCAAGAAATAAAAATGCATGAAGAGTACAAGGGAAAGGCTAACTCCATCACAAACTAAGTAACAAGTGGCTACAAGTGAGTTATTAAAGGCAAAGGATGAATGCAGAAAGGGGATGCTAAATCAAAATACAAGGCATCAAGTATTTGAAGGCTAAATGGAATGTGGAACAACAACATACATGGAGAGGTGTCCTCATAATGCCAAAGGTTGCTCAAGTGTGGTTCAAGAAAACATCATATATGGAGGTAATTTGCAAGTTTTAAACCATTTGTATGAAAGAGAAAATATGATTGCATAGTTCATTATTTATTTGAAATACAAAATGAAGCACAAGAATGTTGGGAAAAGGGAAATGTACATGTTTTTAAACTTTCAAATGCATATAATGAAGGCATCAAGTGAAAAAAATGACCATCAAGTGACCTACAATAGTGTCAGTGGCTGAAAGCAAGTGTTACGTGATAAGAAGCCAAAAGCATATCAAGGTAAAATGCATTTGAAAACAAATTTCTGTGTGCAAGTGAATATAAACAACATGACAGTGGCATGTAAACAATGCAATAAAAAATACATGAAGGTATGAAAATGGTTTTGCTTGATAAGTCATTGAGAAGGTATCAAATGAGAGTGAGTTCTATGTATTTTGCAAAATGGACAAACAATTTATTGACATATGCTTGATATCATTTAAACAACAAGGCCCTGGGTAAAATGAAATCTATGTTTTCCATTTAACAAGAAAGTGTCTTCCAGAAGTAACATGAAGCCATTTTGTTCCTTCAGAACAATGTATTTATACTATGGAAAGTCAATGCCAATATTAAACCATGGTTATAAAGAATAGGAATGCAATGGTGTAGAGATTGGATTTCAGAAAAAACTCCACACAAGCCTCACACAGTGTTTTCTAGGATGCATAAATGGAAGAATATTCAAGTTCAAAATGGGGAAAGCCCAGATGCATGTTTTATACCCGTAGCCTTGGGGGGGGGCAAAATTTCTTCTTCACAAGTCATAATACTCATTTAGGGTTTTGAATACAAATGCATATGCAAAGGAAAAATTCAAGGGTTCAAGCCCTAGTTTTGTGTCTTCTAACTATGGAGTGAAAGCTTCAGGCCATGGCCTCAAAGATGAAGACTCACAGTGCAAAAGAGGGTTTCAAATGGATTGCATTCATTTTAGATATATCCCATACACCGAAGTCTTCATTTTCAAAAAAATAAATGGAGAAATAAAACAATAGGCCTACGACCATGAAAGTCTTATAAACCCTCAAAGGAGAAGCTCATACTAAAAATATGTTTCTATCCAATAACAATGCTTGTGCTTACATGGTTGAGGGCTGACCCCTGTCAAGTTTATTAAAAAAGGAAAGAGAGAAACATACAGTGGCCACGGCCTACACAGAATGGTTGAGCTTAAAAAACCCATAATCTTCATTTTTTTGCAAAAGAAAGCTTAGTAAAGATTTATTTAAGAGGGAAATTCCCTTAAAAGACAAAGAGATGGAGGATAGTAGAGCTTACCTTCATTTTTATAGAGAAAATTTTGATGAGAAGCCGTGGCTGAAGCTTCTTAGGTGGCCCAAACAAAACTCCATGGTTGGCCATATGAATAGTGAAAAGGAATGTCACACAAAAACACAATGAAATGCATCAAAAAACCATGGAAGTCGCAGCATCAAAGGCCATATTTTTCATCAAAAGAGTCAAGGAAACCATAAAAGCACAGTCAAAAACTTACCACAGAATGTGGAGGGATAAATGCACCCAGGTTCGAAGGAGGTAGAGCTCGGTGGTGGCTGAAAAGACCAAACCCTAAGTCTCCCCATGGCAGCGCAAATAGAGCCACATTTTCTCCAAAGACCACGATGCAAATGATGGGTAGAATGAGCATTTTGAAACCCTTTTGTGTATTAGGGTTTTCCCCATAAAGTCGGCTGATGTGATTTTTATCACATTGTTTTTGTTTTCCATGCTTTGCCTTGTTGGTATTTCATGTGCATAGGCTAACATAAGCCTATGGCTTATAATTTTTCTTTTATTTTGTAGAAAATCAAACCACATAAAATGCATATGGCTCCTTCTAGGGTAGCTTCTTTCTTTTCCTTAGGAAAAACCTCATGCATTGTCACCTCCATAAATCAAATGATGACTCTAGGTCATAAAACAAAATTCCTAAGTGAGTGAGGGAGTACATTTTATGTTTTTTTTATATAAAAATCAAGCATGTAAGAGAGCAATGCATATGTAAAGTATTTATTTTTTGCAAAAAATCAATATAGTTGAAGATCAAAAGAGGCGAATCAAGAGATGTGGAGGCAAAATTAGAAAATCAGATGTGGCAACCAAGCCTTCTATTTTTGTAATTTTTGAAAACTGCAAGTTGTAAAACAACTAATTAAGCAATGTTTCTATAAATTGCTTGATTAAGTTGTTATTTTAAAATGCAATTAAGATGCACCAAATCTTTCTATTTTGTGTTCTTGGGCGGATTGAGAGAGAAGGTAGCAAACAAAAGTTTCTATTTTCGGTTCTAGTTGTTTGCACCTGTTTTGGAGAGTCTGTTTGGATGGACACCTTGGAAATGGAAATTTTATATCTTGATGGGGTAGTTTGGAGCAGTTTTGGAGCATAATTTTCTAGGCTTTTTCTTGAGATCGAAAATGTAGATTGGCTTGCTTTTTGGGGAGGTAGTGAGCTATATTTTTCTATTTTTGCACTTGATGGTCACTTTTGGCTATATATTGGAGAAAACTTGATTTTCTCAGGGTTCACAAATTTCAATTTTTGGCTCTCATATCCATTGCTAAGAGAGTCTTGTAAACTTCTAAATTTTATTTTGATTATATTGTTTCCTTCAATTTCAATATAAGAAATAGAGTTCCCCTTTCATTTTATCTTGTCATGTTCTTGCAATAATAATTTGGATGATTGTTTGTGATTCAAGTTTGAGGATCCTTCTTTTGTCTTATTATTATGGGTTGTAGATAGGAATTGTAGATAGTTCAAGTTGCCCATTGTATTCAACTATTCCTGAATCTTTGTGCAAAACATTGTTGAGCTAGCTGATCTAAGGTGCATTGTGGGAGTTATTGCTTAAAAGGGGGTTGTTGTGAATCAAATCATGTCAAAGTCATTGAGTGTTAGTTGATCATCATTTAGCTATAGGTTGCATTTTTTAGATTTTTCTCTCTTCCCTTCCCCCATAAAATCCATAGTTTAGGTGATTATCTAAAGGGAACCAACCCTGATATGGAGATTCACTCTACTACATGGACTTACCCACAAGTCTAGAGTGTTTCCATGTTGAGGTAGGATAAACAAGCCCAACTTGTGTGAGGGTGCAATCCTGATCTCCAAAAACTACTTCCTCATCCATCATTTTGTCAGTTTGTTTCTCACCCTTTTCAGCAACATACTCTTGCTCTTTAGCCTTCATAGCTAGGGAAATGACTCCATCATATATCTTGGCTTTACTCCCCTTCTTAGCCCAAATTCTAGCTCCTTTACCCTCTTCGGGTTTTGTTTCATCTTTCTTGGTTTCTATATTGGTCCCTTTGTCATCTACTTTCTTCTCTCTAATGAACACGTCATGTTTTCCTTGATCTTCATTCACAACTTTCTTTCTCAAATGATAAGTACTCATTGCTTGATTAGCCAATGTAGCTTTCATATTTACAATTTCTTCATTTGAGGGTCTTAACAGACAAATATTACCTGCTTCAAGATTATAGACATGGTAGTCATTATATCTCTCTTCACCATAGAATACTTGTTGATGATGTGCACCTACTTCTTGCCTTTGCATATCAACATCACCTTTGCAAGGCTCATCATCAAAAGAATAATCATCACAAGCAAGATTAGATGTAGTCATTAGTACATTTACTATTTCATCCTGATCTTGAGGGGGTTCAAAATATCCTTGATCATCTTGTGACTTCTCCACAGATCTTGCCACTACACATTGTTGTGGTGAATGAGGTAATTGACATACCATGCACCATGGTAGATCTTCAATGACATTTGTAGAGTGTTTCTGCAATGGGTCAAATGTGCCTTGTGCTTGAAAATTTCTCTGGTTGTTGTGAACTGGCTTTTCATTGTTCCAATTGGTATGGTAGGGGTAATCTTGTAACCTTGGTGGCCTTTCATTTCTTTAGAACTATGGTTTTTCATTCTTTGCTACCTTTTGCAACAAACTAAGAACCTGATCCAATTTCTCCTCAGGAGCTGTAGTAAGGAAAGCAGAGGTGCGGAAGCAACTTTCCTAATGTCAAAACCACAGGGAAGTAAGCATACAGTACTTTTAATTTCCAAATTACAATCTAATTAAGACACACATGAAATATTTATAGAAACAGAGACGATACTCAAAGACAATGAACAACAAATTTATGTGGGAAACCCTTTCGGGAAAAAACCCACCACACCAAGCTGAATCTCTTTGTATTATAGTAACAACAATTACATACAATGCAGAGATACAACTCTCTAGTATTAGTTCACAGTAGCTTCATTCACTATTCAATCTCTTACATAAATGCTCTCAACAATCCGATACATTTCAAAATCAAAAACAATTCCTTAAATCTTATCACATCATGATTTTTTTGTCTTTTGTTCATCCTTATCCACCATTGCCCCATCATAGAAAGTTTCCTCTTGAGCGTTGATTTTTCCCTACATGCAGCTTAGCTCTAGCATCACAACTATTGCAAAAATCTAACTGCCATCCATTTTAAATTCACTTCCTCTGATTGGTTCATAAGGCTCCACATAGGATGATCAATTTGGTCAAAGTCATTCAAACTTTGTTGGCATATCGGTGAGATACTAACAGTGTCTCCCCGATGCCACAAATTCTTCACTATCGATATCATCATAGACTCCAATAGTTGGCAAGACGATATAGTGAACGCCATGAGTCATACCAAATCCATCGACATCCATTGCATTCCTATCGGCAAGAGTTTTTCCATCGGAAAGAAATTTTAGTGAGCTTCACAAGTCACATCAATTTCAAATTTTCCATCGGCAAGACTTTTCCATTCGCCAAGAGGTATTGCCGAGTCTCCTCAATTTTCACTGAAGCACTTGACAGTAAACAAGACATTCGTCTTTCGCTAAGACTTCACTTCGAGCAAACATGTCTTCCCGAGTCGGCAAGACATTTTGCTCTCACCAAGACCTCCTACCGAGTCTTCATGTTGTTCCAAAGTATCCACCAGTCGGTGAGACTCATCACTTTCGCTAGGACTTCATACTGAGGTCCTATGTCATACCAAGTGCCCTAATCACCAGTCAGCAAGACTTTTGTCTTTCTCCAAGACCTCACATCAAGCACCCATGTCTTACCGAGTTAGTAAGACACTTGACCTTCGCCGAGAGGTTTCACCGAGATCTCTTATGTTACTCCGAAGCCATACAACTATTGGCGAAACTCTCCATTGGTTGCCAAGACTTCATACCAAAGTCTTTGAGTCACCGCGAAGACCCCAAGTGTGTCCCTGTCGGTGAGACCTTCCATTGTCACTAGGACTTCTCCCTAAGACCCTTGTGTTACCCTGATAGTCAAATGCTATTGGTGAGACTTTCTCCATTCGCTGGGACTTCTCCCTGAGACCCTTGTGTTTCCCCGATGCCTGATAAGAGAATTTTGTCGGCCAGAGGTCTCCACTTGACAAAAGGTCACACCAAACACAAAAGGTCACAGCGATAGACTTGTCGGCAAGACATCAACTTTGTCTTGGCGACATGAACATTTCAAGAGAATTTAGAATAGCTAGTCAGCTAGACATGATTAATTTCATAGTGACTTTTCCCTTCAAGAGTTCCATGTTAGTATGGATTGAGGCACATATTCCAAAAATCTCCCACTTGACAAAGACCTTAATGACAACTCCATAGCATAATAAAACTACTAAAATTCATGGGCCAAGAGGCCCATCGAACTGGCACACCACCTGTATTTGTCTATGCTCACAGGCTTCGTCAATGCATCTGCAACATTCTCCAGAGTATCCACTTTCTCCAAAGAGACCTTCCCATCCTCCACCATATCCCGTACAAAATGATACTGTACATCTATATGTTTTTTCCTGGCATGGAAAGTAGAATTTTTTGCCAAACATATAGCACTCTGACTGTCATAGTAAATTGTAATTTTTCCTACATCAAAACCAATGTTAGAACACAAACGTTTTAACCAGATTGCTTCTTTACAGGCATGTGTAGCTGCCATGTATTTTTCCTCTATAGTGGACAAAGTGACTACAGCCTGCCGCTTGCTCATCCAACCCACTGCACCACCATTCATCATGAAAATGTATCCACTAGTGGATCTTCTACTATCAATGGCCCCTGCCCAATCAGAGTCCACATAACCTCGAATACTAAGATTCCTCTATGATTCAACCAAGTTCCCATGGTAACACAAAGCATAGTCTGCAGTGCCCTTTAGATATCTAAACACTCTCTTCATAGCATCCTAATGTGTCCTTCTAGGATTAGCCATAAACCGACTAAGAACTCCCACTGTTTGGCCAATTTATGGCCTTGTACAGACCATTGCATACATAAGGTTTTCAATTGCACTATCATATGGCACACTGGTCATGTCCTCCATCTCAGTAGGAGATTTTGGATAGTCTTCAATAGATAGCTTCATTCCCTGCATAACTGGAACAACTAGCTGCTTGCAATCAGTCATACAAAATCTCTCTAGAATAGTCATGATATACTTACTCTGACTAAGCCAAATTTTTCTATTCTTCCTTTCCCTAGTTATTTTTATTTCTAGAATATACCTTGTTGCACCAAGATCTTTCATTTCAAACTTTGCAGAAAATTGAGACTTAAGATCAGAAATCATTAGCTTACTATTGCCTATGAACAACATATCATCAACATAGAGAGAAATGATAAAAACTTGATCACTTTTAGCTCTGTAATACACACAGTGATCAAATTTTGATCTTACAAATCCCAATGACAATACAAATGTGTCAAACTTTTGGTATCACATTCTAGGAGACTGTTTTAACCCATACAGAGATTTCTTCCACTTGCAAACTAGTATTTCTTTACCTTTTTCCACAAAGTGCTCTGACTGGGACATATAAATTTCTTCTTCAAGATCACCATGAAGAAACGTTGTCTTCACATCCATATGTTCAATCTCTAAGTCATACGCTGATGCAAGTGACAAAAGAAATCTAATAGATGTCAGCTTAGCTACAAGAGAAAAGATTTCTCCATAATCAATTCCCTCTACTTGGGAATAACCTTTTGCAACCAGCCTCGCTTTATATTTTTCTACACTACCTTCCAGACCAATTTTCTTTTTAAAAACCCATTTGTAGCCCACAACTTTTATGCCTTTAGGAAATGGCACCAAACTCCAGGTATCATTCTTTTCTAATGATGCCATTTCTTCATTCATGGCTTCCAACCAAGAGTTTGAATCAGACATTTTAAATGCCTCTTTCATAGTCCTAGGTTCATTAGTGCTAGAAATTAAAGCATAGGCACAAGTAGACTCTATCAAAGAAAACCCATACCTATCAAGTTTCTTTCTTTCACGAGTTGACCTCCTCACATGTTGAGGCTGAGGTGGTTCTTCATCTTCTTCAGAACTTTCAGAGCTACTTGAGCTTTCCTCAGATCAAGTACATTTTTATTTTTCAATTCCTCTTTATCTGGTGTCGGAGGAATTTCTACTATATCCTTTTCATTTTCCAATTTCTTCTCTGACTATGGATCCAATGTAGAAGGCTTCAGCTCACAAAAGATAACACTTCTACTATACAAAACCTTCTCAGTCTCAGGATTCCAAAGCTTGTATCCTTTTATGCCTATAGCCAATAAAAATACACTTTACAACTTTGTTTTCCAACTTAGATCTTTTTTCAAATGGCACATATGCATATGCCTCACAGCCAAAGACACGAATATGTCTCAGAGAGGGCTTCTTTCCAGACCATGCTTCCAAAGGCATCTTCTCAACAAGAGCAGAGTTAGGAGAACGATTTACCAAGTAACATGTTGTAGAGACTACTTCAGCCCAGAACTTCTCCTCCAAGCAAACACTGCTCAACATACTTCGTGTTCTTTCCATTACTATCCTATTGAACCTTTTAGCAACTCCATTTTTTTGTGGAGTGTAAGGTGTAGTCTTATGTCTTTTAATCCCATTATCTGTATAGTACCTTTTGAATTCATCTGAACAAAACTCACTGCCATTGTCAGTCCTTAAACATTTTATTTTCCTACCAATCTAATTGTCAACAAGGTTTTTAAATTCCTTAAACCAACTGAACACTTCTGATTTACTTCTCAGAAAATATACAAATGCTCTTCTTGAATAATCATCAATAAACAACACATAGTATCTTGATTTAGATAAAGAAGAAACATTCACTAGACCAAACACATTAGAATGCATATAATCAAGCAAACCAAAAGATTTGTGAGGACTAGAATAAAATGAAACACGGTGTTGTTTACCATATATGCAATGTTCACAAAATTCAAACTCAAGGTTACAATCTTCAAGCCCTTCTACCAGGTTTTTATTTTTTAAGGTTTTTAAACCTTTCTCACCAATGTGGCCTAGCCTATGATGCCAGAGCATAGTCTTTTCTGCTAGAAGTTTAACCTCCATGGAGTTTACACCATCAGGAACGTTTTCATTCTTTTCCCCATGAGTAGCTTTTAGTGACTTTGCAGAGACACTATTGCATTGAATAGCTTGTGCATCCAGCTTGTACAAGGTACCAATTCGAGCACTCCTAGCCAGCACCATAGAGCCTCTAGTCATCTTGCATCCATTTCTAGAGAACATGACATGCACTTCAATATCATTTAGCTTACTTATAGAAAGTAGATTTCAAGCCAGACATGGTATATGCATCACATCATTAATTCCCTTCACTCTTCCATCAAGGAATTGAATTTTGACTCTTCCACAACCAACAATTTCCAAAGATGAATCACTTGCTAAATACACCTTTCCACCATCACAGTTTTCATACTTTGTGAACCAGTCTCTATGAGATGTCATGTGGAAAGATGCTCCAGAATCAATCAACTAGACATCATCTGATGCCTGTGTACCCAAAGCTACAATGAAGGCGTCTGCATCACTCTGAGAAGAATCATTTCCAGAAGAGTTCTTCTTCTTTTTCTCCTCCTTGCAATCCTTTCGGACATGACCGGGTTGCCCACAATTCTAACATTTCACCTTGGAATTCTTGCCAAGAGACTTTGATCTCCCTACTGATTGCGGAAGCAAATTTCCTAATGTCAAAACCATAGGGAAGTAAGTATACAATACTTTTGATTTCCAAATTACAATCTAATTAAGACACACATGAAAGATTTACAGAAATAGAGAAGATACTCAAAGACAATGAACAACAGATTTACGTGGGAAACCCTTTTGGGAAAAAACCCACCACACCAAGCTGAATCTCTTTGTATTATAGTAACAACAATTACATACAATGTAGAGATACAACTCTCTGGTATCAGTTCATAGTAGCTTCATTCACTATTCAATCTCTTACAGAAATGCTCTCAACAATCCGATACATTTCAAACTCAGAAACAATTCCTTAAATCATTTCACATTCAAATTTTTGTCTTCTGTTCATCCTTATCTGCCATTGCCCCATCATAGAAAGTTTCCTCTTGAGCGTTGATTTTTCCCTACATGCAGTTCAGCTCCAGCATCGCAACTGTTGCAAAAATCTAACTGCTATCCATTTGAAATTTGCTTCCTCGGATTGGTTCATGAGGCTCCACATAGGATGATCAATTTGGTCAAAGGTGTTCAAACTTTGTTGGCCTATCGGTGAGACACTAACAGTGTCTCCCCGATGCCACAAATTCTTCACTATCGATATCGTCATAGACTCCAATAGTCGGCAAGACGATATAGCGAATGCCATGAGTCATACCGAATCCATCGACATCCATTGCATTCCTATCAACAAGAGTTTCTCCATCAGAAAGACATTTTAGCAAGCTTCACAAGTCACATCGATTTCAACTTTGCCATCGGCAAGACTTTCCATTCACTAAGAGGTATCAGTGAGTCTCCTCAAGTTTCATTGAAGCACCTGACAGTCAGCAAGACATTCATCTTTTGCCAAGACTTCACTTCGAGCAAACATGTCTTACTGAGTCAGCAAGACATTTTTCTCTCGCCAAGACCTCCTACCAAGTCTTCATGTTGTTCCAAAGCATCCACCAGTCGATGAGACTCATCGCTTTTCCCAGGACTTCATACCGAGGTCCTAAGTCATACCGAGCACCCCAATCACTAGTCGGCAAGATTTTTGTCTTTCACCGAGACCTCACATCGAGCACCCATGTCTTACCGAGTTGGCAAGACACTTGACCTTCGCCAAGAGCTTTCACCGAGATCTCTTATGTTACTCTGAAGCCATACAACTATCGGCGAGACTCTCCATTGGTCGCCAAGACTTCATACTGAAGTCTTCGAGTCACCGTGAAGACCCCAAGTGTATCCCTATCAGCAATACCTTCCATTATCACTGGGACTTCTCCCTGAGACCTTTGTGTTACCCTAATAGCCAAATGCTATCGATGAGACTTTCTCCAGTCGCTAGGACTTCTCCCCGAGACCCTTTTGTTTCCCCGACACCCAATAAGAGCATTCTGTTAGCCAGAGGTCTCCACTCGACAAAAGGTCACACCGAACACAAAAGGTCATAGCGATAGACTTGTCGGCAAGACATCAACTCTGTCTCGATGGCATGAACATTTCAAGAGAATTCAGAACAGCTAGTTGGCCAGACATGATTAATGTCACAGCGACTTTTCCCTTCAGGAGTTCCATGTCAGTATGGATTAAGGCACATATTCCAACAAGCTTTACCACCTTTCTCATTTTGAACTCTAGGATTCTTCAAGGATTTAGGATCATCTCTTCTTCCTACCTTGGTTGATGCTCTCCTGTTGTTCTCTATATAAACTTCCATTTTGTAGGCTTCTCTCAGATTCTGTGGATTTTTGTCTCTAAGCATGTAACACATCTTTGAATCATATGAATTACAGTATACCACTAGGCATGTATTTTCATTAGGCCTTAAATAACTAGGGACTCTATTCATATCCTTCTAGAACCTTGCATTAAATTTAGTTTCCATTTCATTATGTCCCTTTTTGATATTTTTAAAATCATTCATCCTAAACCTAGGATTGGTTTGATCTCCATAATGTTCTCTAAAAATCCTGTAGAAAGCACTTTTAAATTAATGCTTGCATTGGACAGGCTCTTGTACCAATCTCTAGCATCTTCATTTAATGATTGCATAAAGTATTCTATTGCAACATCATCATCCCAAAGCTCAAAGTCCTCAACAAAACTTTGAAAGGATTTTAGATGATCTTCACCACTAAGAGCATTATTACCAGTGAACTTAAGCAATTTTTTTATTGCATTGTCAGGAACAGGATTTGGGTACCCTACGATTGTATCAAAACATAATTACCTATAACTATTAATATGCAATAGTCTTCTTCCAAAGGGTCCCTCCTGCTCATTTTTATTGTCATGATTCCTTCTCCTATCATGATTGTTTTTAGGCCTTCCAATGCAAAATACTCTTAACTAGGGGTCATATTGATCATACTGCTAGGGTTTCCTAGCCCTATTTTCTAGTTGTGAGGATGAATTGGAAGGATTTGCACTAGATGGAGGACTTTCATGAGGATTTGAAGGTGATATATGGGATTGGGGAATTTTAGTTTCAGGAGTAGAGTTCTTTATGGTGGATTCTAGGAAACCTAGTTTCTTTTTCATTTCTATATTCACAACTTTAGTTCCATGTCTTACACTTTCTTCTACAACTCCTCATTTTATTTTACCAACCTCTTAGCCAATGAAATGTAATCATTTTTTTTTGTTTCCTTCTTAGAAGAACCTCCCTCATTTAACTTTATTCCCCCCCATGGGTTTCTTTCCCTTATCATCACTCTAGAAAGCAACATTTATATTACTAGGGGGAGGATTAACTAGAATGGAAGCCTTTACAGTAGGATTGGTCCATGAATTTACACAAGCATTATCAGCTAAGGTAACTACAAGATCCCTTGTTACAATCTCTTCAACAGTAGGACATGTTGTTTGGTCAAATTTAGTTGCTAACCTTTCTCGTTCCTCCATTTTCTCAACTTTTCTTCATAACATATCTCTCTCAATCATGGCTTCCCTTATCCTCTTTTCTTTCTCTTCATCCCTTTTTTCTAATTTCATCACATATTATTGCTTTTTCTCTAAGCTAATCCATATCATTAAAAACTTCTTCCCCTTCTGGTAAAGTGGTATCAACATCAGATGTTACTACAATTTTAGCATGGCCAGGAGTATTTTCATGGGCATGTTCATGGGCATACTCATCAAATCTAGTTAGCAGATCTTGAGGAAGAGGAGTATTTGTGTTAGAAGCTTGGATAAAGAGCCCTGCAGCCCTGGAAAAACTAGCATTTATATTGTCTTTTTGGATCCTTTCCCTCTCTCTTCATTGTTTAGTCATTAAGGCTTGACTAGAGTATTCTTGACTTACAACATTTTTCATTATAACTTTCCCCCTTTCAAGAGAAGTATTATCGCTAAAAACTAACAATTTTATTTCATGTTTAGAACTAGAACTAGAATGAATTTCACATTTATGGATTGGATGAGGGGTAGACTTACTTGTTCTTGCATCTTTTGCTTTCACCCATTTTCCATGAGTGTTCTGTTGCAACTCTCCTTCCACATTCTACTTTGAATATTTCTTCATGTGGCCACGGGTTCCTCACATTTGTTCTTGAATTTGCTATTCCTTTATCAACCTTTTCAATTTTCTTCTATTTTTCTTCTTCACTTCTTTGATATCTTCAACTATTGGCATGCATTGGTGTAGAGATTTTAGATTCGCCACCCAAGTTGATTGGGATAAAATTGTAGCAATTGTGTTAAAATTTATGCAAAATTTTTAAGATCGTTACAAACTCAAACAAGCTTTGAAAAATGTGAAGTGATTTTAATTGAACTTTGAGCAATGACTTTATAACACAAAAATTGGCAAGAAATTTTGAAATAGACCTAAGCAATAGTGAACAAAAACTTCAAATAGACTGACTATATGAATAAACATCACTATAATTCCTAGTGATCATAGACAAGGCTTTCTGGAGAATAAACTTTATCAGACATATCCCTAGTGGAGTCACCAATCTATTGGTTGTTTTTAAAGAACCAAGCAGATCCCACAAAGTATCAGTGAATTTTCTAGATTTAATTCTCGAATACTTAGGAGACGATTGGCCAATGAATGAGATGAAGCCAGAATGCTTCTTCTCCCACACTTTGGGCTCTACAAAACATAGGAGGGTGATCCCACAATGTGTACCCTACAATTATTCTAGGCAATTATTTCACACATTCTTTAACAAAGCAGATGTATTCCCATCAAAAGCTAAGTAGATGAAATCCTTCATGAAATTGACAATTCCTTAAAATAATTAAACACCTAAAGCCGAGAATACCATACAACACTAAACTTCAACAAAGGTAAATAAATTAAGAGTTTATTTATGAATTTTTTTCTCAAATTGAAAGACTAGAACCATAGAAATGCATTTAACACCTCATATCAATGTCATATCTATGGGAAAGGAGTCAAAACATAGTAAATTGTACTATAAGGTCACTTTAATCCTAAACAACCATGATCTTTGTGAAATTCCATTACAATTCACATATCAATACTTAGACTCTATGACTACTTATTAGATCCACTCAATATGTATATGAATTTATGTTTTAATCAAATAATTTTGACTAATTCATTAAATCAAAACAAAAATCAAAACATACATCAAAGTAAAATGACCACAAAGATTAATGAAATGATCATTGATCAAATTTTCATTAATAATTCACATACAACATTAAAGATGGAGAGACAATAGGCTCAAAAGATCTTAATTATTATTTGGAAATTCTTGGAAACCATATAACTGACAAAATTCACTTACTCGACTCAAAACTTAAGATATAGACTTCAAATGTATTCTCTTTGTGTTCTCAATTTGCATGTTTGGATCTAGAAGTCAACAAAAGGCCCATACTAATGGCCCTAAATTCCCTTTTATAAGAACAAGAGAGAAAAACAAGCTTCAGGCTGAAAAGTACACTTATTCTATTTTTATTTGACTATTATAACACATATTCCCTTTACAATTACATTTGCACTCTTAGATGTAGGGAAACATGTATATGACAAAATTTATTTTCATTTTTTTGAAGAAATACGATTTCCTTCCAAAGGCACTTTCATGTGTTATAACAACTTTATAACTTCTTCATCAAACAAAAGTTAACCATGTCCATTCCTAGTCAATAAAGATTCAAAAAGCACAAAACGTAATAGAAAGAAAGTGATCAATTCATCCAAATCATCACTTGTGTCATCAACCTTTCTGATAAGAAGAGAATTATATTCTGCAATACCTCAACCAAAGCCTAATCTACACTATTTCCAAGCTATGTATTTTTTCTCTTCTATCCATTATTCACCACATTCCTCATCATCTATACACAAAAGCTTACTCAATGAACTTTTCCAACCATGAATTATATTCATCATTAGCAGGCCACTTTTTACTCAATAAAGTTTACACCTTCACACTATGCTAAGTGTACCTAGCATCAATTAATGCTCTAGCTTCTCTAATAAACATATCCATTCTCATCTTCACTCCATCCATGTTGTCAATGTGGGAGTTTAGCCTGGAGTAATCAACCTCAGTCAACATATCTTTAGCTTGAGGTAACCATTCCTCCAATTCATGCTTCCACTTGGAAAACTCCATCAACTCACCCTTACCATCGAATATTTTTGGTAGACCATACTCTTCCATGTCCCTAAACATTTTCAATTTGTTTTCAAGTTGCATCCCTAGCTTCCCATTGAAACTTGTTATCCCATTGATCATATCAATGGCCTACAGTATCTCAAGGATGTAAGTAGGGGCCTCAAGATACTCATTCACTTTAGACATTATCTCTTTCAGAGCTACCACTCTAGTGCTCCATTGACTCCATTCAGTTTGAAAATCCCTCTAAAATTCCATATATTTTATATTGGCCTCATGGATATTCTTGTAAGCTACCCATGCATCATCAGCTTTATTGACCAATTTGGTCACTCTATGTTTCAACACATCTTCAAAAATTTCACTGGCCACCTTAACTATCTCCAATTTGGCCTTCTTGGTATTTTCATTTTCTAATTTTAGATCCTAGGAAAACTCTTGAATTTTGAGGGCCAAGGTCTATCTTTCTTGTGTAGAAAAATTTGAAGTAGAACTAGTTGCGGATGGTAAACCTCTTTGTGCAATAGCTAATACCTTATTATTCGCATCCATTAACTTTTTATATATGTCAAGCAACTTCTATAGTTGGACTTTGTAATCTAAGTAGTATCTACAGTTAGTATTGCAGCGTGCAATGTTAGTTGTGCAGCTGCAATAGTTGTCATCTTTATTGCTCTCTTGAAAATTACTATTTCAATCTCCTTATCTACAGATTGTATGACATTAGGATTTCCTGGGTTGGGATCCATATACCAAAAAACCAGTGTATGCAATCTGGGACTGAAACCTAAACCAAAGATTTTATTGTCAAAAGCCTCCTCGGAAATAGAGGCATCAAGGTCCTTCCTAACTTCATCTAATGCAATGAAAGATGATATATCACATCGAGGTAACAAAAGTGCACCACTTCCTTTCACCAATTCCCTTGCCTCTTCTAATGACATGCTAGCTATTTCTTGTTTTATTTTATCCTCCTCTTCTTTCTCATCTTCTTCTTGCAAGGAAGGGTTAACTTTCTCCCTCACTTCTTCAATCCTTCTTTTAATGTTAGCACTTTTAACATGGATGAAAAACTCCCTAAATTCCTTGGACTTGATAAAAGCATCATCACACATAAATTCAGCATAGTATTTTATTCTTACATTATCATTCTCATCCTCATTGTATACCCACTTTACAACCCTACTAGGGGGAACCACAATATTCAATGCATCATCTCCTTCTTTAGGGAAATATTGATCTACTTCCTACTCCATTGGGACGTGCTCATCAAATTCCTCTTAGACTTGAGGCTCACCAATCTACTCACTTTTTGAGTAAGCCACAAATGGTACTACAATAGGTTTTCCACCAATCTTACTTGATCACACATGGATGCTTGGAGCAGAAGATTGAGCTAGCTAGCTCTTTACTTGAGCATCATGGTTTTCCTTTATGAATTTAGCATCAATCTCAGCTTGCTTTACCTTCTCAAAGAAGCTTCTATCACTGAAATCACCAAGCATTAATTTTTATTTCACAAACTTATCCTCCCAATCTGAGTAAGGGCTAAATAAAAGGGGTTATCCTTTATCATCCTATCCTCTATTGCACATATCTTTCTCCATGTATCCTTTCTTGCATTGACTTCCTCGTCAGTGGATAAATTCTTGATTACATCTTCCTAGAAATAGAGATGATTGGGTTTTCCTCCTAATCAACTAGCTTTTCTTTGAGCCAAGATCACCCCTTTAGGATCACTAAACCTACTAACTTCTTGATTTATCCTGTAGTTGCTTAGAAGAGAGCCAAACCTCTCAATACCCTCCATTGAGGTACAACTAAAGTGTGCAAAATTGTACGTCAAGTTTCACAAGAGAAGATATTATTTGACCCCTAAAATACTCCCTATCCATGGCATCCATTTGCCACATTACTTCCATAAAATCTTGTCTATCTGACACATAAACGAGCAACTTATGAGGTGGCACTAGGGTTCCATAAACCCTGATTGTAGTATAATTGGTATGAATACACCAATATCCCCAATTAAATTTTTGTTTGGTGTCCTGTTCATATTCTAATGGCCTTAGCATCTCCTTGAAACCTTGTGAAATTCTTTGCACAAGCTTCAAACCCAGCTGTTCAAGTACCATGAATTTAAAAAACATTGCAAAACATGTTATAATCAGAGTCTAGACAATGCACATCCCAAATATGTGTCCGCATCTACACCGGTAATTCATTATCCATGTCATCAAAATCTCTCAATATTATATAATTTCTCATCACCTTCTTACTCTTCCACAGTAGTAAGTGCATCAATAAAGAATAATGTCTACAAGACAGTGGATGAGTGACATCCTTCAACCTCACCAGGTCCTCATGCAAGTGTTCAGCAATGTAAGTAGCATAATGCTAAACCCTATTTTGATACTTGTGTTGAATGTTAATTTCCAAATTCATCAAGGAAATATCCATCTTAATATCATACTCTTTATGAAAAACTTGACATATTGCATAATCGTTATTCCTGAAGTAGTCTTCAAAGTCAACACAATCAACTATTTCCACCTTGGAAGAAATAAAAGGAACACCATTTTTCTTCAAGTCACTCCTATGAATAGGAAACACACCATTTTTGTACCAAGTTTTATTCTTCTCATACTCATTGTACATCTTGCAAAAATTAATGGGTTCAGAGGAAAATGGATTCAACTAAAAAGCCTCCATTATCTGGCTCGCAGAAATCTCTAGCATGGGAAAGAAGTCAAGGAACCTTTTGATTGTTCTATCATTTGGATTATAACACTTGGCCCATGCTAACATCAAATCTACCTCCACAAATACATATGGGCACACCAACTTTCTTATGTCACATGCCCATATATTTCAAGCAAGACAATTGGTATCTCTTAGTTTGAAAGCATAGTAAAACAAATCCCAACCACTTTGTGGCACTACAATATCACAAATTCTAGAAGTACAATCCTCAAAATGAGTAGTCAAGATGCCTCACCAGTTTTTCTCTTTCCTACCTTCTTCTTTACTTCCTTATTTGGGTCTTGAGGGGGTTCCTCCATAAACCTAGGATGATCCTTCTTAACAATTCTTTTCTTTTTGGGTGTACTTGCTCCATCAGGCTGGGGTTGGTCACTCTGAGGTTTAGGTTTCTTAACTCATTTCTGAGTGGGTTTTCTTTGAGTTTTAGCTCTAGACCCACTAGGATCACTCATTATTACCCTGTAGTAAAACCAGGGTTTTCAAGATTAAGAGAAATTACAACCTAAGCTTCTTAAAAGCACAAGGTTAAAAAAAAAAACAATTTCTTTAGCTCAAATCCTATGAGTAACAACTTCAATTCCCTCTTAGCAAATTAGAATAACAATTCCAAACACAACCCTAGTCATCTATACCATTTCCCAAATTATCCAATACACAAACTAGATCAAGGTTCAAGAGATTAACTTACTTGGGAGAAAACTGGTTATTCTTTAGAATTCACCTTATCTAGAACCTTGTTGTTGTCGATTCTCTACTTAATGAGTTCCTATGCCCGTGTCAACTGTAATTGTGAAAGAAAATACCAGAAAATCTCCTTAATACCCCAACATTAAAGTGAATTCACCATTAATGGTTGATGGATTGTTCCCACGAGTGAACTAACAAATAGCCAGTCAGGTTTAAATCTTGACCATTAATCTTCTGGATTTTAAAACATAATCAATGATCCTCCTTTACCATTTCCCATACCTTTTACAATGATGCTTTAAAACAATGAGGAAGTCCCAAGAGTTTTCCACGTAACCACCCACTAACCCATAGGACATCATGGACCCTATCACTCCTTGCAGAAAAGAGCTTGAAATGCTTGAAGCTTTCAATGAGGGGAGCTTCTTGGCGATGCTCCGAACAACCTGAACCATCGCATATTGCCATAATGATATTGAAGTTGAAAATGTCTTTGGTGATGATCCAATCAAACAATAATATGAAAATATGACATGTGGTGATCACATCATTCCTTTCTATCACTCATCGCTAAAATTAGGAAATATCTTGAAATACTTCAGCGATGGTGTGATATAGCACATCACAACACTCATCGCTTGTCATTGAAGTGAAAGTGAAGGTCTGAATAACTTTAGTGATAGGCGATGCTAAGGGAAACCATAGCCCATCGCATGTCGTTGAAATGAGCCTTCCATCAAAGATATATAACTTTAGTGATGGATGACCACTTAAGTGAATGAGAATTTCCATATGCAAATAAGATGTTTTGAAAAGGGGCCACATTAGGTCAATGAGACTCAAACCCTTAAGAATAAAATTCAAGACTTAAATCTTTCACCATGAAATATTTGTCCCCAATTTATGAAGTAGCAAGCCGATGGATAGAAAAATAGAAACCGATGAACCTAGACCAAAGGGCCAGTAGAAACATGATTCAAAAGGATCAAGTTATAACTTGGATTACTGGTACTTAGGTGTGACAGGTCAACAGAGGATTAGAACATTTAGGGTTTATGAATGTGCGGAAATTGAAAAGAGGGATTTTAACCTAAACCTTAAATCCTACCCATGGACACAAAAGATCAAAACCAAAGACAAGGCAAGACTCAACTCAAATTTTCAAAAATTTCAATAGCTCTACCATGTTGAAAGATTCTATATGCCTCCTCACTAGCCAGAAGATTTTTCATCAACATGGGCTCCCTTCTAGTATAATATCCTCTTTTGGTTTCAAAGTGTATTAGGAACTTCCATTTCCAACTTGCACATTAGCTACAATGGTGGAGAAAAAGATAAAAATGGAGATAGTTAGCAGAGATTATGAATAGGTGATTTACGGAGAGTAGCAGGTAATGTAACTAGGTGAGTTGGCAAATAACAATGGCGAATACTATGGGATTTGATTACAAGATTTAATTTTTTCCAATAAAATTAATAATGAACATCATGAGAATTAATCTTGTGTACTTCCCCCTAGTGTAAAGATGAGTCATCTCGGCATGCCATGTCATTATTAAGAAAAAGGAAATAATACTTAACAAGTTTTAAAAGAAGAAGAAAATACTTCCTAATACCAATAACTATGAGACAAGTGGAGTTGATGCGACTGCTGGAGGGTGGAAGGCATGCAAGCCATAACACAAGATGACATCATGAATGAGTGAAGAAAATCCCATAGCAGATTCTCAAAGGTGTGGCACAAAAAGTGATAATTAGGCGACATGAGGGAAGAATAAATGATAAAAAAAGAGGTGATCTGAGGCAGATGTGGAGAGAACAACAGGAGCATCAGTTGACACGTGGAAGGAGCAACTAGAGAAAATAAAGTGTCTAATGCAAGTGGTGAAAGGATTGTGGCTATGAAAGGATGAAAAATTTAACCCACAGAACTAAGTAATAATGAAGAAGTCCACCAAGGAACTGAAAAGGATAGTTAGGCAGAAAAGTGGGACCCACTAATAGCTATTGTTGAGACTGTAAAGTTGGCAATAGAGGGGGTAAGTGATAGGAACTACAAAGTGAAGGATCTTGTCACACCTTAGAATAGGTAGCAATAGGAAGAACCATTGAATGTGTGTGTTTGTCCTCCTTTGCGTGTATTATGTGTTTTTCTCTTCTTTTCTCTTCCTTTTTTTTAACAAAAATAGACTGTCGATATCCCACTTTTCACCATGCTACCACCTAGAAATAGCAGAAAACCTAATTTTTACCCCTAATTTTATTCAATAGTGAATACTCGCTAGAAGCTAGTTTTTGGGTATTCATTTCCCAACAAAGCTTGAAGTTTTTTGTTGTTGGATATTTTTTATTTTTTTATTTTTGTAAACATTAAATTATTTTGAAGAGGTGATAGGAACAAGAGTGAGTTCCTTAGCCATATCACAAACAAATGTTTCTTTTGAATGGGTCTGTTTGTAAAGTTTAAAATAGTGCCCATTAACAAGAAGAGCCATGCACTCTAAATCCAAGGTACAAAATTTAAAAACACCATTATCATAGACAACCTCAATCTCATAGGGACCAAGCCATCGAGTGTGAAACTTCTCTTTGAAATCCTAGAATCGAGAGTCATAAATCAACACCCAATCCCCAGGTTGGAATGTTTGTGATTGAATGAAGTGGTCATGTCATTATGCTCTTTGCTTTTGCACTATCTTTGCATGAAGAAGGACCTCCTGACGCATCTCATCTAAAGAATGGAGTTGAGAAAGTTTGTCTTTCTAGGCTTCACTAAGACTTGTCCCAAGTTGAAGAGTAGTGTGAAGAGTTTTCACTTCAAATTCAATTGGAAAGATAACCTTTTTACCATAGACAAACTCATGTGGTGTTAGTCCAATGGTCATCTTCCAAGTTGTGCGGTAAGCCCAAACTACTTTATGAATTTTGTTTGCCCAATATTTATTGTGCAAGGCTACTATCTTCATGAGAATATTCTCCAATTCTTGGTTAGTCACTTCCACTTAACCATTGGCTTGTGGATGGTATGGGGAAGATTTACAATGCTTGATTTCATACTCTCGCACCAATGCAGGAACCAAATCAAAGGTGAATTGTGCTTCTTGGTTTGCAACAATTCCTCTAGGTACACCGTACCTAGTAAAAATCTAAAAATACAAGAAGTTAGCAACTTTGGTATCCCTAGCATGTTTCAAAGCTACTACTTCTACCCACTTAGTGAAATAATCTATATAGACCAAAATATACTTTTTATTCTGAGGAGGATTAATGGGCCCTACAAAATCTAAACTCCATTTTTCAAATGGTTCTATTGATAATTGTGGGTGTAAAGGAATCTCATCAGAGAGTGTAGGTCGGCCCATGCATTGACACTTATCATAATGTTGAACAAACCTCTTACAATCCTTGTAGATAATTGACCAATAATATCTTATAGTTAAAACTTTGTTAGTGGTTCATTGTGCCACGAAATGGCCTTCACAAGGCTTAGAGTGATAGGAATAGAGGATATAAAAAACATCCTCTTCTAAAACACATCAATGTGTAACATTATCAATTCTAGTACAAAAAAGTAAACCATTAATCCAAGTATTTTGCCCACTAAGTCCTATAATCTTGTGTTGCTCTCTTAGAGAAAAATGGGGTGAAAATCTGTAGGTAACAAGATAGCAATATCAAAAAACCATGGGCTCTTTATAGAAATAGAAAAAAGATGTTCATCCAGAAAATTAGATCATCCATAGGGATTGGTTCACTATCACATTATAATCTAGATAGAAAAACAACCACTACGTTCTCTCATCCTGGTTTGTCAAGAATAGTAATGTCAAATTCTTGCAAGAGAATCAACCACTGAATCAATCATCCTATAACAACTAGTTTATTCATCAAAAAATCTAATAGCAGAGTGATCCATATGTACAAAAACCTTGTACCTAGTTATATAGTGGCGAAATTTATTTATCGCATAGACTACAACCAAGAATTCTTTCTTAGTTACCATATAATTTACCTTTGCACCAATAAAATTCTAACTGATATAATAGATGCAGTAAAAGAGAGAGTCTTCCTTCTATCCAAGTACGACTCCCATGAAATTGTCTAATGCATCGGTATGTATATGAAATGGCAGTTCCCAATTGGGTCCTCGTAGCACAAATGTAGTTATAAGTTTACCTTTGATTTCTTTGAAGGTTTGTTGGCATTCAAGTGTCCACAAGAAATCAACATCTTTACCTAGCAAAACAAAGAGAGGTGAGGAAATCTTCCTTAAGTTTTGGATAAACCTTCTATAATAACCATCATGTCCCAAAAAACTATGTACAACCTTAGGAGAAGTAGGTACATGAAAGTCTTGAATGATTTTTTCCTTTTTGGGATCCACTTCAATTCCTTTTGCAGAAATATAATGTCCCAAAACAATACCTTCAGTCATTAAAATATGAATTTTTTCATGACTAAATGAAAGATTAGTATCAATACATCGTGTAAGAACTTTTTCAAGATTTTCCTTAGCTTCATCATATGTATCACCATAAATAGTAAAATAATCCATATACACTTCCACACAATCATGAATTATATCCACAAAAATACTTAGAACAACCCATTGGAAGGTAGTGGGTGCACAACACAATCCAAAAGGTAAGAAATTATAGGAAAATGTACCCCATGGGAAAGTAAAGGTAGTTTTATCTTGATCTTCTAGGGCGATACAAATTTTATTATATCCACTAAATTCATTGAGAAAGGAAAATAATTTTTTTCCAACTAAGGTGTCTAAGACCTAATCAATAAAGGGAAGTGGGAAATGGTCTTTCTTAGTGGCCTTTTTAAGGTCCCTATAATCAACGCATATTCGCCATTTTCCATTCTCTTTAGGAACTACCACAAGTGGGGACACCCATTGGCTATCTTAAATAGGATAGATAAAGCCTACATTAAGTAGCTTTTGAAGTTCATCCCTAAACATTTCATGCACTTGACAAGGTTCAATCTCCTTTGGGGTTATCTCACAGGTCTACTCCCTTCCTCTATATAGATATGGTGTGTGCAAGTAGTAGGATGAATACCTATCATATCTTGGTAATCCCAAGCAAAGGCCTCTTTGTGGAAACACAACATTGCAATGAGGTCTTCTAATTGTGAGGCACTCAAGTTGGGATTTATGTTAAACATTTTTCTAGGTAAGATTTCCATAGCTTGAGATTGGACATAGGTATTTACAACAAGCAATTGTGAATTAGATGAAGATGGATCAAAATTACCATATATTAAAAATAGACTATATATACAAGTATGTGGTAATAACTGATGTAAAGTAATAATATGCTACATAGACTATGAATTACTAACTAGTGGAAATTTTTTAAATGGGGAATTATCACTTATACCTGAAGGGAAAATCGTTGTTTCTAAAACATTATCAACCAGATAATAATTTTGCAAGAAATTATTAATAATAGTGTCTTCTGATATATCCTCAAATTCCCTACTTTGATCTATTGTCAAAATAGGTAAAGATTCTTCTATATCATTATTGATCCATAATGGATCCTCCATTTCCAACAATGGTTATGTTGGAGGGTACAACATTAGTTTTTTCATTTTCTCCCCATTTGAAATCACCATGTTTCTACACCTACAATTAATGAAACAATTAGCAACGCAACTAACCAAGGTCTTCCTAAAATTAAGGGGTACCCCCTAGCTCAATCTTTGGTTTCAGAATCATAAAATCTGTGGATACTCCCAAGACTCAATAGAAATAATGATGTCTTCAATCATACCTTATGGTTTTACAAGGGAGCGATCAGCCATTTGCAGGACCGTTGGAGTAGGCCTTAGTCCTTAAAGGACTAGTCTCTCCTTAATCTCATTATTCATTACATTTATGGATGCTCCTAAATCCATAAGTGTATTTGGAATGAATACATCACCAATACATACCTTTATCATTGGGCTCCCAAGATTTGCATACTTAGAGATAGAGATCCTCCCCAACATTAAATTTGCAAGTTGTCCAATGACTTGTACCATCTTGGGATATTGCTTCTATTTTTTTTCTCCCACAGCCTTAACTACTTTGGTGTACACCCGAACATCTCAAATAGCCTAAAACAAATGAATTTTAATGTTAACATTACGTAACTCATTCATAAAATAAAAACCTGATTGAGATGTTTCTAGTGGTTTTGGTTTCTCTTGCAACCTTTCAGGAAATAGGGGCCTTGGTTTTTCTTCTCTCGGTTCAACTGGATAATCCTCTACTTTTGTGATGGTTGGCCCTTGAAGATTCTTTCCCAATATTAAGTTTACAACATCGATTTCTATTGCATTGATAGGATAAGTTGGGAATCATGCCACTTCATTGTTATAAACCAATTGAGCCACCTTATTATTTGGATAGGATGATGGTTGTGTGGTCATAGGCATAGCTTTTAGAGGTTGAGTTGAACTAGATGGTTGATTAGATGGTGATGGAATAGGTGGTAGGAGTTTTTGGGATTGTTGATAGGGATTTATTGTTGGATGTGGTGGATATGGAAGAAATGATTGGAATTGTGGGTATGCTAGTGGTGGCACTCACCATGCTTTCCATCATTGTGGAGCATGGGGATATTGTTGTGTCCACTGGGGGTAGTATGGAGTTTTTTTCCAAACTCCAAACCATCCAAGTTGGTTTGGGAAAGAATTTTGTTAAAAAGGACTTTGGGGTGCTGCCTAATAATCAGTTGGGGACATTCCTCTTAGTTGCCAAGGTCTCCTCTTGGTCATAAAGAAAACAAGCTCATCTATGTATTCTACCTCAGTCATACCTATAGGAAGAGGTTTTAGAATGGTGTCTCTACTAGCCCCTTCCAAAGAAGAGATTTTTGTTCTGTTGTATGGAAATTCTTCAACATTATGCATTTTATGACAAACAAGATAAAAGACAGTTAAGGCTTTTTTAGCCTCCTCCTACTTCCTTCGTGTATACAAAGTATTGATCTTCTTACCCATACGACTAAGTAGGTCAGTCTTGAGGTCCTTGAATAGTGTACCCAATTCTCATTTTGTAATTCTTAATGTCCCTCCAAGAGAAAAATGCTTCTCAAGATACCCCCTAGATGAGCGGGTAGACCTTGAATAGTTCTTGCACACATCACAAATATCATCAAACATCATTTTAGAAATATCACCTCCACCCATAAGATTTAAAGTATCCAAACATTCATCTCTAATCCCCCTAAGGAAGAGCATTTTTACAGTTCCATGAGTCAACCCTATGTGCCTAGTTTTTTGTAGACTAAATAGAAAACACTCCAAACAATCTTCTAAAGTTTCTTCCTCATGTTGCATGATGCAGAATATCTCATGTCTTGTTTCCTTAGTCCTATAGTATTATTAGTATTTTTCCAAGAACTTATGCTTCATATCATCCCAACTATGAATGGTTTCTTGTCCTAGTGCCATAAACCACCTCAACATTGCATCCTTTAGAGTAGCCAGAAACAATTTCAGCTTTTGTGCCTTAGTATGATAATTGTAGTGTGACATAGAATGTCAAATTCAAAAAGGAACATATTAGAGTCTTCCATAGAAAGACCTCAAAATATGGGAAAATCTAAGTGTGGTATGTTCTTCATAGGGGCATCCTCTTCTAGATGTGCAATGGGGAATTCAAAAATAATTGGGTTATTTTTTACCAATTCCCTTTCATTGTTGTTCGATCTCATATTGTTGTTGTTATTGTTATTGTTATTATTGTCATTATCCATAAATTCCCAAGGAGTGTAGACAATTCTAAAAGGTTTAGGATCACTTTGGGACTTCCCACTTCGAATTTCGTGGGGTTCACAAAAAATTTTAGAAACCATTTGATATAATTATTCAAAAGACTCTTGACAGGTACTAGGAGTCTTGACAATGGTAGACTCAATAACAAACTTATCGATATTTGGTTTGACTAAATTTTTCTTAGATGATGTGTGCAAAACTAATGGCTTTAATTTTTTTTCATTTTTTCTTGTTGTGAACTACTTCCCTTATCCTTTTTAGCAAAATCTCCCTCTACTATCTCTACTATGATTCATGGACCTATATGATTTATAATAAAGAAAACTAAGGGTAGTTATCCAAGCGAGGTCGACAATCATGCAAAAAATTTCCTTAGTGCACTAGTCCTAACTTAGTTCATTAGGCTAACGGGACTTTAACACCATTCCCCAACAACAATGCCAAAATGATTGGGTTAAAATGTGGATTGATATTAAAGATAAACTATCCTTGTAATTATATCAAGTTGGAAAATGCACTTAGGTCAATCCTTGGGAATTTTATGGCAGTTTCCTCAATTTATTCCTTGAGTGTTAATCCAGGGATCATAAACTTGTGAAAGGTGTTGCAGTAGTATACCTAAGGGTTGAAACTAATGAATTAAGTGGGGATGGATGCAACTAACACTCTAGAAAAGATTTAATTTGGGTTCTAGTTTCTATTGCGATAGGAAGTTACAAAGTGACAGGAGGTTCACAGTACAATAGAGATTTCCTAGTGCGACATGAAGTTCATAGAATAGAGTAACTTGTAAAAGTAGTGCATGTAATTGAACAATAAATAAACTATTGAAAAAAAATTATTCTTTAAGTAACAATTTCATCTAACATTGAATTGATCACATCAAATATAAAATTGGAATTTAACATTGAACTAACCACATTAGCCAAGTATCAAAACTTTTTGAACTTAAAAGGAATTGAAATCATAAATTGTTCACACCCTATAGAAATGGAAAATAAATCACATAGCATATAAATTATAACTAATTCAAACATAAAATGATCTCACCGAGTGTCCCAAGAGTGGTCCCTTCCACCGGTTCACAAGGTGAGTGATAAGAAATCTATTACGCTAACTCAATATCATGATCATCCAATTCAACGAGTCATAGAACTAAAATATGTGTATGTCTATTCCCTATTATTTCTCTATATGTCCTCTACATTCTGAACCATAACATATTTATGTATGCGACTTCTTATGGCCTATGGCTAGCACATCAAATACTACAAACTAATATTAAAAGAGGTTATAGTTTGTTATGGCCAAAGGCCAACAAACCAAATATTAATAGTCTTTGGTTTGGATACAGGACAAAAACCCAAAATAATATTAAAATAATTTCAAAATGAAATGCAAAAATAGAAGTGAATACTTGCAAAGTTCATTTGGTCCATGATAGAGTTGAGACATCATCCACTGAGTGGAGCAAACACTTGATAGGAGTTCCATGTGTCAACTAAGAAGGAAAGGAAGGAGGCACCCAAGATACACTGCTGACCTCACTGAAATACTTGGGGCAGTGACAAACACGAGGGACATCGGGGCTGCCTCCATCCCTAGGATGGTACAAGCCAAAGAAAAACCCTCTCCTAACGAGGGTGATCCTTTCCTCCAACCCCCATTAGAAGGATGTAAGATCCCCAAAAAAGAAGCAAAAGGTGAGGAAGAAGAGGATAGAACTGTAATGGACACCACCTAAGTATTCAAAATATCCATGAGCATAGGAAAAGGCGTGATGTCTAGAAGGGACATCAAGAGAGGGGGATCAATCAAGGGAGTGATGAACACTTGCACCCTTTTAAGGTGAGGATCATCTGTGCTCATGAGGGGAGCCAGAAGCAAGATCGAGGCAATGAGAACCGAAGTAGAAGGGGCAAAAGAGGAGACAATAGGAGACACTAAAACAAGAGCTCTCAGCTCCCCTTCTACCTTCTACAAGGTAGCTTTCTCAACAGCTAGAGCCTTCCTATGACGCTTACACTCACATGCAAGGTGGTGTCTTTGGCTCTGAGATCTAGAATTTGTGGCTTGAGGAGAAAAAGGTTCATGTTTCACCATGGGAGTGTCCATCACAGCTATTGCTAGGAGAGGGAAAAATTCCTAGATAGAAATAGGAGGAATAGATACAAGAACAGAAAAAACAACCGATGGAGAAGGAGACTCACGCACCTTAGTGTCGGTCCTCTTGCCATTTTCCACCCTAGGGGTAGGAGCAACAAGAGGCCATAGAGGCCAATACATAGAGGTGAATCCACGAGGGCCCTTCCCCTTACCTTAGACAATGGGATGAGGCACTGTGGGTAAGACGGGAAGGTTGAACACTTGACACTTGGTCTTCTACCAAGCAGGAGCCATCAGACTCACCATGAGATGCATGGAGGCAGAAGTCAAAGGCACCATAGCAAGGAATAGAAGAAGAAGATGAAGGCTCTTGAGTGCGAGTAGACTTCCCCTTCCCCTTTTAAGAGGAGGAAGAGGCAGCTTTTTGTTGCGCGATCATAGAAGCCTTAACTAAAATAACATAAGGGGAAGGATGATAGGTCACTTTTGGTGCTATACCCCCATTCTTATATTTTACCTAAGTTGGATTTAATAGGTTTTTCCTTGGAGGGAGCATACTAATAGGGGATGTTTAGAAGTGATCTAATGAATAGGCCCCACACAACACTAGGGGTTTATACCCAGTGTCATGCATGAAGCCCTTATGAGATATTTTCAAAAATTTATGGATCACAAAAGGGATTGCATTCATGGAAACTAGGGATGCCTAGATTCACCCTAAACAAGTCAAACTCTAGGATGATGTCAAAAAGGAAAATCATCGTCCTAGACCCTACTAGGACTGAAAGGTTGATTGAACCAATGGGAGGGATGGAAAGCCCATCATGCACACATATCATATTCATAAATTCATCATACCCATCCTTATGTAGAAATTTTATTAGCATAATCTAATATTAACTCAACACATAGGATCAATGAGAATTCCAGCCATGGTATTCTCGTTGATACGATTGGGAATGTACAAAGGAGAGGGTTCTCTATTTGCATTCATAGGCAAGTCCTACGATGTAAAGGTTATAACAGGAGACCCATTCCTAGGCTACACTGATGGGATGGGAAGATGCATGAAAGAAGCCATCTTCTATGTACACCAAAAAAGACTTTCTCAGAAGACCCCAAAGGTTTACCAATAAGATAATGACCTATTCTAGTGTTTTCTTCACAACATTTAGGGACTCTTCTAACTATGTTTCTAGGATTCATAGGTTGGGTTGCAAGGCTTTGTTCCTTGCAACACACACACCTATAGCACACCTAGAACACAAGAGAAGATTCCTTCAACATTATGATATAGAACAAAAATATTTCACATGTGTCAGGTTCACCAAAATGTAAAGGAGGGGGACCGACTCCTCAGAACCCTAGGTCATGAGAGGGTCTAGAACAATAGGCTTCCCTAATCTACCTCAAGCTAATGGAATTTTTTTGAGAGATTTTAGAGTTTAGAGGTTGAAAGGAAGAACAACTAGGTTGTTGTCCTTTTACAATCCTGAATGTTTCAGGAAGTCAGGTGAGCAAGTTTCCAAAGTTTAAACGATGACTTAGGCAACACACTACCAGAGAACTACAACACGAGACACGAATGACATCATAGCACATTGGCGTCTCAATGGGGCACTAGCATCTGTATGGATACAAAGCGTAAAGTATAGTCAAAAACCAAGGAAAACCTACTAATGACCTATTGGATATAGTTTGATGGAATAACAGAAACAAAAATTAACTAAATGAAAAAATAATCAAAAGGAACATTATGACTAATCTAATTATGAAATGACAAAGAAGGGTGAGAAAAGTGCACATTCCTACCCACAAGTTGATATTTTCAAGATCTTCACCTCAAGGAGAACCTACACATGGAAGATGCAAAAATGTTGGTGTTGTGTTTAGATGAATACTGCAATCGGTCCCCCACTTTGGTGTTTCTACCTCCATGAACAACCAAGATAGCAATGATTGGATAAATATGATAAAGAACTATATTAAAATAGAAATACCAACCAATATGTTGGACAACAATGTGCTATGATATTAAAAAAATAATGCAAATTAAAAGGAAGATGGAGTGATATCACCTTCAACCACATGCAATCAAGGAAAATGGTAGAAGGAGCGAGCTCTCAATATTTCAAAGATTAATGTTTTTGTAACAACGAAGAGAATGAACCAATAAAGTATCAACTTGTAGCTTCAATGGAGGTGGTGGAGCTTGAAGGAGCTAGAAGTGAGTGTAGAAGTGAGAATGATCAAGAGAAATTCCAAGAAGATGAGTTGAATGAATGAGATAGCAATTTGAAAGAAAAATGGAGGTGAAGGAGTCGTTCAAAATAGGGCCAAAGGGTAGGAGGTGTTACACATCGCATCCAATGGAGGAGTGTAATGCCTCTACAGATTCCAAAGGTGAGAATCCTGTCAAGATAGAAGCACACCATGTAGACTTCCTCGCATCATACTAGTGTCCCCAATAGAATATCCCCCACCAACATGTAAACAACTACCAAGTGGATAGGGGAAGCTATAAAAAATATGAATTGCATTATCAAGTTTAATTATCTAAGGTAGGAGGTAGCGTAAATGAGGAATTTGCAGAGGGTTCAAATTCACACCATTACAATATGATGTCTCTATGTGAATAATCACCTTAAATATACAATTTCTACCACACATTATGAAGAAATAGTTATATCCTTAATATTTTTATATACATGTACACATTTCCAATATAGCCATCACTACTACCTCCTCACAGTAGCACACACAAGCATAAATTTACTTATAAATACATGTAACTTAATCTATAATTCATAAAACTATAATGCTTGTAGATTATGCCACATGAACTCTAGTTTTATTGCAAGTTCTCCTACATCATTTTTCATGCTTCTAAGGTGCCACATGAAAAATAGCTAGGTCAACTCTTTCCTTGATCAAGTATCTCTTAGATTTTGTGCTAAATTTCATCCTTCTCCTAAGTAGACCTATGATACAATGATCTATTTGGGAAAGGGAATTCAATAACCAATTGGTTTGATTTTTTACCATAAATTATTTTTGGAATACTTTTGCAATTTATAAAGACATCTTCATCCTATAATAGTACATTTTCAAGCATCTATTATTGTGATAGAGAAGATGCATGAGTGAGCAATGCTATTTCTTGTGAGCTTTCCTATGCAACATCTCTTAGTAGACAATAAGAAGTAGGAATTTTTGTATAATATTATTTATTAGAGACCAAGCTATTTTTTCTTATAATTTAGACTTGTTGAGGTCAAAATATTATATTTTGATTCATAGAATTGACTATTGGGGTTTGGAATGGTAGATGTCTTCCAAGAATTATATCACAAACTTCTAGAGGTATGAGGTCACATGTAATAATGTCTTGCTCATTTTTAGTTGTATACTTGAAAGTACATTGTATAATTACATGAATTTCATTACCATGCTACAAATGATCCTCAAGAGTATGGGATTAGATGTGTAGTGGTAGAGAGACCTAGGTGTTAGATTGCATCATGAATTATTATATTCATATGATTGATGATGTCAATGATGACATGGATAGGTTTCCAATTCACCCAATAGTTCATATTTACTTTATAATGTTCAAACTTTAAATATTTGAAGTAAACCATCTACAAATATCCATTGAAGCATGGATTTATAATGCAAATATGGGCACCATCAATAGAAAAGATGTGCATTAACCAAATAGTCATGTAGGAATACATCAATATATGTTGATATACGTATAGAATATATACAAAATAGCCATATAGGCTTACAAGAATGCCATATAGGAATAGAATTTCACATATATGCAATACAAAATATATGTCAAAAAATGTCATATAGGCATACAACAAAGGAGCCCAATAAAAGGTCATTCCCCTCTAGGTGAAGAAAATAGATCATGGGTGACCTTTAATCATCAAGGATGGAGATGCATATGACAGTGGTCTACTTCAAACTTGAGGGTTGCTCCTCCGATTAATTCTTCATGGAGATTTACTTGTTACAATAAAAAGTATAAGAATTAAAATATATAAATTACATTATAAAAAATGAAATATTTAACAAAATAATCACTAACCTCTTCCAAATGATCTCTCTCCTCGTTCACAACAACTACATGCTCAAGTGGTGGAATTCCAAAGTCCTAGAGAAACCATCTAGATAGAAATTAAACTACAAGTCAATAATCATTTGATTTTTCAATAATAAACAACTATAACAACAAATATAATTTTGAAATTTACTAATTTGCCTCATACCCCTATCAAAGGCATCAAGTTGTTTATTGTAGTAGAGACACCATGCTCCATTTCCCTATCAACATTGGGAGGAGTCTCTACTTGCATCATCTAAAAATAAAACAACATTATTCAATTATGAAAACTAGAAAAGTGATGTAGGTCATGGCTTATAATGTATGAGATAGTCAACAAAATTTTGAGTACTTATGAACTATATATTGCTTCAATAGTTTTCATGTTTCATAAGGACAATTTCAAATTAAAGGACAATCACAAGATGATATTCCTATAGATGATTATATCATACAAGCAAGGTACAATATCATGATTACATAAAGAAGTCATGAAAACCTTTGTTGATGTGAAGTGCGAAGAATTTTTGAAGTGGGGATAAGATTTATGGAAATAATACAAAAAATGGTAATGAGATGCATGAAAAGAAGCAATAATGAGCACTATCAACTAAGAACAAAATGATGTAGTGATAGTGAGCAATGAAGGGATTGTGGTCATAAGATCTTGATAAAAATTTGCACCTATAAAGAAACTCCATGATTTTCATAAAACCTCAACATTCTATTCATATTCATGGAATCACAAAGAAGAGATGGCTAAGAAATGGAGTGAGATATCTTTGTTATAGTGGACTTTGTAATATTCACATAGGAAAAGTAATGATCAAAAGGAGAAATGATGAATAAAGGATGACAAATGAACAATGAAGGATATAGCATAAATGATGAATAAAGGTCAACAACTTGAAAAAATGAAATTCATAGATCATGAAGTGTATAACAACATGAAATAAAATTAATTAAAAAGTACAAAGCATACTTACAAAATATCTATAACCTTCAAGTCATTAAATATTATTCAATTACGAAATACTATTTTTTATTTTAAAATTATAAATAGTTTGTATTACCTAAGTGAAACTTCGATGACCACCTCCACTAGCAAGTGTTGTCGTTGAAGCTCCAAGATTAACCTATTCAACATCCAAAATGAGATATAAGTATACCATTCATATAAAGTTTAGCTATTCACAAGTAATATTTATAATTCTTTACAAGTTACATACCTCTATAGTACATGTGGTCACGTAATAGGGAGGTGGAGGACCAATAAAAATAGAGTGAACTCTATGACCCTAAAATTTCATTATAATCATTCAACTAATTTAGTTAATCTTGCATTTCAAAAATGAAATTTAATAAATTAAATTCAATGAACTTGCTAACATTTACTTGACTATCAAGGTTGAATGCCTTGTGAAGGAGGACATCTATTATTGTCATTTGATCAGCTATAGATGTACCTTGGGCACCTACATCCTGACTATCTATGGGATCATAGCCACAAGGTGACCCACAATCTTGACAAATATGAGGTCAAACTCTACTCCTCAAAGATTGTCTTGGCTCACCATGTGCTAGAGGAATAGTATGTTGTATGAGGCTCTAAGTCATGGAACTAATCAACTACAATGTATTGACCTCAACACTCTCCTTCACAATGGAAGGGATAGACACATGATCATATGTTGGTCTAGTGAGTACTCATCTCATTGGTCACAATGCATCGATACATGCACCCACTCTGTCTTATGCAAAGCCCCCACCTCTACCCTAGAAGTCCCACATATCAAAATAGTTTGGTATTTTATTAAGGAAAAACTCATAATAGAGTTTCCTAAAAAAATATTGCAGCACGTCATTGTTGTTGCATATAGAGGATGGTCAAAACCTATCCACCACCTCCTCTAAAAATTGTTCTTTATCCCTTGGTGGTTGCACCAATGGATAGGGAACCTCTTGCTTGAAGGATGCAAAAGTTGATTTGTTCTAGGGTTTGTGAATAGGGAACACAAGTCAAATTTTATAATTTTTTCATCTTTCACTTGTTTATAGGATAATTTATCTACATACAATTATCTAAACTCTCATCTCTTATCTGACCAACAACTTATTTTCTTGCTAATTGAATCTACATGTGATACTATCAATTCAAGTGATTGAGCAAGTGTGGTTCTCTGCAAGGTTGAGCTTGCAAGATCTTTCAACCTTGCAATTATATCTTCAATTTATTTTTTTATTATTTTTCATTTGTCCCATTAAATTTTATTGAGTTCCTAGAGCATTTTGAGGAATTTTTGGTGATGTTTGTTCGGATTGTTCTTCAACAAGGATTTGGGCATGGGGTGAATCAAGATTTTGAAGATAAATTTAAGCAGGGTATGGAGGTGCATTATCATTTCCTAAAAATTAAATAAATTTACATCAAAAAAACATATTAAATCTATCTATTTAATATCAAATTCACACAAAAAACAATAAAAAATTACTCCTTTGACCTCTCCAATGTCGTAGTGGCATTTTGACAAAGATTTGGTGAAGAAACATAATAGTTTGAGCCTTCCTATAATATGAGCATGCTTTTGAGGGTTTGCGGGCCATAGAGGAAATTGAAAATAGTAGAGAATAGAATGAAATGAAGTTTCTTTTTTTTGTTTATATCAACTAAAACATGCTTATGTTATAACACGAGAACATTTTGCCCTTAGTGTGGCTAACCCTAAGGCTCAGTCACACCAAGCCATAATGGAAGCATGTTATAACATGCTCACATTATAACTTTTTGAAATTTGAAAGTTGAGTGGCCACTTTCTGCCCCCCCATCTTTCTACACCCACCCTGATGATTCACAATGGTGTACTAGTGAAAACATACAATTATGAACATCAAAAAATAGGAAAATCTTACATCATTTTACCATACAATCATGAATAATGCATAATGCATATGATATCTACAATCATTGACATCAATGAAAACACTAACAAAGGTTGATATCAATGAAAACACACTATCCACACATTTTCTAACAAGACTTGTGGAAGAATGTTGAGCTCATATCTCTCTCCTTTAGCCATTGTATCCTTGATTTTTGTTTTCACATAATTTCTTCTCTTTTTAGAATTTCTTTCCACTCCATCTATAATGGTTCTTCAGTAAGATGAGAATGATTAGAGAGGTCTCTGTTGGAAGACTGAAATCACTGAGAGGGGGGAGTGAATTAGTGATTTAGGAAAGTCACAATATTTTTCAAAGTTACCAAGAATTTATGTTTTCTTTTGAACCAAGAGGACAAATGACAGCTCGTGAAGCAAACTTGACTTATGCATTAAACACAAATTAGGCATATGAATAAAACATTGACATGAATTGAAACATAGACTAAACCAAATGAATACTTTTATACTTTCTCTTGTATCAGATTTCACAATAATAATAGGACATTTGTGCATGACATTTTGATATAAACATTTGCAAAAGTGAAGAAAAACCAAAAGACCAAATGACTGTTTATAGAGCAGATTTTACTAGTGCTAAACAGTCTTGTATTTGCATTAACCATGAATCAAATAGACATATCATCAATAAAGAATGAAGTCAAGATTTTTTACACATTCAGATGTATCAGAGCCCACAATAGAACCTTCTATGCATGATATGTTGACTTAAACATTGACAGAGATGCAAGACTGAAACATAACAACATTTAATGCAATTGATGACATATTGAGATCAAACAAATAAGAAAAATCACACATAAAATCATCACATAACACAAAATTTTGTCCTAAGTGGAAAACCCTCTTAGGGAATAAAAACCACTCAAAAAATATATCTCTTTATTCACTTAGAGCACCAACTCTTCACAGTTTAGGAGCACCAACTCCACAAAGTATAGGAGCACCAAATCCACAAAAATTTAGAAGCACCAACTTCATGAGATACAGGAGTACCAACTCCTTTACAATGAAAAATAATACAGTATTCTATCAGAACCCTAGAAGTGCAAATTGCAATCCTAGAATTTCAATAGAAGACTATGAAATATTTTCAATAAGCACATTGAAGAATGTTGTATGAGAATGACATCTTCCTTCAATAATCTAGAAATCAATATAAATATTTTCAATGTAATACCAATTTTGTACAGTATATCTGAACCATCATATTCCACTTTCAAGTAACCCAGAAAAATGCCTGAAAGTCATCTTTTAAAGACATTGAAAATAATAATCTTTGAAAGCAGTTTGTGTAACTGTATATCAACTCAGGTTAGGTTTTAAATGGAAAACCCTAAATAGTCCTTTAAAAATAAACCCTTGCAACAAAATAAATTACAAATATCACCACCAAGAAATTATTCAGTTACAACCGAATCTTGTTCTCTAGAAACCCTAACAAGTTTAAACATATTTACCAAAGATTTTACTCACAAAAATTGTTACAATCAACTGCTATAACTACCAAATATTTAGAAATTATATTAGCATAAAATGAACAATTTCATGGCCTTAAAAATAATCCTTTCCTCATCCAAGTGTCTCAAGTCTGGTAAGAGTCAAGATGATTTTTGTATTACCTGTTTATAGTGGAAGAGAGTCAAACAAATAAAAGAAAAATTGGTTGAAGCGATCCATAACTACCTAGCTAAGAACCTCCATAGTTGTGTTTTGCCACTTCACTTTACTACCAAGCTTTGTCACTTCAGGTCGACACCATTTCATTTTATCATTGCAAATCCTAGCCGTGACACCTTCCATGTGACATTTTTCCTCTCATGCCCTAATGTGGGCTTTGAAATAAAAATGAAACAACAAAATCCTTATGCCAAGCTTTGATGCAAGCTTATAACCCTAAGTATGCCTTGGGTTAGCTTTTGTGGCTCATGATTCAACTTGCTCAATAGCCTCGAGCTCTTTTAATTTCTCTTTGCTTTTCAAAACTGTTATGACACTTTAACTGCCTGGCATCCCAAGTGATGTAAATTAGACATACTTCTAATGTCGATGCTTGGGCCTTTAATATTAAAGGCTTTAAAAACCTTGTAAAAATAAATATGATGCAAATGGTGAAACATTCAAGGCCTTTATACTATATGAGACATAAGTGATAAGATCTATAGACCTTTTAAACTTTAAACTTGAAACCTTATCACAATGTAAGTATAACCAATATCATAGAATCATTGTCTGCATGAGATCTTATGATAGTGTAATCCAAATGCTAGAATCACCCAAAAATTGAAATGGAGAGAAGAACACCTTAATGATCAAACTGAGAAGCCAACATCTGTTATTTCTAAGATAATGTTCATGCTACAGGTCTTCATTAGCATCTGACTGAGTTCATATCAATAGTTACCACCTTATTGCATAAACAATAGAGAATATACATATAAAAGGCAAAACCTAAGTCTTGTAATCTGCATTGTTATATAAACACAAGATATGTCAGCATATACCAAATATGCAGAACCATCCAATAACACATGGAGACTTCAACACACTTGCTCAAACATATCACTTGAATTGTCTGCCCATTTGAGAATGCACCAATGTATACAAGTCAATATAAGAATGCACAAGATATAATCTTATGTGTCTTGTGTACAATGTATACCATATGCACAAACCATCAATTGCATTTATCTAATATATCTGCCCTATATATCTATCTTGTATCGCCATCTGCACAATCATCAAATCATCAATTGTATCATCATTGTCTAAGAACTAGTTTTTATCATCAAGGACAAACCACATATCATAAACAACTAAAATCCAACTGTCTCCATTTGCTATTTTGGTAAATGGATATAAATGATTTTTGCAATTAGTTCCAATTTTGCACTAGAACATTCCCAAAATTTAATTTGTTCCATCCAATCACCTTTTCTTTTATCAAGTTCAACTTTCGGTACACTTTGTACATTGTCATACCCTGGAAGGGGGTGTTCCACCAATTAGAGGTACAATTTCTAAAGTTAGGGTGGGTGGTCCACATAATTTCATAATAGAAAGGAAATGGTCCCTTACAAGGTCTGTCAACCCAAGAGAGAAGTAGAGGATTATGATTTGAGACAATCCAAGACAAAGCCAACAGGTTTGAGTTGCACCCCATTTCCTAGTTAGAAGAGACCAAAAAGTGGTCAAGTTTGACTTGAATTAGATTATTACCTTTCTTGAGGTTTGTCTAGGTAAAAGGTTGCCCTTGTAATTCAATGTCCATAAGTCCATAGTGTTATTGATAAAGTCCACCAAATCTTCCATGTTGTTAGTGTAGTTAGTTAATCCCCCAAGTTTCTTAGAGGGAAAAAGGGGGGTATTAAAGTCACTAGCTATCAACTAGAAATAATTTATATGTCTTCATCTGTCAAGCGATGTCCTCCCAAACAGCCTTACGAGCATTTTATAAATCTGGTGCATAAAGGTTGATAAGGACCGAGGAGAAAGAAGAGTTGGAGAATTTAATAACTAGACTACTAACATAGAGCAACAATAGGGAACAAGGAGCCACCAATGGGTCCACATAGTCACAATTCCATCAAAGGCTCCTTATGCTTCACTTATTAAAAACTTGGCCCCAAGCTAGATACAGTTTTGCACAGACTGGAAAGTATCTTGATTCATTTTAACTTCTTGTCAATCAACAGGAATTCAATCTTATTCTCAAGGATACAGGTTTTGAGAGAGTGTTGTTTTTAGGGTTATTCAAGCCTCTCATATTCCAAGATAGAAACTTTATTTATAATTCTTAGTGGTTGACTCCAAGGTCTTCCACCTTCCAAAAGAAATCTCCCTTTTTATTTCCTTTTATCTTGTTTGATGTTGGGAGGGCCTACCCACTTTTGATTCCACTCCCATATCAATTTTTTTATTCCTAATTTTTGTTGTGCATGTTCAACTCATTAGCAAACATCCAGACTTTTTCTTTGATCTTTGTTAGATCGATGATTCTAGTCTTGCAAGAGTTCAATAATGGAGACCTTAAGGGGCCTTCTTCCTTAGCTCTTGCTACAGGTGAGTTAGCTTGCATCACCCTAGCTATCCCCCCCTACAGGCTCGCCTTCCCTCCCCTTATGATGGTCTAGATTGGGATTAGGACGATCTACTGGTGGATTTAGAATAAAGTGGCACCTTCTTCTTCATATTTAGCTTAGCCTTGTGTTTTTTTTTGTGTTCTCTATGTTTATCTATTTATGTTTTATCTTTCTTGGAGGACCCTTGCTACCCTTGTAGGTTCTTGGATATAGGACAAAAAATTTGTTGCACACATCTTATGTTTGTATCATCATTCTTCTATATGATGTAAATTTTGGCTTTCATGTTGGGAATGATGGAAAGCGTTGAGGCATTTAGGCCTCTTCCATGTTGACCCGATTTTTATTTTATTTTGTCTTCATGTGCTTTTCTTCTCATTCTTATATATTTGATGGGCAATGACCATTTATACATATATTATACTATATCTACCTATTTATATATCTATGAGTAGTTTTGACCCCAAAAAATTGAATCCCCCTGTGATCTTGATTTCTTTGTCTCTACCTTTCTCTCTTGTGATGTTGTGAATTCTACATGTTGTCTCTCACTTGTCAACATCCCATGAATACACCTCGCTATGTATCTCATGTGACAACACCTCTTTCCTTTTTGTTCTCCTTCAAATGAAATGTGCTCCTCTATGTAGCACACATCATTCTAAGAGGGGGCTATCATATATGTTTAATTTTTAAAAAAGTTCCAAAAGGATTTATTGATGTCTTATGTCTCGTCATCTAGCTTGGGGGCAATCTAACTAGACTCTACTTGTCTTTCTTGTGACTGTTTTGCAACGTAGTTTGCAGCAACCACAAGCCTATCTGCTTATCATATGGTCTCTAGCCATGCCTATTAGCGCCATCTTTTATCTAATCAAATTATGTCTTATCATGTCTATGAGATTTTATCATGTCCATTTTTTTCTTTTTTTCCTAACATGTTTGTCTACAGTTAACATATTTGTGGTGAGATTGTAGTCAGCTTTGTAGGATCGAAGACCTGTGCCCTCTTTGCATCTTGGTTGAGCTTCTCTACATCACATATACCAAATTGAGGATTTGCTTTCTCTTCATATTGGGTATATTCTCTTCAACCTTTTTCTACTTTAGCTCACACATGTCCAGATATATATGCTCACTAAAGTGGGAGAAAATGTAATGTCATAAAATTGAGCCCTTATACAATTTCACATTACATCAACCTTCACTTTAGCCTAATCAGACGATAATGCAAAGTCCCTTCCTCTCTCCTTTCATTTTCATCCCTGTCCTGGTTGTTTTCTATCGGTGGGGGAATTTTTATTGGGGACACTTCTATGTTGCGCAGACATCTGCGTACCACATGAATGTCCTGACAAGATTCTTAATCCTGTGGTTGTTGGGATGTTACACTTTCACCTGCCCATGAAGTGTAATGCTTCTACAGTTGCAAGTGTGCTCGAAAATGTCCTCTTGCATGTAATTCTTCATTTGAGCTTATATTCTTCCCTCTCACTCATTCATTCTCATTCCTTAGCAATTCATTTTCTCATTCCATTCAATCTAGCTTCACTCTTGCAAGTTAACTCTCTCAACCTTCATTTTCCCCTTGCTCTCTTGCTTGTTCAAGCTCTTCTACATCAAAGTTCTTACACATTTGTCTCAAGATCTCTCAAGGCATCACACTTCCTCTCAACTTCACAAGCTCATTGGAGGGAGGGTATCATTTTCTTGTGTTGTATTATCATTGTTATTAAGGTAGCATATTGATATCTTGCATGTTCTATTTCTTTATCTTGTCATTTCACATCGTCTATTGTCTATTTTTCTATCTTGTTTTCTCTTTGGTTTTCTGTGGAGGTGGATATTACCAAAATGGGGATTTGACTAAGCAAAGCCCTAAAAACAACCCCAACACTTTTATTATTTATGTGTGTGTAGGTAATCCATGAGGAGCTTTACAAGAGGCTTCTTAGCTAGACCACCCTTGAGTTCATCCCTTTTTTTTCACTACTTGTCATTTCATTTAGTAGTTTATTTACTTGTTCATTTAGTATTCTTCTAGTTGTGCTTTTCTTGTGTTTTCTACATTTTGCTAAATTAGTTCAAACTGTCAGACTTCACTCTTTGAGTAGTTACTGGGTCCTAAGAGTTTCTAGTGGATGACTCTATCTTTGGTCCATATGAAACACCAACGGCCCACTAAGATGTCACTGTGTAGCATTGTCATCCTTGGCCTTCGCTTTCATCCTTTGGCCAAGAGCTAGTCTATTTGTTTTCTAAGACCTCTGAGGCTCGCTCACTTGGTTTCTGAAGTCCTTTTCCATAAGCAATCATAAAGCCCAAAAACATTGCATAAACTCTCCCTTAATCATCTTTCGTCACTTGAGCTCCTATCCCTGAGTAGTTGAGGATAATTTGCTCAATGTAGACTCATCCTTGCCCTATAGACTCGAGAGTAGCAATTCTCCTCCTCTATAGATATATACAAGTCTTAAATTATTTAATTCAAATCTTAAATATAAAATAGCATGAAATATGTGAACACCTATTAAATCCTCTCCCCTTATGCATTATTTAGTCATGAATGGTTATTAAAACATCACTTTGCTTAACAATTACTAAATTCTCTCCCCTGATTTATCTATTATTTACTCATATTTAAAAGTTAATTTGATAAATAGAAAAAGATGAAACTAGATATAATCAAAACTGATTAAGATGTATTAAAAATGAGCAGCAATGAGGCCGCAAAGCCCTTGAAAATGTCGGTGAAACATTGCGGAGTGCACAGGAATATTTGCATTGAAGGTCCACGTGAGAAGCGGGGTCCTGGTAGTCAGCAGGTACCTCTGTTTGGAATGAAGAGCCTTTGGACTCCATCCACATCTTTCTCATCCATACAGATAAAGATGTCTCCCCGTTATTACGCAAACCCGTGAAAGGTTACAAAATAGCTTCTCTTGTCTCCGAATTACGGCTCCCTCCTCTGTTCCCACCAGCATGCTGAGTCACGTGCACCACCATTGCAAGAGACTGAATGACCAGCGAATTGCTCGTGTTTTTATTGAAGAAACCGAAATTTCCAACGGTCTTTTTCGTCGGCCGTTTTCCAGTCTCTGACGCAGTAAACGTGTGGGCCACGTATGGTGCCCTCGTGCTTGACCATATTGTGGAGCTCATTACCTGCCCATGACAGGAAGTTTCTACGATTCACTTGACTGTCGTAACTTCCAATATCCAACCTGTTCAACGCTACTGTAGGAGAGAATTTCGGCTATAAATGCAGCTCAAGAATATCAAGAATATGGGTACAATCGCAGTCCTGTGAGGAAAGTTGAAACATACATTATTGAGGCTTCAGGTTTCGTCTGTTAATGACCAAATAATCAACTACACCGACCACCGAACTGTTAGATATTGAAAATAATTGCGGCCCCCTGCCCCCACCAAGAAAACTGGCCTGGAAAATAAATCGGAGCAAGACCGTGGACCCCGTTTCAGCTTTACACTAACAGTTTTTCCATGTGCTTCCAATCACAGAGCGAGGATCCTTCCGATGCTTTCCCAGTGACATATACCTTACTCAATCTTGCCCTATATAATCCCCTCGCCCATTCCCCCATCACCACAACCAATGCCCATATCTTCCTCCATTAACTAACTTGGTTTCCCAACCACATATTCTCCCCCCTGTATTTATAATAAGACAGTTGAGGGAGGCGCTCAAGACAAAGATGGAGGACTTGCCCAAATGCGCTGCGAATTTCGTTGCCCTGTCCCCGCTCAGCTTTTTAGACAGAGCAGCAGATGTATACGCGGACCGAGCATCAATAATTTATGGGGACGTCCGTTTTACCTGGTCGCAAACGAGGGATCGGTGTCGTCGTGTGGCGTGCTCTCTGGCGGAGTACGTTGGGAGAGGAGACGTGGTGTCCGTGGTGGCGCCCAATGTCCCAGCGCTCTACGAGATGCATTTCGCCGTCCCAATGGCCGGAGCGGTTCTCAACACCATCAACACCCGCCTCGATGCCCGCAACGTCGCCCTCATTCTTTCCCATTCTCAGGCCAAGCTCTTGTTTGTGGACTACCAATTGCTTCCTCTGGCCGAGCAGGCGCTGGGCATGCTGAACCGGGAAAGTAAGCCGAAATTGATTCTGATTTACGACGACCCATCCCACAGCGCCGACAAGATGATGACTTACGAGGACCTGGTGCGACACGGAGACCCGTGGTTCCAGCCACTAATGCCACTGGACGAGTGGGACTCCATTGCTCTGAATTATACCTCAGGCACAACGTCGGCTCCCAAAGGTGTCGTCTACAGCCACCGCGGCGCATATCTGAGCAGCCTGGCGATTCTGTTGCTGTGGAACATGGGCACCGAACCGGTTTACCTGTGGACGCTTCCTATGTTCCACTGCAACGGCTGGACTTTCACCTGGGCACTTGCGGCACGAGGGGGAACCAGTGTCTGCATTCGAAATACCACTGCCACGGAAATATTCTCCGCCATAGCGCACCATGAGGTGACTCATCTCTGTTGTGCACCAATTGTCTTCAACATACTTCTCAACTCGGACCCGCACGAGAAAGCGAAAGCGGTTACGGCCTTGGCGCGCCGGGTTCACATTCTGACAGGTGGCGCACCACCCGCCCCGCCGGTTGTGACAAAAATGGAAGCCATGGGGTTCCACGTAACGCATGCTTATGGGCTCACGGAAGCCACGGGTCCCGCGTTGGCCTGCGAGTGGAAGAGTGAATGGGACGGACGACCTGAGTCCCATCGCGCTTCCCTCAAAGGACGGCAAGGAGTGGGCGTGCTGAGCCTGGACGGTGTGGACGTTAAGGACCCGGATACCATGTCCAGCGTTCCCCGGGACGGAAAGAGCGTGGGCGAGATTATGTTAAGAGGCAGTAGCCTAATGAAAGGATACCTTCACGACGCCCGAAGTAGCGCACAGGCTTTTTCCGGCGGGTGGTTCCACACGGGTGACGTGGGTGTAATCCATCCCGACGGGTACGTGGAGATTAAAGACCGGTCGAAGGACGTGATCATCTCCGGTGGTGAGAATATCAGTAGCGTGGAAGTGGAGTGCGTTCTGTATACTCATCCGTCGGTCACTGAGGCGGCCGTCGTTGCAATGCCTCATCCTCACTGGGGTGAGACGCCCTGCGCCTTCATTAACACTAAGGAGAAGATCAAAGAAGAGGACGTTATCTCCTTCTGTAGAGACAAGCTTCCTCATTATATGGCTCCCAAGGCAGTGAAGTTCATGGAATTGCCCAAAACCTCCACCGGCAAAATACAAAAGTTTCTCCTCAGAGAATTGGCCAAGAAAGTTTCCCCAACTTCCAAAGCTTCTTCCAGAAAACTCAGTAAACCTCGCCGTACAAGCTCAGATGACCATGGTAACAATTATGTTGTTGCCCGATCAAGGCTCTGAAGAGATCAACCGGAACCGCTTTTCTCTGGATCTTTCTTTTTACTTCGGAAAAAGCCCTAGTCATGTTAGTAGATATGATATTATTGTACAAATCAACTGTGTGCTTGTCTACTTAAGATCCAAAAACTCTTGATGTCAAGAGAAAAGCGTTTATAGTGTCTCTAAATAAAATAAAGATAAACCATGTATTGTACAGGAGGTTAGCGAAGAAAAATATATAATATGTTGAGTTTTAGAACCTTTTATGCTTTCTGTCACTATTGTCTGAACTTTTGATTGAAATCATAATTACATGGTCACGACGAGGATAGAGGAATTTTGACGGAGTCAGCACGACATCGTAACGAACTTTATAACGAATTCTTACAGTGACATTTTTGAATTTCAGTTTTTTAAGGTCTCACTTATATCTCTTAGCCTCTTTAAAATAGAATTTTACAAGTCTGTGTATTAGTATTTACAGTAAATAAATCCACCATCATCTCCATTATAAATTTTAGAACTTTAATTGTAAGATGGCACAGGTAAGCTCTCTCAAAAGTCATGGCAAATAACTGTAGAAAACCAGACTATCTTTAAGTTGCATTAATTTGGTATTGTTGGTATACAATTTTAAAGGTAAGTAAATTAGTTATTTAGTATTCGATAACATTTTTCAGTAGTATCGACAACTCCCCGTTGTTTGTCTAGTACTCTTAGATGGGCCCTTGAGGGGGCATCCCAACCCTCTTGGATGTTAACTCTTCATGGACAATTGTATAAAGGCAGAAGAACGGTCTTCGTAAGATGGTTTCTCATCTTCACACTAAGTCTATTGGTGTGAGGGTCCGTAGGATTGGTTCCAGCATTGTTTAGCTTTGGGCAATTTGGTTACTCTTGTTTTATATTTCATTATTCTTCTTTCATTTTGTAAAAGGGTTTGGGTCCTTTTTGAAAATTCAATTTATATTAATCCAAAACATTTATCAATAGAGACTATGTGTGAATGCTAATGGAATATTAGATCACTATGATGTTTAGAAAGTCAAACAAATACTGTAAATGATGTATTTAAATGTCTAACATTAACTCATTTTTGGTTTGGAGTTTAGGGTTAATTTTAGGTGTCACATTAGCAATAAATTTAGGTGAAAATTTAAGGTTTCAATTGTAAATTTAGTTTCAATTTTTTTTTTAAATATACCAATACAGTCAATTTTAACTATGAATTAAATTCAACATTATATTCTTTATTATTTCATTATTAAGTTCAATTTTAAAATGTAACATTAATTAAAGATATAAACTTGTAATTATTTAATCAAAGATATCATATTTCTATAGTCTATAATGATTAGTGCATGTTATTTCTGGATTCAACTCTATATAAACTTTTTTTCATCAACGTTTTGGATCACACTTTGTGATCTATCATCACGATGATAGAGAGTTGAAGGAGAAAAATAATTGTTTGCAGACCAAAACTAGATAAAAAAGATAGGGAGTGGGAGAATAGGGAAAGCTACACATTATTCAAAATTTATAGTTAAAAACTAAGATAGATTATTAAAAATTAAATAAAAAACTAATTAGAAATTATATAATTAAGTAATATATATGTTTATGCATAATATGTCAATTATGTAATATTGTATAATATGTGTAAGAGATATATATCATTGGTAATAGCATGTAAAAAATATATACAAATAAACATATTCATCTTATATACTAATACATATGTATATACATAATATACTTATCTTATGGTATGTCATTTAAGATGCATGTCTTATATATATCATTTGTGTATACAAAGGCATATCATAAAAATCTATATAGATAAATTATATTTATATACCATTTAAATAACCTTAAATATATAATGTAGATGATAAACCTCAATATATGTTTATTAAAATGCATCAAATAGAGGTATATAATAACTTATAGAATAATTGAGGAAAAATGTTATATAATATATATACATAAGAATATTATATGTGTATAATTTCTTATGATATGCTAAATGATAGAATATAATTGAAGATAATAATTCATAAAGTGAATGCATAAATACTTATGATTATATATCTATATATAGGATAACAAGAATAAATAACACAAAAATGAAGGAATAAATAAATGAAAGTAATTAATAAAAAGGGTGCATAATTTAAATATGATTAAATACGTATAGAAACATATATATTTATATACCAAATTTTGTAAATAATAAATATGTTTATACAAAATTTAGGTATATATCATATTAAACCTATTCATCTCAAATACCTTAAAAAAAAAATAAAAAAAAATATTTTTTTAATAAAAGAATAGAAAGTATATGTAACTATTCAACAATCTATTTTATGTATTTTAGTATATCTAACTTAAGTGCATTACTCATTTAATTGAATTTTATGATTATTGACTTAGGTATTTTAATTTTTGAATTCACTGGAGGAAAAATTTAAAAATTAAAAATTATTAAATTTTAAAATATTAATAATTTACCTTGAGGATGCTCAAGACTCCTTTTTAATAGCTACTTTCTTATGTCATTTTTGCATTAAAATTTGTGTTTTCCTCATTCCCACTATCTTTTAGAGAGATTTATCTAGACACTAGCACACCACACGGATGTCTGTGCACCACGCTAGCATCCTACAACATTTTAACATTCAAACGGTCATTTTTGAACATGTTGCCACTTGTCACCTACTTTGATTGATGAAAAAAACTCAAGACACCTTGTAACGGCTTAGGAACCTTCTTTTCTCTCTTTAAAGTCTATATTTTCATTCCTATTGCTCTCTCTAGATCTCTCTTGGTCTTTTCTTTCATGATCTCTCATTCTCTCTTCTCTTTCTCTTTCTCTCAAGCTTACACAACTCTCTACTGTTTGCTACAGTAGTCTCAAGTTCTTACAACAATCTTTGTAACTCTCTTGACTCTCACAACTTTCTCTCTCTCTCTTTGGCTTCCTCAAGACTTGCACGTGATATCTATTTCTTGTCTTATGTCTTTGAGAATCTTGGGATTTATATCATCCCTTTTCTATGCATTATATATTCTTGTCTATTTATCTTTCTATCTATCTTCTAAATTTGGTTGTCTGTGGAGGTGGAAACATTGAAACGGGGGTTTGATTAAGGCAAGCCCCTAAATAGCCCCAACATTTCCTCTTGATCTTATGTGTGTAGGAATTGAAGACATTTCATTGTTGGAGGCTTCATTGCTTAGTCTATTTTGAGTAATTTTTTTCTCCTTTTGTTTTATCATTTACTTTCTATTTAATTTATATCTCATTTAATTTATATTATTTTAGTTATGTTATTTTTTTTATTTTTGTGCATTCTTAAGAGTTTTTAGCAATTAGACAGTAGTAGTCACTTAAGCTATTTTATATGATATCCTTAGGTTTTGGTCTGTACAAGATGGCAACATGCCATTGAGATGCTAGCACGTCATATTATCATCATCATGTCATGTTGTTGTCCTTGATCAAGAGCTCGCTGGTCTATTTAGAAAACCTCTATGATCTACTCTTTCTGATTCTGAAACTCTCATCATTTTATCCTATCACCTACTTTGTTCCTTGTAGTAGTTGAGCACCATTCTCCTTGTAGACTCTTCTTTTTCCTAGAGACTCGGGAGTAGCAAATTTCCTCCTATACAAATTTATTTTAACACTGCAACATCAATTTGAGCCACATATACAAAAGACATTATCAACAACAAGTAGTTCTTTTGGGGTGCTAGCAAGAAGTTGAGTCCACTTTTTGGCCAAAAAGTGGAAGTGTTTTCCCTAATTTTTAGAATTTGACACATTTGACCTTAAAATTTGAAGCACTTAGAGATGAAATCTTCAAAAAAGTCACTGATCATAAAATGTAGTACTCAGAGTTTAGTTTCCAAATATAAAATTTATTTCAATACCCAAATTGTACAAATTGAGTTTCAATAGGCGTTTCTAAAAACTATTGTTTAAAAGTCACTTTTTATACCATACCATGCACGTGTACAACATCCATATTTTGACCTAAATTATCATATTTTTCTAAATCCTTTTGGGAAAATATTTGTGACTCATTGAAGCTTGTTTTCGATATTTTTTTGTAATTTTTTATTGAATTTTTTTTTTAATTTTTATTAGGCATATTTGTCATTTTGAAAAATCATCGTGTACAACACGCATAAGATGACCTAAACTTATCATTTTTTATTTTTATTTTTAAATTGAAAATAATTGTATAAAGCTTGTTCTCATGCAATTGTCATCAAAATGTTATGTTGATCAAAAGTTATTAAAATACTAAAAACCGATAATTCAAGTTTATGGACTAGTTTCATTAGAAATTAATTGAAAAATAGAAAAATTAATCAAATTATTAAAAAAATTACATATTTGGAACCTACACTGTCTCATCTATAATGGGTTTTAATTTTGTAAAAAAATCTGCAAAATAGGTCTTCAAATATATGTCCAAAGTCACTATTTTCCTATGACATTAATAGGACTTTCAAGTTGCAGGTCAAACCCGGTCCAAAGCTTAGGTTTGGGTCCCCAAGCCATTTCTTGAACTTAAAAACAAGCCAAAAACCTGCCAAAAATTCATAATTTAAAAAACGGGATCCCGTTTCATAAGAAAAAAAAATTATGGTTCTATGAAACAGAATCCTGTTTTGAAAATGACCAAAAACAAAAGTTTCAATTGGAAAGTTTTCAAAACGGGATCCCATTTTGAAAACTTTTAAAATGGAAATTTTTCAAATTAAAGTTTCAAAATAGAAAATTTTCAAAATGGGATCCCATTTTGAAAACTTTCCATTTTGGAAATTTTTCGTTTTGGAAAAATTTCAAAAGGGATCCCATTTTGAAAATTTTCCAAAAATGGAAATTTTAAAAAACGGGATCCCGTTTTTTAATTTTAGGCTTAGGATCCCGAAGCTAAACGGGATCCCGCTTTTTAAAAACAGGATCCCATTTTTTAATTTTAGGCTCAAGATCCCGAAGCTAAATAGTATCCCGCTTTTTAAAAATGGGATCTCGTTTATTAAAATCAGGATCCCATTTTTAAAAAGCCGATTTCATTTTTTTGCCGAAGGAAAAAAATTTCCACGTTTCGTGGACTCATCTTCTTGCATTTACCCTTTGAAGCATCAGTAGATAGGCCACATAGCTCACCTTCTGAGATTTCATAGGTATAATTCTACAATAAATTTCACATGCACACATTGTATAGGTGACATTCGATAGTCTTCATTTTCTAAATTAGTCACAAAAGCAACATGGACTTGAAACATCATACCTCTAGGAAACAAAACTATGGAAGGGACCTTCTACTACATGATCTCGTAGCACTTGTTTGTCCATCATTTCAAAAAAACTCACATTAATTACATTTCCATCAATTCATAGAATCTCATTTCGTAAATCCATCCATATATATTCCACTTCATTACGTGCAGCCTATTTCATTTGTACATAGACATCCTACCACGTTTTTCAATTCCATTGTACCTTGCAATTAATTACCTCATCCATTATGTCCTTTCCATGACCTTTTTCATCAATCATTTTCCACATGTCACACATGTGCTATCATTAATTTCAAAATATTATTGCACAAAATTCATCACAATCATTTAAGCATATCACATAAAATCAAGTTGCAGGCATCATTTAGTTGCTTCACATGAGTTGAACTTCACTTCAAGCCATTTCTATAGGTACACTATGCATTAATTTATCATAATTAGCAAAGAAGATTATTGAATTTGTGCATGTTTATAGTTCATTCATACATGTAACATATCATGTTTTAATTAAATCCACTACTTCTAATTTCTTCCTTCACCCAAACCATACCCACTAGTGAGGACACTAGTAACTTTAGTTGGGGGGAGAGGTATTCATGATTATTCCTTAGTTTTCTTGATTTTCAAAACTCTCTGCAAATCTTTTTGCCATTTTAGTTCCTCCATTTTCAAAAGAAAAATTTTAGAGGAGAGAAAAGGGTTCTAAGCAACTAAATTAAGAGGTGCATTTGAGTAATACAACATATAGGAATAATAGAAGTGGTATAATTGGGTGGCAGAATAAGAAAAGAGTAGAACAAGAATAATGAAGCAAGAAGAATTGAGAAGTGAATGTAAATTATTGAAGCATTGATGGGGGTGATATCATATGAAGGGAACCAGTAGCACATAACCTTCTACTAGAAGATAGGCAATGCTTGACTTTCTTCCAATGGTTTGGTTGGATGGATTATTTCGTAAAACTTATATAATTCAATGAAGTAATGACCCAACAATTTGATAGCATATTTCAGAATGATGAGGCAATTGTTAGGGATCTGAAGATAGATACATCATGGGAAATTGTATCTAAAGTATCTAGATTGTCAAGAGTGGGAGAGGAGTTTCCAATCAAAGCAATTCCATTGTAGTAAGAAATGAATTCTCCTTGCTAGGAGAAAATTTGGATTCTTCCTCACAAGGTACTAAATGTTTGTCTCTACCTTGGCTTTGGACTAAAGTAGCTTCTTATATAGTGAAATACTTGGCATGTGATGGGTGGAAGTCATTGCTATAGATAGTCCATTTTAAATTGTTGAGTGATCTATGCCATGGCAAGCATGTAAATGTTCCCAACCTTTTGTGCAATCTCTTAAAATGATTGTCCTTTGAATATAAAAGGAAAAGAAACAACTTAACATTGTCTCATTTTTTCTTAGTTACATTATTGGTAAAGAGGAGCCTTAGGGTTCAGTCCCCAAATGTTTCTTGGGAAAACTTTCTTAATTGTAGCAATATCAACAATATCCTTGAATTTCCTAATGAGGGAAATAGAGGCCAAGAACAAAGAATGGAGGAACATGTTGTAGCTAGACTCTAGAGTAATAAATGCCCTTTGGTTCCCCTATTGCAACACTTACCTACAACACACAAGAACCAAAAGAGGACGGTTTTCAAGAAACCCAATCTGCAACCTCTGATGGGCAACCTGTAGTAGAAAATAATCAAGAAACCCCTATTTCTAATAGACCACCAAGAGGTAAAAAGAGAAGGAATGGTACATATACCTCTATTTTTGTAAAGGGGCAGAAAAGGCCAATAAAAGGGTATGTGCAAGATCATGATGGGCCAAAAAGTGGCAATATGATGGGTATTTATAGGGTATGTGGCTGACGAATTTTATTTTACACAAAATTGATGAAACAAAAAGGGTTTTTAAAGGATATTCTAAGCTTTCCATCAATATAAATTATGCTTTACTTTGAATTTAATAAATAATTATTATTCATTTTCTATTTAAATTACGAGTAAGATCCTGATTGATAGGTTGATTGAAAAACATCTATAACTTTCAAACAGTATCATATTTTTTGAATCTGAAACATGCACCACATTCTATGCTTCGCATACTATAGGATTAAAAAAATTGAATTTCATGAAGTTTTGACCAAGTTAAGGTGGTTAGACATATGAGCTTTTATATTTTTAAAAGTTGTAATAAAAAATCATAATTAAATATTTACTTGGAAAAAAATTACAAAAAAATATGCATCACATCGGACATGAGTCCTCTAATCATATATCTAAAATATTATAAAAAATAATTATCATTTTAGTGGTTAGGGTGAGAGACACCTACTTCTTATTTTTTTCCCTAAAATTTAAGTACTATGCATTGAAATTTCACATTTTCACCAAATAGATTTTTTTTTAAATAAACCTAGTAGTTTAGAAACTACATTCAATTTGCTACAAATTCTATTCTTACATATTTTTGAAATAATATAGATAACTTATTCAAATTCTTACGTCATTCTTCCTAACTCTGATTTTTTTGATTTTTTTGCCACTTAATGGCCTATTTTTTCCATGATAATCCTGCACATACCCAAAAGCAAAGGAAGGGAAAAGTGGAGCTTCTTCTTCTTCACTTGTAAGAGGGTAGAAGAATCCCACACAATCCAAAAGGTGTTCACATTGCCTAAGGAAGAAGGAGTCCATGAGAGGATCAATTAAAAAGTTGAAAGAGGATGTTGTAATGGTAGAAATAGATAAAGACTCAGAGGGGGATACCCATGGTAATGAAGTAAAAATACCCATTGTGAAGCCATCATATTTTTCTAGCACTTTTGAACCATATTTAGAAGATATTTTGTAGCTAAGAAAATAAGGAGAAGATCCCCAAAAGGCCTTATTTCAAAGGGTTGTGAATACGCAAGTTAAATGGGAGATGGGAAATTTTTAGAGAAGGATGAAGAATTTTTTATTGCAGAAATAAACATTAATAAGGAATTGCAAGAGGAAATACAGAGAATAAAGCATTTGGAGGAGTTTTTAAAGAAATACCAACAAAAAGACAGTGAGCGAGATGTCAAGATTAAAGAATTAAAGGAGAGGCTTCACAAGTTTGAGCATGGCTCAAAACTGGAGATACTAGCATAACTTGCCATGGTAGAAGCAGAAGGGAAAGAACTAGTATCTCAAGGCCCAATTACTCAGATTAAAACTCCCATCAATCCAACTATAGTGTCCCTACGTGTTGAATTATGGAAGAGAACATAGGAATTCTCTCAGGAAAAGAAAGAATGGGCAGGGGAGAGAGTTGAATTGATATCCAATCACACCAAGGCACTAGAAAAGAAAGAAGTAGAAGTAAAACAATTGAAGGTAAATATTAGAGAAATAGAAGACAAGACAACACAATTACTAAAGTGTAGGCCACTTGCTAGAGTTTATTCATTATTCTTGCAAGAATTTTTTTTGTTTTTTTAGTTTAGCCATTTGATTAGTGATCTTGTAGCAATGAATAGAAAATTCTTACTTTTAGATACTTCCTTCAATTCCACACTAGACATGCAAGATCAATTATGTGAGTTTTATCTACACAATTATGTTCTTTCAGATGATACCACTTGGAATCCATTATGTTTGTAGGTGATATTCAAATAAGAGCATTGTCCTCTTATGTTAAAAATGAGCATTAGAGGGGCACGGTCCTAAAAGAATACCATGAAAGAGAAAATATGCTTCCTTACTACTCAAGAAAGAATCAATGGATCCTAATGCAATCATAGATCAGTGGTTATATCTCTTGAATTATAAAGGTGTTGGAAAGAAAATAATGGATATCAGAAAGCATGATTATGGAAGGATGAAGGGATTAGCCATAGGGACTATTAATGAATCCTTTAATTTTTTTCAGAAGAGATAAGAATAACTTTCACCATAATTGTAAAGAAAGGAGCCACACTCTCTTTATAACTTCATAGTTATGATTCACAGGTCTCACAAGTACATAGACATTGCACTAAACAATGGATTTGTGTTGTTTCCATTTGTCTTCCATTTCCTATCCTCCTATTTCTAGTACCACATTGGACAAGGAAGAAATGAGGGGAAGAAGAAGCAACAAAGAAAAAAATATTGGAAAAGCTCTTAGGTGGGAAAGGATATTACTTGAAGCAAGTCAAGAGAGTTGACATTGTGGCTGATTTCAAGGAGATAACTCTACAATATAACCTCTAGCCTTGAAGTTGCTTGAGGATAAGCAACAACTTAGTTGGGGGGAGTGATGGATTTAATTTATGGCTAGTTTTCTTTATTCAATTTATGTCTTTTATTATTTCCATCTACCAAAGTTCACAAAAAATCCTAAGACTTATACATATTTTATACCTTTTATGCATCTTAAACTAGACTTTAGTATGTGGTAATGCAAATATGATATGATGAAATTTGTATGAGTGTTTGTATGAATGTTTATGAAATTCAATATGATTTTATGCTTAATTTATGGTTATTAATGATGTGTGTGCTTTAGAATGAAACTAACTTCTTGCAACTAGAAGAACTATAGCTTGCAACAACTAGGATTTCTCCCTATTCTTGAGGGAGAGTGGAAAAAAACATTATGGTTTTGTTTTCAGACCTAAGATGGATAAGATTCCTTGTAGAACCTATATAGTTGGATCCATTGTGAGGAGCGATCTAGTTACTAGTTATCCAATTTATTTATTTTTATCATTAGTTTTCATGTACCAGTTGAATAATGAATATGTATTTCTAAATGAGATATATTGATTAGTTTCTTGTTAGAGTTTAGAGTTATCATGCAATAGAGGAGTTAATTCAATTGTTGCAAGATGGTGTGTCCCTTGGTCTTCCTTGTGCAACATGGCACTTGGGTTCGTGACATGGCTTAACTGTCTCCTATGGATCTTGTATAAATCAAGTAGTTGTATCGGGCATTAACAAGTTGATCTTTTGGTGCAATGGAAGCCACCAATTTGTAACAATTGGTATCAGAGTTGAGGTCACAAGTTTGAACCCCTCTCTTGCACTGGGGGGATTGTTGCAAGATGGTGTGTCCCTTGGTCTTCCTTGTGCAGCACAGTGCTTGGGTTCATGACATGGCTTAACCACCTCCTGTTGATCTTGTATAAATATGGTGATTGTATCGAGCATTAATAGGTTGATATTTTGGTGCAACGACAACCACCAATGTAACATCAGTATCATGATTCATTGATTAAGTAGTAAGTATTGATATTTATTTTGGAAGTAGCAACTCAAGCAAGGGCCACTTGAGTCATTTCTATCCACTCTGTCTTTTTGTTATTAAATTATTTCATGCATGATTAATTAAGATAGCTTACATTTGTATGCATGTGGATTTCTAAATGTGATTTTTTAATTGAATTAGATTTTTTAGCTTTGTTTCATACTCCTAGAGTGATTAGTTATAGTTCAGTATTAGAAGTTAGTAGTCACAGTCTTAAGTGATAAGTACCCACAACACAAGTAATAGTTTATGTTATTTCCCCTGTTTTGTTAGCTAACATTTCATTTCATTTTTCTAATTTTTATTGAATTTTTGTACACGTGTAAATCACCTATACTCATTGATATAGGTCATGTTAGAATCCATGAATGCACATATAGTTCCAACACTATCAAAATCTTACAAATCCCTAGTTGTTAATTAAGTGCAACCTCTTGTAAAATGGTTTGGTGAACTATTTAGTTAGGAATCCAACCTCAAAATTTTATGTCTACCTATAGCACCAAGTTAATCAAACATTATAGAGGCCCTACAACTTTGACCTCTTGACTTCTTTCCCCTTACTTGGCCCTTGAAATGTGCTCCAACTAACCATGATAACTAAAATTTAACAAGTCTTCAAAAACAAGCTTTATGTTGATTGGGAGAGTTGCCTTCAATGATTTTGCATAAGGTTTTTCAATTCTTGGGCATACAAGGTAAAAAATCCATTATTTTAGGGCTCAAAATTACCCATAAATATTTTCTTATGGCTTCAAACTTCACCCAACTCTATTCATATCCATGTAGGCTTCTTAGAAGGCCTAAAACTAACTTTGAGCACCTCTAAACTAAACTTTATTTAGCCTTAACAATATGAAATCTCCTCCATGATGATAGGTTATATATTAGATTTATTTGAAGATAACTAGTTGATTTAGGATGGTGTAGGATAACTCTTTAAGCTATTCAAAGATGCATTCCAATCTTCTAAACTTCATCAAATCTTTAGGAATATGCTTGATGAATACCATAATTTTCCAAGGTATCCAACTCTATAATATGACCATGTCAATTGGATTTCACCTATGGTCACTAATATCATTCCAATTGGATGATAGTGTAACCTTCGAGTCTTCATGCTCTCAAGGATGTATGTCTTCTTCAATGTCCATGATTCTTATCCACTTTCCTTTCATAGAAACTTCATGACTTCCATGAGTTGCTTACTTGCTTTCTTCATGGTGATATAGATCTATGGATGACCCTTTGACTATCATAAAAATAATACTTGACACTACGATATTATTATCTATCATTTGATGTATTTTCCCTTTATTACCATAGTTGTCCCTTAACCATTTTATTGTTATGAAGCTTCTAGAGGTTTGCCCTTTCAATGGCCTCTTTGAAGGAGGTTTCCTTGTATGTAGGTTAAATTTTATGGTATGCACATTATAAAGTCATGTTTATCATTATGAGCATTAATTTCCTTGAAATGTTCACCATACTTTCGTCATTGCATTGTAGACTACCATTGCACTCTTGAAGGAAAAAATATACAATCATATTTCATACTTCTTTGCATCTTCATATTGTCACTATCCTCTGTGTCATGATATTTTTCCTCTATTGATGTAAGAAAGGTGGACGACACTCCCAAACCAACACAAAATAACCTAACTCAAACAAATAAATCTACCCTTGAACACACAAACACCCAATTGTCCCTTAATGCACCACTAGAGGTTTCTAGCCCTCAAAACACAATATTTGATGAGATATTTTTTAATAGGTCATACAAAGGCCAAAAAAAATTTAATTTGGACTTCCCACAAGCCCAACACAACTTTCCCAAAAGATTACAAGTGACTTCTTTGACACAACCTTGAGAAACAAAAAACTACCCCTATCTTAAGCTACTAGATTAGCCCTCTTTACAAAGGAGGTCCCTCTAAATCTTCAATTTTTCACTTGAACTCTTTAGAAGATCACTATATGTGATGAAAAATAGCATATTCCATGATCAATTCACAATTTCAAGTCCACTAAACAACTGATCCAAGAAACCCTCAATTTTAATGCAAATACCTAGGGTTTTCTAAAAATCACACCTACTGGGATTTCTAAACTCCAAAAATGCACCCAAAACATTCAATTGGTTCTGTATAGACTCTTCAAACCCTCACAAGATCAATTCCCTCAACAACTCATCAAAACCCCTCTAGTATCTTATTTTCACATGAAAAATACAATTACCAACCCTAGGGCATCCCTCCATTTCACACAACCTTGTCTTCCTTGCTTTCTAAAACATAAGAACATCTACTCTAACATGTAACATGCCATTCCTCTGAGAAACAAGGTACAACAGTCTGGAGGAATGGCTAATACATCTTTTAAATTACAACCAAACCCTTAATTTCTCTGAATAGGGCTACTTCAGAAAACTAAAGAGATCTCCCTCCAATTTCTAAATTAGATTCTTAGAATGGAACCAAATGAAAGGTAATTCATGTACCTACAAAAAACAATAGGATTTAGAATATTCAAATCTTTTACGGGTCCATACAAAGGAAGCAAAGTTCATAAATCAGAGAATTGTAGCATAAAATGTTGTTTCTTTGATTAGAATCCTTCAATATAGTGTTCAACAACCTTGTACGAGCCTTGAAGAGGCTAGATATACATTTTCAAATAAAATCTAACCTCTCAAATGACCCCCAATTATTTTTCTTGAAATTCTTAGACTCTTTATATTCCCTAAAAGTTGCATTTATTGCTTAACAACATTTGCACTTTTTGAAACTTTGAACATTTTGACACCTAAGACACAAAACACCCCCAATTACATATTAAATGGTCTTTTTAGACCTTATTTAGCATAAATATAAGTTCAAACCACCCTAATCTACCCTTGACTCAACTATTGACGAACTTATCAACCCTCAAATGATCCAATTTTGACAATTGGTGTTTAGGTGCTCCTGCACCATACATTCCCACAGAAAAAGAACTCTTGTCACAAGAGTTATGCCTTGCACCAGCTCCGCCAAAATTCTCACATGCCTTCTGATTTGCAATTCCTCTCCACTAGTTCCAATATTGAATTTCTTCACCCTTGTCCTTTCTTGTTCTTGAACATGTCTTCATTTCTGTAGTCAGACCTGGTGATGGTCTTTTTCCTATTCCTTGTGCAAAACCTATCTTTGTTCCTTCATTCAAACTTGCAAATAAACATTTGTTAGTAATCTCTTGTACTAACTTCTTTGTTTCAACTTCATCCTTGCATCTACCCTTAACTTCTTGTACACTTTGTCCCTTTACCCCTATTATCATACTTCCTGTCCTACCAGCACCAAATTCCCTCTTACTGTCCTCATATACCACTACACTCACTATACCATCATACTTATTTCCTACTGTACCTAAAGTTTCTTCATACTTTACAACCTTACCTTTAACTAAAGGGCATAAAATTGTCCCTATCAACACATTTGTATTCCAATCCACTACCAACTCTTTTCTTACTACTGTATCAGCCTTCACAACTGTTGTCAAAGCATTATCAACCTCCATACTAACTATAGTATCCAACCTTTTGCCTTCCTTTACATCCCTTACCCATTCTTTCCTTCCACACATGATTAGTTTTGCCTTACCTGTCTCATCTTCCACTAAAGGAGTTAAAACAAATTTACACCCATATTTTACTATGGTATATGTGTTCTCTCTCCCATCATACATTGCATGTATGTCATATTAATAGGGCCTACCTAGGAGTAAGTGGAAACAATCCATAGGAAGAATATCACAAACTACCTGATCTTTATAACCTCCAATTTGAAACTCTACCACAACTTGTTCATTGACCAACAAAGACTGCCCATCACTCAACCAAGACACTTTGTAGGGTAACTTATGAGGAAATTTTTGCAAATTCAATTTATTAACCATCTCACTTGACACCATATTTTCAATAGAGCTAGAATTAATAACAATTTTTCATACCTTGTTTTTGCACTTACATGTTGTCTTGAAAATATTCTTTCTTTGCAATGGTTCCATCTCCTTGGATGCCTTCAATACAGTCTTCCTCATCATCAAAATTTCACCTATTTCAAGAGTAGCTCTTAAACTTGTAGAATGGTTACTCTCACAATCCTCTTCTTGAATGATTTGTTCTCTCCTATCAATCCTCTTGTCACCACTTGATGAACTACCAAACTTGTTACGAAATTTCCAAGATGAATGACCATATTGGTTACAATTATAACATCTCCCTAAAAAATCATTAGAATTTCTACCACCACTGAATCTACCTCTACCCCTAAATCCTCCTCTTGTATCAACACCTTGCTCCTTACCTATATTTGCTTCTTCTTGTTCCTCAAATGGCTACTTTGGTGTAGGGATTAATCCTCTCCCTCTTGTGCTAGTACCTCTTCCTCTAACTAATTTCTCTTGCCTTCTTTTAAGCTTTTCCTCCACCCTGATTGCTAATTGAAAACATTCCTCAACAAACTTTGGGTTAGCAACAAGTTCATCTTAACTATTTTAAATCTGAGACCACCTAGATATCTAGCCACTTTTTTAGCTTCATATTCATCCCTTTTTGATCTTATACTTAATTTGTAAAATTCATCTGTATAATTCTTGACATCTAGATCTTTTTGTTTCAAACCTTACATTTTTTTATATAATTGAACTCAATAATCTTTTGGAAGAAACTTACCTTTTATTTTTTGTGCTATCTTGTCCCAATCTAAACTATTCTTGACTTGCCTTATTTTCTCCTTTATACCTACTCATATTCCCACAATAGAAGAGCATGACCTTTGAGTTTAGTCTTTGCCACCTTCACCTTTTTTTCATCTAAAATATCTTCACTAAGTTCAAAGTGATTATCCATAGCATCAATCCAATCAAGCAATTCTTCTTCATTTAAATTTACACCATACATAGGAAGATCAAATTTTACCTTCATTGAATTTCCTTTCATTGCCTTGAGCATATTTACCATCCTCTAATCTTTAGGGTCTAGTTCTTCATCAACATCCTCATATTCTTCATCTTCCTCCTATGTTTCACTCTCTTTAGTCTCATGTCTCATTTTCTTTGTCTCCAAGGAAACAAGCCTTGCCAATAGTACATTATGTGATTCTAGAAGCTTAGCATGCTTCTCCTTCAGATCTTGCATCTCTCTAGCAGCACCAACACCCTTCAAAGGCATCTTTACCAAATTGTCTTTTCACCTTCCAATCAACTTTCTTCAAACCTGCAAAAATTCAACCAAAGAGACCTTGTCCCTAAGCTTTAATACCACCTAATGTAAGAAAGGTGGTTGAAACTCCCAAACCAACACAAAATAACCTAAATCAAACAAAGAAATCTTCCCTTGAACACACAAATAAATAACTTTTCAGGCTTAATACACCACTAGAGGCTTCTAGCCCTCAAAACACAAAATTTGATGAGATCTTTTGGAATAGGTTGTACAAAGGCCAAAAAAACATCAATTTGGACTTCGCATAGGCCCAATACAACTTTCCCAAAAGATTACAAGTGACTTCTTTGACAAAACCTTGAGAAACAACAAACTACCCAAAGATTACAAGTGACTTCCATGATCAATTCACAATTACAAGTCCACTAAACCACTAATCCAAGAAACCCTCAATTTTAATGCAAATACCTAGGGTTTTCTAAAAAATCACATCTATCGGGCTTTCTAAACTCCAAAATTTCACCCAACACATTCAATTAGGTCTTTACAATCTCTCCAAACCCTCACATGATCAATTCCCTCAACAACTCATCAAAACCCTTCTCTAGTATCTCATTTTCACATGAAAAATATAGTTACCATCCCTAGGGAATCCCTCCATTTCACACAACCTTGTCTCCCTTTCTTTATAAAACATAAGAACATCTAATATAACATGTAACATTCCATTCCTCCAAGAAACAGGGTACAACAGTAGGAGGAATGGCTAATACATCTTTTAAATTACAACCAAACCCAAGGCTACTTCAAAAAACTAAAGAGATCTCCCTCCAATTTTTGAATTAGACTCTCAAAATGGAACCAAATGAAAGGTAATTCATGTACCTAAAAAACACAATAGGATTCAAAACATTCAAAGCCTGTACGGGTCTATACAAAGGAAGCAAAGTTTAGAAATCAGATAATTGTAGGAGAAAAATGTTGTTTCTTTGATTGGAATCCTTCAATATAGTGTTCAACAACCTTGTACAAGCCTTCAAGAGGATATATATACATTTTAAAATCAAATCTAACCACTAAAATTACCACCAACTGTTTTTCAAATTATTAGACTCTTCATATTCCCTAAAAGTTGTATTTCTTGCTTAACAACATTTGCATTTTTTGCAACTTTGAATATTTTGACACCTAAGACAAAAAAACACCCCCAATTACATATTAAATGGTCTTTTTAGACCTTATTTAGCATAAATATACTCAAACCACCCTAATCTACCCTTGAATCAACTATTGACCAACTTATCAACCCTTAAATGATCTAATTTTGACAATTGGTGTTTAGGTGCTCCTGCACCATCTATGCATCCCCATATATGTAATAAAAACCCACCTCACTATCATACGTGCTTGACACAACAACCTAACTAAGTATTAATCTTCCTTTGCTGATTTTTTAAACATTTATCTTCATCATAATCAGAGTTCAGAATATTGTCACATGTATTCTTAAACTTTCCAATGCTCATCAAAGACTATCATTGACTATCCTTTGATTCATGTGGTTAATTTCATTCTTCATTTCATGGCATTGGTTGTCCTCCTTATTATTTCAAGATGATTGCCATGTTGATATTTCAAGGTGATTTCCCTTCACTTGGTGTTTCAATGTCATTGTGTTACATATTTTCATGATTGTCCCTTTTTCCATAAAGGACTATCATTAACCTTTTTAGTAATTCCATTCATCTCCCATGCCATTAACTGTCACAAACTTATCTTTCTTGATTTGTGCATTTGAAAACTTGAACTTTTGAATACAAGTGTCATTTTGCACCCTTAATGCATTGCTCTCTTCAATCACTATTGACAATTTATGTTTAATATCCTCAATCTGAGCTTGTAGTACACGCATTTGACTCTTATGAGTAGAGGAATCATTTTCAATTTCTCTAAGCCTACTTTTAGCCATTTCATAATCCTATTGATATCCTTTTAATTCAAGATTTAAATTTTCATTCTCTTCTTGTGAGGTATGTAGTTTCCTTTGCAGATCCTAAATCTTCATTTATTGAAATTGATTTTTTTTTCTCTTGGGTTGAAGCATCCAATGATCTAGACAACATCTAGTTGCTCTCTATCAAATCATTCAACTTTCCTCCATATCTTCAAAAATTATAGCTTTCAATAACAACTCTACTTCAAGTTGTTCTTTCACATTTGTCAACCTAGAATGTAAAACTTCAAGGTTATGGAGATTTAGGGTTTTTATGGAAATTTCTTCTCTCTATTTTTGAATTTCTTCCTACATATCTAGAAGTTCTTTTTGCAAATATTTTGACCTTCTACTAATAACATTATGCTGACCCATTAATGTGCATTAGCAACTTGACTGGATTTTCACTTGGTCTCTGAAATCTAATACTATCAATGCCCCTTTTCTATTCATGGCTATTGTGTTACATATTATCATGATTATCCTTACATGTCATAAAGGAATTTGGTCTTCTTTTTCACACATCCTTTCAACTTTTACCAATGAAAAGGTAGGGTTACATGAGATTATGCATATAGTTTAATGGTTTAAGCAGAATTGGTTTCATATGTATCTTCATTGATCTTCTAAACTTCATCACATGCCTACAAATCATCTTCCCATATTTATGGTTTTTTGTGCGATTTTTGCACACACACCTCACCGGAGGCGAGGACCCTCTTTTTTCTTTTACATCTCTGCCTCTTGGCTTGGTCAAATTTTATTTTTTCTCTTCTTGGGAGGTTATTTTGGGATTAAATTTAGACTGGGTTTGATGGAAGCAATATTTTGAGGCTCTAGGGGAAATTCGCCTGTCTTGGAATTTGAAAATGGGGATTTTGAAGTGAATTTTCAATGTTATATGAAAATCTTTTTTGCACCCGCAGATAGAGGATGAAAAATTAGGCTAGGTTGCTTTTTGAACTTTTTGAAAATTCCTTCTAGAAAAGAAGTTATGGAGTTTAAGGGATTTTGACCCTGCAGGGAATTCAGGAATTTCTGTCCATGATGGAAAATTCCAATACCCCCTCAAAAACCCAAAATTTTCCAAAAATGGAAATTTTTCTTTTTTGCACCCATGGATAGAGGACGAAAAATTAGGTAGGGTTGCTTTTTGAATTTTTTGAAAATTCCTTCTAGAAAAAAAGTTATGAGGTTTAGGGGATTTTGACCCTACAGGGAATTCGGGAATTTTTGTCCCCGATGGAAACTCCCGAAATTTCCATGCCCCTCAAAATCCTGAAATTTTCCAAAATCGAAAAAAATTCCATAATGGAAATTTTTCTCGAAATGCAATTATTTCCAAAAATGGAAATTTTTCTCTTGAAATTTTAAAATGTTCCTAAAAATGAAATTCTTGAGATGGAGACAAAAAATTGAAAATAAAATTTTCAAAAATGGAAAGTTCCTATTAAAAAATTTAAGTTTTTTTTTAAAGGCCAAAATTTTATTCAAGTTTAATTTGGATTGGATTTTTAACATGTGCTCCTACTAATGATGATATATGTTTTTCAGGATTAAATAAGTATTAAAAGGGAACTTGCATATGGATTCGTGCCAAAAGGGAAATATGGAAGAGTTCAATTCAAATTTTAAAAGTGGGGCTTGCATAAGAATCTGTGCCCAAACTATCTATAGCTAGAAGGAGTTTCTAGAAGACATGTGAAGTTGATTTCATCATCCAATCAGAATTTTCATTAATGATAGGCTAGCATAATATTGTTTTCTCTTTGTTCCACGATGTAACTGCTTTTATGCAATTGGATAATGATGTACCATAAGCTCCCAAATTAAATGTAACAGCTTGATGATTCTAAAAGTGCAATTGTAGCCATTGGATGAATTAAATCCTGGCCATTGATTCAAAATGTAATTTTCTATAAAAGGCCAGTGCTTTCTCATTTGTAAAAGGGGGTGAGACTAGGTTAGAAGAGCTTATTAGAAGCCAGAATTGGCTAAATTAGGAGTTAGATTCTGCAAGATAGTAGTTGTAGGAGAGGAAATAGACTAGAAATTGTTATGTAATGTTGGAGAAGTTAATGCAATTGGATTGTTGATTTGGCAAGCTTTGTGTTACACTTTGACAGTTTATGGTTTTTTGTTCTTGATTCTCAGATGTTAGATGTTAGATTTCAGTTCTTTTACAATGATGGTGAAATGTTAATGATGTTGATTAATCTCCGATCCATACTTTTAGCAATTTGATGATTGTAATTTGTTGTGTAAAGTTATTTTGGGGCTTATTTTGTGCTAGGTTCAACTGTGGATGCTTGTTTACATTGCGCCAGTTATTGGGTATGTGGATGAATATTCATAGTTTGGAAATCTTCAGTTTCCTTTGAAGATTGCACCATTTTTGCAGAGTTGTGGGCTTGTCCTTTGATCAAGTAGATATTGGTTTTATTGGAGATTTGTCCATTTGTAGCATTCATCATTATTCTGATTGATCTTAGGAGCTAGTTTAGAGTTGAATCTCTCTTAACCCTTATCTCTTTTGCTATTTATTTTGAAGTTGGGTTAGTTTTAGGATTAAAAGCATCACCATATTGTTGCATCTGATGAAGGTACACTTCCATCATTGTTCATTTGTAAGGCCCCTTGTGATTACCAGCATTTTCACATTTATCACTGAGTTGTTTATGCATTGTTAAGACCTGACATTAGAGACCTTGGGGTTATCTCTTGAGGCTTGCTAATAGAGATTTACCTTTCAAGAGAAATAGAATATCATATTCTGTCTAAGTTGTTGTGCAGAAAACACCATCAACATGGTCTAGCAGACTATTGTGAAGGAATGTAATATTATTTCATTGTGAAGAGGGACACACCTCCTTGAGTACTGGTGAACAAAATGCATCCTTGGCAATATTCACTATTTTTTTTCATTCTTTGTCGACTTTCAAAAATTATCTTATCTCTAAGGCTTAAAAACTTAGTCATTGTGCTCCTTTGACACCTCTATATGGTATGTCTATCTTTTTTCAAAATGTATACTTTTGGAAAATTCTAAAACCTTCTTGAACCTCATTGATTTGGCAAAGACTTATGTCATAACAGTTACCATCTTTACATATCTTGTATCCTCTTTGTGATCATTACCTGTTCCTCTCATGTGCAGATGCATAAGACTTATGTAGGGTCTTCTTGATCATCAAAATATTCTCCTTTGAAACTCTTTTACAAAGGGACCACCTTCTCCTTCTAGGGAAGTCATCTAACATTTGGCATTGAGAAGGGTTTTGCTATATCACAAATCCTTTCATTGTGTTATTTTCTTACATACAGAGATCTCCATTCTTCTTCATTGTTGAGAAAAAATAAATCTCACATGCATGCCTTTGTATACCTTTGCATGGAGGGAGTATGATTGTATGGGGGGAGCCTTGCAACCATTCTAACTATATTTGATCCTTTGTGATGACAACGTTCACCTCCAAACCATGGTGCAAAAAAATGTCACTACCCTTGAAACCTGGAACAAAGTCAAAACTAATATTGAATACTCTTTTGATTCAATGTGACTGAGTTTAAGAGTATTGACAATGAGTGAAACCCCATTATGGTTTCCATTGAGGTTTGAAACAGCTCTGCCACCATAGAAAACTATAAAAATCTTGAACCAAACCTTAAAGGATGATAAAACCCTAAAAGCTTGATTGGTCCCATCAAAACTCAAAATCCTCTCAAAGATAACTTCCCTCCAAGCTACATGCATGTGAAATAGATTAAGTCAAGGCATTAAAATACTAACCTCCTAAAAATTTTAAAGCAAAGACAAAATTGAATGAAGGAGTAAAATTCTAGCAATAATAAAATAAACTAAATATCCACATAATTCTTAGCTTAGGAAGGATAGATCTATGAATAAAATAAACATTTTAAAATAAGATGATTAAAAAAGAGTAGGAAGATTCAAAAGTCACTCCAATGAGGATAAAATCAATCTTACAACAACACAATATTTTGTAAAATTAGTGTTCTTGGCATAGGTGATCTAAAAAACCATTTCATCCTAAGGCACAACAATATTGCTTTTAATGTTATAGGGAGTTGGATTCAGTAGGAATGTATTCATTAGTGGAGTAAGCTTCAAAATGATTATGCATGTAGATGATGTAGAGAATTTATCAATAGAGATCAATGCCTACATAGGTCATGAGACTAGTTCAACAAAATATCCTCAACTATAACAAGGCATGAGTAGTTTTTCTATTGGGTTGCTTCCCTAGAATTTAAGATACTTATATAGCCTACAACAATGAATCATGGCATGCCTAAAAATAACAATAACAAGGATGACGGTGTTGAATTTCAATTTCAAGTGAAGGAGATTATTTACAATAAAAAATTTCACACTTGAAAATATTGGCAGTGATATATTTAAGAATTCATTTCCCATATTTTAAATTAGAGTTTATTTCCTAATACATGAGGGATGAGAGAAAGCAACTTCCTAGTTTGTAAGATCTCACTCGAGTAAGAATGGGTTGTTATGTTTCTAGACTCTTAATGACTATTGTAAAGGAAATACAATTTTCTAGAGTAAATCTAGGCTAATTGAATTAGATGCATATGCATGAGCCTGAATCAATCAATTAATAAATCTACATGGATGTTTTAGTACCTCTATGCAACCCAAGTCAAAACTATTCCCATTGGTGGAGCTAATTATCAATATTAAGCTCAAAGGATTCGCTTAAATCACAGTCTAATGCTCAAAACCTATTAAAAAAAGATTAAAAAAATTGAGCCTATAAATAAAAAATTACTAATTATAATAATATGAAGAATTCCTTCAATAGTGTGCACAACAACAAAATTATTTGTAGAGATATCAATGGTTTCATAAAGTCTCTCTCCAATTATGTTTGTGTGTAGTGCACACTATTGAAGGACAATTGGAGAGAGACTATTATAGGCTCATAAGAGCACTATTATAATATCTAAATGAATTATTTGTACAAATTTGATTTCATCCTCCAATCACTAAAAAAATTAGGACAAATTAAAATCACATTAAATAAATCAAAATCATGAAAAATGAGTCAAGTCTATAGAAATATGGATCATCAATATTATTACTTAGATTTTTTTGAAAATGAATGAAAGCGTATAAATTTGATTTCATCCTCCAACCACTAAAACTTTAGGTCAAAATCACAAATTGAAACCACATAAAACAAATCAAAATCATGAAAAATGAGTCAAAACTATAGAAATGCGGATCATAATATTAATACTTAATTTTTTTTTAAAATGAGTGAAAGTGTACAAATTTGATTTTATCCTCCAACCACTAAAAAAATTAGATCAAGATCACAAATTAAAACTACATTAAATAAATCAAAATCATGAAAAATAAGTCAAAACAATAGAAATAAGGATCATCAATATTATTATTTAGAATTTTTTGAAAATAAGTGAAAGTGTACAAATTTGATTTTATCCTCCAACCACTAAAAAATTTAGATCAAAATCCCAAATTAAAGCTACATTAAATAAATCAAAATCATGAAAAATGAGTCAAAACTATAGAAATACGGATCTTCAATAGTAATACTTTAACCTTTTTTAAAATGAATGAAAATATAAAAATATTATTTGAGAATCATGAAAATGAATCAAAAACTATAAAAATATGGACAAAATACAAATGAGTGAATGAACCATACTTTACTACACTAATTTTGTACAATTTTGAATATTTCTCAATTTTTAAAATTTACATTTTTCTATTCCAAGCAATGATTTAGTAAATGTAAATCCTCTCCTATGGGGTATGTGAGTGCTTAGGATCTTCCTCCATCATGTGACATTTTCTCTCCTTGATTTCTCTCAAAAGTGAGGAATATTTCCTTTTGATGGACGTCTTTACCGAACTTATTACTTAGCTTTTTGGGGATGATATGACACCGCATAAGAACATTATTTTGATTGACATATTTGATAAATATCACACGAAAAGAAAAAGATGTCATTGCTTATTGAAAAAACAATCAGTACTCATAAAGATATCATTGCTTATTGAAAAAAAATCAGTATTCATAAAGATATCATTATAGGTATATATTCTTATACAAACTTTTCAAGATTATTTTTATATCTATGGGTGGTATTTAGTTAATGATAATATAGATTCAGATGAATATTGCATTCAATATGGTATTTTTAATCTATATTTTTTATTATTATATCTTTGGTTTTAGATTATCATATTATTGTACATATTCAATGTGTTTTTATGTTTACATCGCATAAAATATTATTGTATGTGTATACTTTCTTACTTGGATAGATTGTATGGCATTCCTTTACGCTTATTGATCTATCCAAAAATTTAACTATTTTTTATTGTCTGCATCATTAGAGACAACATTAAGATTCATGAATTTTGGATTTAATATGGTTTTTTATTTTAAAAAATATTATGATTCATTTTCATTTTTATGAATGACATTTGTTGTTAATCTATATTTTCATTCTTTATCTTTTGTCTTATGTTATCATTTTGTGTACATACTTAGTGTGTTTTTATGTTTACATGATACCAAATATTATTACATGTGTATACTTACATACTTGGATAGCTTGTATGACATTCCTTTATGCTTATTGATCTATTCAAATATTTAACTATTTCTTATTGCTATTTGATACATGTACTTATATTATTACATTTTTCTATCATATTTATTGCTTTCCACACAAGACAATGATGTCTATAAGACTATCATAAGATTAAATTGGAGTTGCATGTTTGAATATATTTTTATGTCACTTTTTAAGGTTATATGATGGATCCTTCATAGCCCTTCACTTTTTTTTATTGTGATGACTCATTTATAGCCCTATATAAATTTCTTTAGATATGATGGCTCCTTCACAACTCTACAGTGTTCTATCATGGTGTATCCTTCACAAACATACATTAATTTTTTATTATGTTGGGTTGTTTACAATCATATATTAATTTATTTTACTCGCTCTTTTGTAATCCTAATAAAAAATTTAGTTATATTAGCTCTTTTGTAGCTATAAATTATTCTTTATCGGTTCCTTCATAGCCCATACCACTTTTGGTTATGTTGGTTCCAAAGTATCCATCTATCCATTTCTTTTGTTGGCTACTTTGTAGTCTCATATAACTTATAGTTATGATGGCTCCTTCATGGCTCCACATATCTCTTCTTAATGTGATCCACTCATGATCCTAAACCCCACTTGTTAATTTTTCACCTTATTTATTAACATTATTAAGTAGTTGTTCATGCCTATTTTAGATTTATATTAGATGTTGCTCATGGAATTGTGTGCTTGTAACTTTAAAGATGAAGTTATCACTATAAGGAACACATGTGGTTCTTCATCCATATTCATATCCATTTTGTATGTGCTTGTCATTTACTTTCATGTTGTGATGAGGGCCCAAGCTGCCTGAAACCACACAAATCACAACAATAGATACCAACACAAAAGATGTGAGACAAAAATATAACCCAATTTCAATTATTTCCAGATAATGAAATTACATATTCAAAACTTACATGCTATAGCCTCATGGGCTTGATTCATTACAAAAAAATCAACTCTAAAAAGAAAATATATTATTTGAGCCCAAAATCTGCACTATTGGAGCCACCTTCTACAACCCCCACTTAACCCTTTTTATTTTATCCAATGACCATCGTAGAATGTTCTAGAAAGTTCAAATTTCCCTTTTTTTTTTAAAGTCTCGCCGTTTGATTTCTAACCTAGGAGGAAATTTTAATGAAATTCACTTTTTAGAGGGTCAACTTCACAGGGCCATAACTTTTGATCTGGGTTTTTGATTTGCTATTATTGCATATTGTTGGAAAACTCTCGATGAGCTCTACATCACATGAACCCACCATAGGCCAGTTTGGCAACCTTTCAACCTATTTCAGGGCTTCTAAAGTCTTCATATATGAATTTGAAGCTACATTGGAGAAATTTCTCGAGATGGAAACTTTAATTTCTCCCAAACCATGCAGGGTATTGAGGTGATTCTTTCGCGACTAGAAATTTTTTTCAATTTTTCTCCTTGGGGTAAATTTTCATGTCCATATGAGCCCATTTAGGAAAACTTACTAAAAATAGTAAGTGCCTATTTTTTGCTATTTTTGAGGCCTAACCATCTTACACCCCTTAAGTGCCATCTTGGGACTCAAAACAACTAAAGAAAATAAAGAAAACAATTTTTTGGGTGATTCAAGATTGCCCTATATTGCTGGATGCTCATGCATCATGTTGGCTACTTGTTTACTTTGACATGCATGATTCATAATATCTCGCATGCAAATGAAAGTGAGGGTTCATATTGAAAAGTGCATCCTTATCACTTTTCACCATTCATTTTTTGCTAACCTTGAACCTTTGTCCCTTGTACAATGGTCTAATTTTCAACTAAAAAATGTATGTGAAAGTTGGTATTCTTACTCAAGATCCAAGTGAGTGAACATGACTCCACACATCCCAATGATCTAGATATGATATTCATCTTTATTATTTTATGTCTCAAATCAAACAGACATTTGTACATATGCAGTTTTAACCCTGAAATGATCAAAACTAAATTTAATCTTAGGCCTAAGAGGAAAATCCCTACTAGTCATTATTCATTGACTTAAGTAAAAAATAAATTAAAATTATTTGTTAGGGTGTTGTATAAAATGACAAAATCCTAATTCATTTAATCATCTAGAATAAAGGAAGAACATACAACACATATCATTACAAAAAAATTAACACATCATAGAATCAACATCTGCACTTGTAAGAACATATGTAGGAATTATATTTTACTTCATGTATTAAAGCTTGTTCCAAATACTTAAATCAATCCAAGGGTTTGACTAGGAAAATATGTGGGAATCTAGTCACCTTCCTCTTATAGTATAATATGTTGAAGAATTTCAAGATCAAAAAGCATGAACCAACCTTCCACTAATGAACAAAATATGAGCACAATATGAATCTACCAATATAAATGAAGAGTGTAAAATACAATGAGAAACCTTGCATATATAGGCAAGGTGAATGAGGTGAGAAGGTAGGAGACAATGAATGACTACCCCTCCAAATGAGCAATACTTGTCAGCTCATTTGACAAGTGTTTAAGTAGCAAGTATGTGTGCAATAGGTATCTCAAAAAGTGAGGAAACATGTCTCAACCACATGAGGTGAGACAAGACTCCAAAAGTCCCTAAGTGGAGACTTAAGCAATGTGAATAGGACTCTCCTCGGTAGGTTGATAGTTAACTAGTTTAATAAAGTCACTATTTACACTAGTACCCCCCTTTAAATGCAACTTAGGGAGAAATTTACATGCAAGATTATGAGTCCCGACTACTAGGCCATGCTAGGTACTCATGTACAAATTTCTCATAAAGTGGAGAAAAGGAGAAAACCAAGTGGGAAATAAAGCTCCTCTCCAAAAGAGAAATGATGCAAATGTAATGGAATGTACAAATGAAGAAGATAAGTGATAGATGGAGGACTCATGACGACCCCCCAAGGACTAATTCTAGCACAATGTACAATGAATGCTTCCCCCATAGGAGAGAAAATAGAGAAGATCTATGTGACCCCCCCAAAAAATGTGAAGTAATAAACTCCATGTGAGGAAATGCTTCCTCCCAAAACTGAGAGGAGAAGAGAACCATGCAACCTCCCCTCAAAATGATTCTTGTAGTGTTGGTATATTCTTTAAAATGGATAATGAAGATGATCCACAATCATGAACAACATTTCTCCCCTTGGGAAGAAACATCACCACAAATGTGTGCAAGATGACTTTCCATCCCAAATAGGAATATGTAGGAAGTAAGATGAATGTCTCTGAATTTTGCACATGATCCAAAGACTAAAATGATGTCAATTATTTCTTTGAATGATGCTTAATTGTCTCCAAACCAATATTGATGTGTGACAATTTTTTATAAGATAAATCAGGCACCATATAAGATTCAAGAATAGGAACCATGGATGTACGAGGATAATTGGATCAATATGAATTTGATACTATTGTAGAAAATGATAACTAAGTCGAATAGGTCAACACATGAATATCCACACAATCTATCATAGTAGAAGATTATGTAGGAAAGGAAAAAACAAGATCTAAAGATGGAAATGATGATGCAACTTCATCGAAGTTGACATCAAAGAAAAGATGAATGTCCTCAATAGTGTCATCCACATCTATAAGGTGGGATTCTACAAATAAAGATGTGATGTCTAATAGATATGCATCCCAATGTGGTGGATCTAGAATGAGAATAGCAATGTATTGATGCAAATAATTAGTGGAACTCATGGATGAGACAATACTAGATTTAGATGTAGCAACAAGTGATTCAGGATTTACAATCTTGAAAAGGAGTTGGATGAGAGAATGTGAGGTATACACATAAATACACCCAAAGATATCCTAGTGCTGCAACCTAGGATCTGATACCAAATTGTAATGCCCATAACTTTATGAAATGATGAAAAATGGGTTTTATTGGGTTAATGAACCAATTATGGACCTATCTCTCACTATTTCATTAGGAAATGAGATCCACACAATGAAATGACTTATAAGCTTTAGGTGAATCAATTCAAAGTGTGAATCTATAGATTTCCTCTTTTTGCAAGGACGGGAGTCCTAATTAAACAACACTTTGGGGAGAAAGATCAAAAATAGTTTAAACTAACTCCAAAATGCAATCTACAACTTGGATCTAATAGATTAAGCTCAATACTGTGAACCAAAAATCAGATCATAGATCAGAGAGAGGTAAGATGATGTGTACCAATCACCAAAAGTGCTCTGTTGAACCTAATCTAGGACTCATTCACCCAAGGGTGAATGGGTCCTAAGTTAGAGTTTGTCTACAACTTTTGAGATCCTTTACTACATATTTGAATCCTTCAATTTTCCCAAGTTTCAAGTTCGGAAAGTTAGAAATAAATTTTGTAATTGAGTTTTTGTGTGATGACAACTTTTGTAACTTTGAAAACTTCTCCAATTTTTCTCTTCAAGAGATCTTCAATATTTCTTACACCTAAATCTGCAAACACAAATCAAGAGGGAAAAATGTTTTGTTTTGGTGAATGGGGGTTTTCCTTGGTCAAACCCTGTTTTGGTAATCAAACCTTAAAATGAAATTGATGAAATAGCATGAAAGGAATGATGAATGAACAACTCTATGTCACAACTCACCAAACCCTTGAATGAATCTTGGAATGTAGAACTGTAACTTGAATGAAATGGCTTCAATGGATGTGGATCTTGATCATGAAACTTGATTTGAAGCAATGTTTGAATGGGTCATGAACTCTACATCATCATATTAGCTCCAATAACATGCATGATGCAAGAAGACTTTGACATGACAATTGGATCTTGATTGCTGCAATAATTATTTAATAAATATACTCTCAAATTCCTTGAATTGCTCTTAAAATGATCTTAAAATAACTTGAAAATCTTAGATTGCTTAGATGAAACTTAGTGAAATGACCTTATATTTATAAGTATGTGACATTAATTTCCCAAAATTCAAATAACACAAGCTAACATCTGAATATGGATTTGAATATGTTAAAATACCACCAAAAATATAATTTAAATTTAGGTCTTATGTGTAAGTGAGGACCCATTCGCCCATGGTCCTAGGTCACTCACCTAGGACACACATTACTCAATGAGAAGTGTTATATTTAGGCATTAATGAATGTTGGTTTTCCTCTTCAGAAAATGCAATTAATTAGGCTTGGATTTGAATTAAAGGGGCCAGTTAAGTAAAATTAAGCTCAATTAATTAAAGGAGACCTAAATAAGTGTGAAAGTGTAAAGAGGTACACTCTAAAACACCAAAATAAGGCACAATTAGGTCCATTTTAATTAATAGGGCCCTAAACTTAATGTGAATATGTAAAATACATATTACAATACTAAATTAAAGCATAATTAAGTTCATTTTAATATTAATTCCAAATTAGGTGTGAAAATGTTAAAAGGATACATTTTTCTACACTACACTTTTAACATTCGAATAAAAGTGTAACATTTTTTTTATGTGAATTACTATTTGGCATGCCCTCTAACATGAATTAGTACTAAGCCCAAACAATAAGTTATATAAATATGCATGGTTGGATTATTCAAGGGGTCATTTCTTTAAGATTTTATTATTACTAAACTAAAATTTTAATATGAATGGCATACCTTATCTAACAAGTCAATTAATGATTGGATACAAATCCTCCTCTATGTTGGAACTTGGGAGAATGGGTTTAGTAAACTTACCAATAAGTCCTCTAAAAATTGGTACATTTGAGAGATAATTTTTATGCACTTGAAAGGTCAACAAGCGAATAGGACAAGAAAATTGTCCCTCATTGTGAAATCGTATAGTTGAGTGTTGGCATGGTCATAGTCATCCAACTTCTATTAAATTTGTTTAGAAGACCTGAAACTTGTAATATTTAAACAAGCATTGTTTATATCCTACCTTTTCGTCAACTTAATAAACATGAATGAAGCTATACCTATGTAGGTGTCAAACTTATATTAAAGCTCGCATATGTTAGAGGTCACAGTTTAAATGATTCATCGACGTTATTTTCACATCATAGTTATCAAGATTATATTAAGGATGGTGTTAATGAATTACTATTTTAAATAATGTGTCTCTTTAATGTAATGGATCGAAACCATAGAATTTCATTAGCTTGTCATTCAACAATTCTTTTGATAATTAACCTATATATTTTTTTACCTTGCAATCACATATCTAAACAAGTACTTGCTGCAATTAAATCTTGACTATAAGGTATCCTAACAAAAGCATTTGCATTTATTTTCCACTATTAAATATTAAATACATCAACTTTACATTTCACTAAGACAATTTCCTTAACAAACACCCACCATGCATTTTTATATAATATCATACTTAATTTTAAATGAGTCTATACCTTGGAGACTACTCAAGGTTAGTATTTATTTTCCCCAATGAATAATTAAATAACACGTATCAAAAAAATTCATTAATAATATAATTTATTAGCATATTCATAATAAGTCAACTTTTAATGAGCCGCATTGTATATATAGAATTTCAGGTCAAAATTATCTGAAACTCGTAATATAATAGTTGTTGTTTTATCATAATTATAATGCTTCAATAATTATGCATGATCCAAAGTCCAATTTTCTTTATATTAAGGGATAGTATCCGCTCGATGAACCTTTTTCAATATAAAGATTCAAGTTACATTGTTTTATATGACCTTATACAATTGGCATACCATTAAAAACATGCTCCAATAGAAAATTCCTAAATCACATTTCTATACATTTTCCTTTTATAAATGAATGATGCCTTAAATATAATCATGTATATTTATGTTAGGCATTGTTGATAGTTAATGATACCCACCATGGTCCTATGTTTTTGACTCAAAATTAATAATATGCTAGGATTAAAATTTTTGGATGAATAAGGTTTTATATCCTTAACATAAATGGATGTGATAGAATCACTGCAATAAATAAATATGTGATCAAGAATGTTAACTAAAAGATAACCAACAAAACATTTTACCATATTATAGAGGTGTCAAAATCTACATAAAGAAAAAGAAATTGAATTTATACACCTCACTCGACCAAAGTGTAACCTATGGTCAAGGGACATGATGAATAAGAAAAAAACCTAATAATAATAACCATTATAAATTAAAATAGGGACTAACATGTTTGGTGATGCACCCAAGAGCTTGAACCATAAAAGGTAACCCTAAATATGGATTTGTTATCATAAAGAGATGGGGAGAGAGAAAATCATGACAATTGCTCCAACAATAAAAAATAGTTGTATGAGGCAGGTAATGGATATGAAGGGTTCCTAAAGGAGGGTGTGAGCTAGAGAAGCTGAAGAATGCCTAAGTACCTCCCTTTCCTTGAGTTAATCGTGCACACTTCACACTGAACATTGTGGGTTACTTAGGAGCAGCAACAAGGTCGCATGTACATGAGCAGCTGCCAACACAAAGGGTTCATTTTATGGTGAATAAAATGTAATTATTACTATTGCATGTATATATCTATAACTCTTATGTTTATTTTATTTATTTATTTTTGAATCAAATTCTAATTATTTATAACAATGGTGGCTAACGCTATGGGAGGTCATGACCTATGTGGGGATCATGACTCCCATAGGGTTTGTGCCCTACACTATGGTGGGGGTCGATGCCTCCCCCCTGCTCAGCCATTACGACCGGGGGTTGGGAGGGGCCTCATCCACCCTTTTTAAATTATAGTTTTTCTTTTATTACTTTTTTTTGTTATTATCATTATGTATAAACAAAATTTCTCAAAAATATATAATCATTATTTTTTGTCTCCAGGCTATATAAAAAATAAATACAAGATATCCTCTTAGAGAGAATCCACAATTTTTTTATGACCATAACAAGATGAAATCGTTGAGTTTTAATGACTAATTTATTTGTATGTAAATACATTATTAAGATCTCATATGTTATTCAAACATTGTGTGTTTCTGACATGTTAACACCACTAGCAGTAGTACCTGGCTTTTTGTGTTTATTTAATTTCTTTTAAGAGTAACCATTAGATTATTTCACTTATTACCAACATTAGCACTATTTTTGAACCATGGCTTATCATTAAGCTATTGCAGGTGCACAAAGATATACACATTTCTAGTCCCCCCCTTAAGTTTACCCTGCAACTTGTTTTTTATTGATTAAGTAGGGAAAAGGGCCCTGACCTGAACAATTAGTACATCATGATAAGAACAACAGGTGGTAAGAAACAACAAAAACAAGAAGCTCACCAAACTTCCCCCCTCCCACAAACAAAATATTTAACCAATTCCCATACGATCAAACATAGCAGTTCTATCATACAAATCAAAAAACCTTAATCTAGCATCAGTAGCATCCTTCCCTATCCATCTACAGTACTTATAAACATTTATCATAGTGTTCCTACTTAAAATATAAACAACATTATATATATTTAAGTTCTGGCACCCACGGCTATAACCAGTAACAACAGTCCTATAAAACATAGTAGAGATAATCATCATAAACAAAAAGAAAAATAGCATAGCGAAGCACCCAAGCTATGCATCCTTGGTCAGCCTCCATGCTTTCATCAAATCTTCAATAGTGTCATTCACTATTTCCTTTAGCTCCATCTTGCCAGCCAAGTCCTCACCATCACTCGTTGCTTTTTTCTTTTGTTGCTTTTTTATTTTTCCCATACCGAAAACAGTAACCATAACAACCTTCTTCATAACAACATCGACCATCATACACACATTCTTGACTGCTTCTTCTAGGGTTTGAATTTTATTTAGATTTTATTTTCCTTGCATACCTTTCTCTAGAACATTCAATATTTCCTTAATTATTTTGTTCACCAAATTTTTGAGAGCTTGAAGTTTGATGTCCCCTACCTTCTCATGTATCCTCTTTTATAGAATTTGCATCCTCTCCTCCAATCTTTTAATTTTCCCATTCCCATCATCCTCAACCTTATCTTCCTCTTTGCTGGTATTTTCATCCCTCTCTTGATTTTCAATTACATTTCCTTCCTCCTCCTCCTAAGCCATCTCATGCTGCAACTCCTCATCCTTTTCCTCATCACCATTACCATCCTTGCTTTCTGCATCTGATTCCTCCTCTTTAGCCGAGTCTCCACCCAGACTATCAAGAATTTCTTCAGTCGAGGAATCATTTTCCTCTTCTTCTTTCTTTTCAACACTCTCTGGTGGGCTTTGGGTACTTTTTTCCTCAAGGCTCTATGTGTTTTTCTTACTCTCTTGTCCTTTTGACACCGCCATAGCAAGTATTTTTGACCTCCTTCCACTAGAGTTTAAGCCTTCCATCTCATTATCATCAAGAATAGTAATTGTGTCCACCTCTTCCCCAAGTTCACGCAAAATCAATCTCCTCCTTTTTTTAGTCCCCATCTCCATCAAAATATCCTTTCTTTTCTTTTGTCTGACCGTATGTAACTCCTTCCACAAAGCAGTGTCAGGGATTTGGGATTTCTTACTAGATTTCTTAGGGCTTTGGGATTTCTTGCTATATTTTTTAGGCATGGGGAGGGGACGGTCTTCAAGAAGCTAAATTTTCACCAAGCTTTGAGGTTTTGGGTCTTCAATTATTTTAAGAACAAAATTTTTCTAAGGGGTCCTAGAAAGCACAAATTTGCAAATGGCTCTTACGAGGCCCTGATGTAAAGGAAAATTGGCTCCATGAGTAAGACTCTAGCTTAGAGAGGAAAACAAGAAGAAAGGAAGATTAATTTTTTCCTGATGTCTAATGTGGTTGAGAATGGGAAAGTGGTATCCATGGACAAACTAGTAGTGTCCTTCGAGAGTAAAATATTTCATTACAATAAAGCACACATTATGATACGAAGGTGGCAGCTTAACCCTAGAGTACCCATTTAAAAATCTTTCTGGTTTTTCTTTTCCTTGAAAAAACTTCTCAAAATAGTCCTAATACTTACCATTGCTAACCTTTGCAACCTTCGTTCCTTCGTAATCCAAACCCGTCACTTCCGTAATCAACTTCACAACTTGTTACACTCTTTTTTTTAATGGAATATTAATGCATTTTTGTTTACAAGGTTCTCCATAGGCTTCCTAACACAATACAAGATCAAGAAAGGACTCCTAACTAGAATTCATTTATCCTTTCTAGAAGAAATGTTTATTCCTCCCTCTCATCACACTTTAACATAATAGTTACTAGAAGATCGATCTATATGACTTGTCTTATCACTCATACAGGGCATTCCCCTTGTCCAAATTTGTCAATATAAAATAGCAAATCATGAATTTATCTTGATTGTATCCTACAAATTTATTTATTTCTAGAGAAAATGGGCTTAACATATACACATTGGATACTACAATATTCATAGATTGAAGACAATGTTCAAGAACGAACTCCCCCAAAATAAAATTGCATGCCTACAACTGCAAATGGAAAAATGTTCTCCGCCCAACCTTAATAGTTCATTGAGTTGTAAAGGCTCTCACCATACCCCTGAGCCAAGAGGAATCACCGAGAACCCTGGGTAAAGGTTTACAATATTATTGGAGGCATAAAAATATGTTTTCAAATAAACAAAAATATGAACCACCAATAGTTTTCAACACAAGGAAAGAGATTCAACATATGAAGAATAAATCGTATTATTACAAGAAAGCTCTATGTGCTACCCAAAATAAAAACCTACAACATACTATAAATTACTCTCATTCTTAACATGAGTATTCTCACCTAAACTTGTAGCAACAACAAAAGGGTTTAGACAAACAAAACCTACCTCTTACTTGTACAACTACCGTGAAAATCCTCCTCAAGCTCTCTTCCCTCTTCTTCCTCCACAAAACTATTCAACCCAAAATTTCCCCAAAAAAAACCTAAAACTCATTTTTAACCTCCTCCTCAAGTACTCTAACCCTAACCACATGGATTGGGGTCTCAAAAATGACCTAGTTGCACCAATTTTCTCATTTTACGCCTCATAAAAGGGATTACAAAGTTTCTCATGGGATTCACTTTTTACACTTCATTTAAGACACTAAGCACACACTTGCACCTCTTCACCATAAAACTAAGGCAATTAAGCTTTAAACACCAAGATTATTTGGTTCACATAGAAGAAAAACAATACTTAACCCAACATTCACACAAACAAAATTCTTAACTTCACAATATGAAGTGCAGATAAATAGGGTTCTGGTGATCCTCATCCTCCAAATTGACCATTGTTAGTCTTGCACACTTTTTCCATTGTCAATACTCTAAGATATAAATAATTAAAATGAAGTATTCATAATGATGTAATTAACTTGATAATAGTTAAATTTTAATACCTCGAACATGCTTGGTGTGCACTGTTGATAGGTGCAGTGTCAAAAGTTGCCACCCTCAACAATTTCACATTATGTTGTCCCCCTTAACTTATTGGACCTAATTACGCCCCTAATTTCCTAAAATTTTGCATTCCAAGGCCTATTTTTATCATTTTTCAAAGGATTACAAGCATTGAATAAACACAAAAAAGTAATGCTTTGATCCTGACACTAAATATCTTGGAAGATAGGGTCATGACCCATACGCCCATGGGTGTATGGTTCCCACTATCTTTTTGGGGACTAAATTTTAATATGTTGTTGGTGGCATTTTAACATTCAAAATCCAAATATCAAGTGTTGACTTTTGGGGTCTAATTTTTGGGAAATTAGAACAATTGCATATAAATACCTAGTTATTGCATCATTTCAAATCTATCTAGCACTAAGTACACTATTGATAAAATACTATTGTCAAGAGTAAATCAAGAGTGGTATTTTAGAACATTATAATATCAATTCAAGATCCAACATCATGTCAAATTCTATGTGTTCAAGTTATCATTGTTTTGTGAAGGATAGCCCTTATTGTAGGTCGCCAAAGCATTCCAACATTCAAGCAAGAAAGATATAAATCTTTGAGGTGATGTGCATGACTTCAATCCTTCAAGGAATCCATTGAAGGGTGGTGAGTTGTAGAACTTTCTGATTCAATCATTCCTTCCTTTCAATTATCATTTTTTATCATTGATATTTCCATTGTGGAAGTGGAAACATTTACACAAGGTTTGACTGAGGAAAACCCCTAAATGGACCAACATTCTCTCTCTATGAATGTGCAGGTTATAGGTTTGAAGAGGATTGAAAGAAGAATTGAAGGCAAGTTATTCATTGTTGCATTCAAATCCCCAAAAGTTGTCAAGTCATGAAAATTCACCTACAAGATTATCTAACCGCATTCCAACAACTCTACAACTAGGAATGATCTAATGTTAGGATCTAGGATTGTTGCATGTGAATAATAACTTTTACAATGATTAAACTAAATATCTTGAAAACATAATTAAAATGCTTAGATAACGTAACCAAATTAAAGTGAAGAATTTGACAGAAAAGAGAAGAGAGAGAAGACGAAACATAATTTGATAATGGAGTTCACCAAGATGGCTACGTCTTTGGGTCCCTCTCCAACAGAGTGACTGATCCTTGATTATGCTCCAACAAAATTTACAAGGCTTCAACTGATACAAGTTTCCTCATAGCTCTTAGAGGATAATGAATTACAAAAGTCCTCTTACACAAGTACAACAAGCTTGACTGCAAGCTCCAAATGCACAAAGATGAAAATTCACTATCAAAGTCCTAACTTCAATTCCCTCATCTCCTAGGAATTCTCTCTCACCATTCTTCACATAGCATAAACTAAACTTTGAATGAATACACTTGCACTCTCACCCCCTTTTGTACAAAAAATTTTTCCCATTATGGTTAAAACCATAAAATTTGGACATTTCCCCCTTAAAACCAATTTCCCTTATTTTATAAATAAAATGATAACAATCCCCATTAAAAACCATTTTAATTTATTTTTTAAGCCCTTATCATTTTTTCATTCATGGGCTATATTGGTTTGGGTGTTTGTTTTTATTCATTAGATTATTTTGTCTTTTATTTAATAACCATTAAAGGTTATTTTAGTTATAAATTTGGGCTTATTCATTATTGTTTTAAAGGGGTTAATTTTTTAATTTTTAGGAGATTTGGTTTTAATCCATTGCCTTTAAATCCCACCAAATCCACTTGGGATCCCATAAAATCCGATCCCACCAAATGGATTTTGTGAAATAAAATAAGCCTCCACCACTTTATTTCTCAAAAATAAAGCATGGTGTAGTGGTGGTATGCGAATTTAGTGAGGGGGATCCACATTTTTGCCACATCACCTGCACTTTCCATGTCATCATCCAGTCAACTACCACATCAACATCCAGTCAATCTTCAACTTTCACTCAATAACTTTCGTGTACGTGCTTCGTTTTCAACAAAATGAGTGGCGTCAGGATCGTGTCGATGAGCTCTTCATTTTGACACAGATTTTGATGAATTTTGAGATGATCAATTTTTCACCTAAAAATACCTGCCTAGTTGCAAGGTTTGACTAAACTTTGATTGGCCATAACTTTGATGTACAAACTCCTTTTTTGCCCGTTCAAGTTGTGTTGAGTCCAATTTTCTAAGCTCTTCGCGATGATGTTGAATTCTAAAGCATTGGAGACACTTCAATTATCAGTGACAAGTATCCCCCTAGATCAAGGAAACAAAAGGTCAAATCCAACACCAAAGGACTACAAAATCAGTTTCAGGACACTCTATTAGGGACCCATATGCCCCTAGGCATCTGAGTCCTCTTTATTCCAGATCCAACTTTTTATGATAGGTGCACAATCTCCAGTACTTCTCAAATTTGCTTACAGTTTACTATTTCAATCTGTGTGTTTTCAACATATTGCATTTATCATATTACATCATATAGTCTAATTAGGTTAATCAATTCCATTCCATTTTTGAGGCCCTAAGAATGCAGATCCAAGGCTAATTGACTCACCTTCATGGTTGAAAGGCAATCTATTCACCTTGTTGATTTGTATTTTAATGAAACTTTAAAAAAGGAAGGAAATTAACCCTAGGTTTAGACATTAAACATTAATCCCACCCCATTTTCCTATGTTTCAATAGGATTATAATCTGGCCTTGAATGTTTGAATGCACAAATCTTGTCACTTAATATTAGAAATTTACAATCTTAAATTTCTTGAAATTTGTAACCATTATTATTGTATTTAACATAGTAATGATAATTCCCATTATCAATCCCTTAGTTAGCAATACCATCAATATATTCAGTATTTCAATTTAAATCCTTTTCCATATTGAATCAAATTACAACTAGTTAACTAAATATAAAAGAAATAACTTTAGAAACATCCATGTGAGTACACATAACATGATAATGAAAATAAATACTTTGATAATGCTCGAGGGATGTGTGCCACAATAACATGTTAATTGTTGCCACAAGGTTAAATTTTCATTGTTAATAAGGAAGGATTGTATAATCCCCAATTTTATAATAATAAGTAAATAAATAAATAAAATGCAAAAATAATTTTCTTTCCAACCCCAACTACAAGGTAAGCAACCATAAATGGAAATAACAATTATCTTAATTATTATTTCCCCATGATACATACAACACTTACTAAAGGCACCATCTTATGTACTATTATAACATCATGCACATATGAATCCCTAGAATGAGAGAACAAGGCTCATTAGAATAACCTTCAATATTATTCTCACTTGGCACATTAAGGCACAAGATAAAAGCATATGGAACTCAAACACCTTAATATATGGACCATGTGCTAATACATTAGTGGGGAATTGAAAATAATCATACATCACATGATCCACATTAGATCAAGATGATATATCCCATCAATTTAACTTGACTAGTTATCACTGATGGAATCCACCAATGATGCAAAAAGAGTTGCAACTATTGAACAAAAGGTGATGCCTTACACTAATAAAATCCTTCCATGTGGTTTGAAGGGAAAAAGGTACCACAAAATATTTAAGGGACACATATATGCATGTTGAGGATGTCTTATATATTGAGCTTATTCTATTCTTCTTTGTGTCCCAAGATTAAAGCCTATTATTTTGCATAAATTGTTAAATCAACATGTGGCTCACAAGTGAGACACACCTTTATGCTTCCACCCTTAAGCCTATGTATTTGAAATAAAGAAAATAGGTGTGCTAATGTGGGATTATGGATCAATTAGGGACCTATATTCCACTATTTCATTAGGAAATGAGATCCACACAATGAAAGGATCATCAACCTTGAGGTGAGTCAAGTCAAAGTGTGAATCTATTGATTTCCTTTTTTTGCAAGGATGGGGGTCCTAATTAAACAACACTTTGGGGAGAAAGATTAAAAATAACAAATCAAACCCAACATGCAATCTACAACTTGGATATAATAGATTAAGCTCAATACTAATGGAACCAAAAATCAGATTGCAGATTAGAGAGAGGTAAGATGATGTGTACTATTCACCAAAAGTTTTTTTTTAAAGCTGACTTGGGACTCATTCGCCCAGGGGAAAATGGGTCCCAGTTTAGGATTTGTCTATAACTTTTGAGAGCCTCTACAATAGATCTAAATCTCTCAATTTTCCCAAGTTTCATGTTCAAAAAGCCAAAAATAAATTTTGTAATCAAGTTTCCTTGAGATGACAACTTTTTTGACAACTTTTGCAACTTTGAAAACTTCTTCAATTTTTCTCTTTAAGAGATCTCCAAGATATCTTCCACCTAATTCTGAAAACATAAATCAAGAGGGAATTTTTTTGTTGTTTTTGGTGAATGGGGTTTTTCCTTGGTCAAACCCCATTTTGGTAATTAAACCTTGAAATGAAACAAAATGACATGAAAGGAATGATGAAAGAACAACTCTATGTCACAACTCACCAAACCCTTGTATGAACCTTGGAATGAAGGTCTACAACTTTCATGTTCAATGGCTTCAATGGATGTGGATCTTGATATTGAAACTTGATTTGAAACAATCCCTTGAATGCTTGATAGGATGTTGAAACCTACATCAACATATTAGCTCCAATAGCATGCATGATGCAAGAAGACTTTGATATGACAATTGAATCTTGATTGCTCTAATAATTCTTCAATAAAGTTTCCTTTCAATGCCTTGAAATTCTCTTGAACTCTAACTTGATCTCATGAAAATCTTCTAGGTGAAACATAGTGACATGACCTTATATTTATAGGTATGTAACATTAATTTCCTAAAATTCAAATAACACAAGCCGACATGTGAATATGGATTTGAATATGTTAAAATACCACCAAAAATATAATTTAAATTTAGGTCCTAGGTCTAAGTGAAGAGCCATTTTCCCATGGGTGAATGGGTCCTAGGTCACTCACCAAGGACACACATTGGTCAATGAGAAGTGTTATGTTTAGGCATTAATGAATGTCAGGTTTCCCTCTTCGTAAAATGCAACTAATTAGGCTTGGATTTGAATTAAAGGGGCCAATTAAGGAAAATTAACCTCAATTAATTAAGGGAGCCCTAGATAAGTGTCAAAGTGTAAAGAGGTACACTCTACAACACTAAAATAAGGCACAATTAAGTTCATTTTAATTAACAGTGCCCTAAACTTAATGTGAATATGTAAAATGCATACTACAACACTAAATTAAGGTATAATTAAGTTCATTTTATTATTAATTCCTAATTAGGTGTGAAAATGTAAAGGGATACATTTTTCTACACTACAATATCATAGTCACTAGATAAAGAATCATTTTACTTAATAAGTGCTAATACGTAAATTTCGACAAATATGATGGTTCATAGGCATCTAATCTTTTGACATATAAATTTATAAATATTATCAAAGAAGAGCTTATTGTTGGAGTAGATAGGAAAACCACCTAATGATTAAATAGTCATTAATTAATTAGTAGGTCCCTTATTACTTTAATTACTTAAGATAAACTTATGAGTGTTTTTTTTATTATTATATTGAGCTATTTATAGGTCAAGTTGTCTCATTGCATGGATAAGGACACTTGTCACAATCTAATCAAATCCTTATCTAAGGTTTGCACTCTTTCTTTTATAAGCATTCATTTGTAATTTTCAATCATTTCATTCAATTAAAATATATCTCAATATCAAATGCATTTATGAATTCTCTCTTAGTTGTGTAGCAAATCAATTGCTTTGATCTCTCTTCTTTGTGATAGGCATTTGGTTGTAGGTGATTTTTGGGAGTTGTGGGGTTCAATCATCAACTATAATATGGTGTCAAAGCACTAGATCTATGACTTTCTATCTGAATTCTAAGATATAAGGCCTTTAGGGGAAATAGGCATCACTATTAAGTCCAAAATGACCAAAAACCTAAGGATCACTTGTTATTTTGTCAAATTTGGGAAGTTGAATAAATTGCAGTAGACATCTTCGTACGGATCCACATGACCCTACTACAATAAATTATTCTGTGGTGAAGGTATAAGTTCTTCAAAAAATAAAATTAGGTTTTTAATTTTTTTTTTTTGTAGAATAAAAAAATAAAAAAATAAGAATAGAAAAGGGCTTTGAAAAGCCTACAAGTAGGGTGTTATACCCTATTGTTAGCTCTTGCATGGCTCACCGACTAGGGTGGGTCACCACATCACCCCACCATCTCACCATGTGAGGCCCCTCTTCCTGATGGTTTCACACCAGCTGACAACACCCAAGCAATGACTACTCCTATGATTCTGACCACTACCCTCTTAGAATCGGTACAAAAATTGAAATATTCTGATTCTCCTAGAATATTCCAACAATTATCTATTTCGACACACACTCCATTTTTTTATGACTGTGAAATATTTTTTGGTTGAGTGGTTATTTTTTCAATGATAGAGAATATTTTTGGAATATTCACATGACTTCAACCATATAGATGACCACTCAGCCTCCTCCTAGCCCCCATTTGGCCTAAAGGAAAAGTTTTTTCTTTTTGCCATAACTTGGGCATACAATGTTAAAATCAAAATAATGAGATATTGCTAAAAAGCTAGTTCTGAGCACTTTTGAGTGGTGTAGGTTTCATCATCAAATTTTTCTATTGGTCTATTTTGTTATTAGTCAAAGTTAGATCATCAATTTTTGCTTCCTAGCTCATAAATTTTTACCTATATATTTGATTTTTGTGATTCTTACATCATTGGAAAGATATTTTAAAGCTCTTTAAATTCATTTATGCACTTTTTCCATAATCTACCCAAAGTATATTTGATTCAATTTTTTTATGATTTCACATTCTGCTTAGTTGCTTGGACATCTTAGCACTTGAAAAGGCTATGTTTACATGAAATGAATTCATTTGGTCTACTTTATATGCATTGAGGTTATTAGTCTCTATTTTTTTCATTTGAGGAAGTATCATGAGTTTTTTGTTCATCCTTCTATTTTCATCTTGAAAAAGGATAGTTATGAGCCTTGGCGACACGAAATCCCAACACATCTTAGTTGGCTTGATCCTTTTCCTTATCTATATGGACACATACCTACACCAGACACACTAGGGAGTAGATTATCATGGGGTATTATCATTGATGATGTTATAGAAGTGATTTTTTAGTGTTGATCATGACACTATGTGTGTTGTATCAAAAATTAAGTGTCCCCACACACTTTAGAATTAAATTTGGGAGATCCATGGATACCCTCATATCTCTTCATTCCCAAAGGATCATGTTGGAGATTATCTCATTCCTCTTATACATGCAACTTATATAACCTTTGATGATGATACTTTAGAGGAGCTTGAGTATACATAGGTCTTGCATGTTTCAATGGTTTAGAGACTTGTCTTCATGTTCCCACTCTTTAGGTCAAGACCCAATCTCCATCTTTTGTTGCTCTTGATTAGCTTGGCATTGCCACATCCTTGGACCCTATTAGTTCAATGCATTAGGACATTCATCTTATTCTAGACATGTCTACTTGGGATTCGTATCTTATAGACATATCATCCTTGTTTGTAGAGTCTCAGATTGTAAATTTGGAGGATTACTTTGAGGAAATTCATCTCCTCTTTGTTGACAACCACATCAATCCTATTGGCACAAAATCTTCATTGTCTTTGGAGCTTGTTCTACATCAATCTTTATAATATCTTAGATTGACATCATCTCATTTGAGCATGTGAAAACTTGAGCAATTTTAAAAGGCACACATCATTTGGATTTGGATTCCTAATTCTTCCATCTATTGGAAATGTCTTCTCCAATCACTAGTGGATCTATTTCTTCTTAAGGGGAGAAATGCTATTTGCAAGCAATAGATCATGTTCTATCTTTAGGCATTCATCATTGGCATAAGAGATCTTTCTTTATTGGGGGATTCCTATCCTCATTTTATATCTCCTATCGAGGGGACAATTATTATACTTATGTGATAGAAGAATTCCTTGGGGGGTCACATTGAGTTCTATTCTCCTTTCACACTTATGCAATTATTTTAAAAAAAAAAATAGAGGAGTTTTTTTCCATGTGGTTTTCTCCTTTTCTCGGGTTATGATAGATTTCATTTGTTTGTACATGGCTACCTCATTATGACTTATAACCAAGACCCATCAATGCATCCATCATTGCATTCTTCATCAAGGTTTTTTGCTTCTCCTTAAGTTGATCTTAAGGGGGGTGTAGGATTAATTAAGAAAATCAACTTATATTAATTATTAGGTCCCTTATTACTTTAATTACTTAATCTAAACTTAGTAGTGCATTTTTATTCTTAGATTGGATTATTTATAGGTAAAGTTGTCTCATTGCATAGGATAAGGACACTTGTCACAATCTAATCAAACCCTCATCTAGGGTTTGTAATTTTTCTTTTGTAATTGTTCTTTTGTAATTTGTAATCATTTCATTAAAATATAGTAAAGGCTAGTCTCAATATCAGATGCTTGTGTTGATCAATTATCTCTTGGTTGCATAACAAATCAATTTCTTTGATCTCTTCTTTGTGGTGGGTGTTTTGGTTGCATGTGATTTTTGGAAGCTATGGGGTTCAATCATTAACTCCAACACTTACATAATCCAATCTTTATTTTTTTCTTAGGTTATGTCCCTCAAACCATGGCCCCATATAAAAAGGCAAGAGTGACAAAAAAAATAAAGAGTTATGTTTTTATCTAGAAACTAAAGTTGAAAACACTTGTAGTGTCGAAAAAGTATCCATTTTCCCACACTTAATTTGGAAATAATTAATAGTAAAATGAGCCTAATGATGCCTTAATTTAGTGTTGTAATATTTTTTACACATTCACATTAAGTTTAGGGCCCTTATTAATAAAATAAACCTAATTGTGCCTTGTTTTAGTGTTGTAAGGTGTACTTTTACACTTTCACACTAATTTAGGGTTTTGTTAATTGATTGAGGTTAATTTTACTTAATTGGCCTCTTTAATTCAAATCCAAGACTAATTAAATACGAATTTCAAGGGATAAAACCTGACATTCATAAATTCCATTTCACAACACTTAACTTTGGAAGATGTGTGTCCTAAGTAAGTGACCTAGGACCCATTTTCCATAGGTCGAATGGGTCCTCACTTAGTCCTATGACCCTAATTTTGTATAACATTTTACCTTGTCCAATGTGTGTCCTAGGTAAGTGGCCTAGGACCCATGGTGAATGGGTCCTCACTTAGATCTGTGACCCCTCTTTGGAATATGTTTTTGGCAGTATTTTAATGATTTAAAATCCATAATTCAATGTCAACTTGTCATATTTGAAATTCAAAAATTAATGTTAGGTTATGTATAAATACAAAGTTATTTCACTATGCTTCATCCTAGATCTTCATAAGCAATCAAGAGTACTTTCGCAAGATAATTATAGGATCATTCAAGAGATTTTTTAAGACATTCAAGGGTATATTTATAGAAGATTATTATAGTAATCAAGATTCATTTCATCATGTCAAAGATTTAGTGCATCATACATGTTGTTTGAGCTAATGTGTTGATGTAGTATTCAAGATCTACCTGCAAGCATATCAAAGGCATTGTTTCATATCAAGTTGCATGATCAAGATCTACATTCATTGAGGCCACTTCATGCTAGTTTGCATATTTATCCAAGGTTCAAATAAGAATTGGTGAGTTGTGACATTGTATTTGTTCATTCATCATTCCTTCATGATTTTATTCATTTCAAGGTTTAATTACCATTGAAACAAGGTTTGACCAATGGAAACCTCTATTCCATAACAATCAACATTTTTCCTTCTTTGATGTTTTATATAAAGATTTTGGCACCTAAGGTCTTTTTTTCACTTCTAGGGTTTTTCACCTAAAAGGAGAAAGATGGGCCAAAATGGGAAATTTCTACACTCAATATTAATGCAAGAGTGGATGGAATATGTCTAAATGTAATAAATTGAAAAATTAAATGAATTATTAATATAAAACCTAATGAATGCAAGTTGTTTGAAAACACATTGTAATATGCAAAAAGACCTAGAAATTAAAGTAAATTAAAACATAAATGAATGAAACTAAATGTGTGCACCTGAGAACTTGTTGGATACTAGAAATGAATTTTGAAATGTTTTTTATGTTGAAAATTTTTCCTACTAGGACTCATTCACCATTTTGGGCGAATTAGTCCCATATTTGGGAAACTGTTCTAGAGCTTGTTTCAGAGAAATGGGTATCCAAAACTATAGAAAACACTTTTCAAGCCTAGAAGTGGGACTCATTCACAACTAATGTAGAATCAATCCACTTATAAATTTTTGAAAATCCAAAAGTGGAAACAAAAGCCCTCAATCTGCACTTTAGTTCCTGATAGTTGTTTGCTTTCAAAAGTTTGATTTCTAGCACTGTAAGTGACTTTTAGTGGATATTTTGGCTTTGCAAGTAAGGATATGTCTTCAACAAGTCTTCAACCTAATATTCAATGATTTTAAAACCCTCAAAGTACCTAAATCTACAAACACACAAAGAAAGAGAGAGAAATGGTGAATGTTATGGCATGGGGGTTTGCCTTGGTCAAACCCCTTTTAGGCAACTAAACCAAATGAAGAAATAATATGAAGCATGAACATGAAATAATGGAATTATTACCTTGCCATGATGATTGATCTTGAATTTCTATAGCAATAGATGAAGAATCTTCCCTTGAATGTCCTTGAAAGCTATCTTAAGGACTTAGAATGCTAAAACCCTAGCTTGCTTGGCTTGAAATGAAAGATTAATGATGAATGAATGATTAGATGTGTGAATGAATGATAAGTTAGGGTTTAGAAGCTTGTATTTATAGGAAATCCACCTAATTTTCCCATTAATTTGATCCCTAAGGCTGACATGAAGAAAAATTAAACTTAAAACTAACTTTTCCCACTTAAACCCCAAAAATGGCTCAAATGGGACTCATTTGCCATCAAGGGTGAATGGGTTCCACCTAGATGGGACTCATTCACTCATCAATAGTGAATGGGTCCCACAAGACCCATTCTACTGGCTGGAATGTTGGGAAGTAAGGAAAACAAGTTTATATAGTGACTTTGTCAGTTATTTCATCAAATTATGCCTCAGGATGCACAATATGGGTCATAGGGGTCTATTAATGATGATATAAAGGGTAATTAGGGCTTGGGACACAAAATTCAATGTGAAAGTGTGATTAAATACACTTTACAACACTAAAATGAAGTCCACATAGCCTAGAAAGGCACAACATCCAATGTGAATGTGTAAAACACATTACAACACTAGATTAAAGTCAAATTTAATTTACAAGACTTCTAGATTAATGTGATAATGCAATTAAATACATTTTACAATGTTGCATTAGGGAAAAGATAGGTCCATTAGTCTAGAAAAGTGTGAAAGTCTTTTACAACACTTTACAACACCTTTACAAGACATCAATTAATGCATTTGCAAGGGTCCAAGACCTAATGTGGACATGTAAAACACCTCACAACACCAAATCAAGGCCTCAATAAGTCCAATTTATCATCAATTATTCCCAAATCAAGTGAGCAAAAAGGGATACTTTTTTCATGTCCAGAGTTAGCCCCCATTTTTGTGAGAGGATGAACTTGCTTCAAACTCACACTAAAGTAGACATTCAAGAGGGATCCAATTGTGTCAATTTGGATGGTCTAGGATAATGAAGATGAAGGAGGCGATCAATCCCCTAGGATCTAAGATCCTAAGTCAAATTGACATAAATGCAAAAAGACACACACAAGGTGAATGATTTACAACAAGAAAAGATACATGATCATACAATGGCAAGAACTAGAAAGAAGAGAAGAGTGAAAATAAAAATGGTGGATCAAGCTTTGATCATTTTTCCAATATGTTGTGAATTAAATCTAGGTTGTTTTTCCAAAAATGCACTCACTCTGCTGAGGCGATGGAACTCTTAGTTGTTTGTCGAGTGAGAAGTCCTACAAGGTGAGAAACATACACTCATGGCTGGTATGTACTCACACACATGTAGGTGGCTATGGGGAAAATTCATGCCTCAGAATGGGCTTCCCGCTCAACCATACCAAAGTTATACCTCCTGATAACTTTGATAAGGTGCCACAAAAATGATCTTCGAGCTCTATGAGGTAATCAAAACTTCATATGCTTGACACTCTTAGACATTGTAAATGGTGTAAGGAATGTTCAAAGGGATTTTTCTTAGTCTGTGCAAAGTCTCATCTTAGGGAACATTGTACCTAATGTTTCCAAGAGAGGATGTTTCAAAGAAGTATCACACTCTTGGAGGGAATCAAGCCCAATGACTCCACTAAGAAAAGGATGCATCACAAGAAGAAGGAAATCACATAATGAAATATGAGTGTCAGTGTATGCCCCCACTTTAAAGCGGTTACTAACACCATTACTATGAGCAATTGCTTTAAAGTAGAAGAAGGAAGACATGAGAGCTTACTCGAAAAGCCCTATGCCAAGTCATATGTTTTTGAGAAGCTACGTCATGAAAAAGGTAGTATGTCACATGCAAGCCAACTTAAGGCATGTTGTCCACATCCCAAGCTTGCTCTGATATGTTCATGAAAGGTTAACGGATAGCCAAAAGAGACAACGATAGGTGACACACAAGGACAAGGCTATCAAACCCCTTGTCTGGTGAGCTGAAATGCATGCTAAGTAAAAATAAGTATCAATTAGAGGGATTAGGTGCCCCCATATAAGGAAGAACACCAAACTCCTTAAGAGGTTTAATTTTACTACTCAAATCATTACATTCATTAGTAGAATGACTATGAACTCTATGATATGCACAAAATGAAGTCTTCTAATAGCATTTCTTTCAAGTTCATGGAGGGAGAGATATCAAGTGATCTTGGAGGAGTCTCAACAAGATACCCTCTTGATCAATGGTAGAAGGTGTTCCTATAGTTTGTGACAAAGATACCCCTTGCTTATATGTACAAGATGTCATACCTACGCAAGACTGTTTAGATTGTGAGATTTTGGGATCTCCTTTACAGGAGGGTGTAAAATCTAATGAATTTGATTCATTATTGTTTTGCCAGATGAAATTGACATTAAGTGAAGGTGTATTTATTTGTTTGATTACTTGCAAAGGAGAGTGATCAAGACTATCAGTGTCAATCAGTTCAAGATGCATTATGGTTAAGGTGGGATATGATGAATTCTTTGTGATAGTGTTGATATTGATTGAAGACTTGATTGTTTCTACCAAAGGATAATAACCAAGACCGTGAGTTGTTTGTTGTGTGATAAGATATATAGAGTTACAGATACCTTGTTTGTTAGAACCACATCCTTTTCCACTATATCCAAGTTGTTTCATAAGCTCATATCCTCATCCATAAAGCTTTTTCATTGTTTTTGGATCGGGCGGGTGTTCATTGTTGAGTTCGTCAAAGTTTGTTGTGTAATTTGTTGGCTTTTGTTCTAGAGTGGTTGAGGAAGATGCATGTGAAGGGTCTTTTGAGTTGTGTGTTAACATGACTCCTTTTTCATGTGCCTTATTGGAATATTTTTTTATGATCTTGTACTCACCCATGAATGTATGTTCAAAATCTAAGGAGCCCCAATCATCTTCTAATAGCTTTATGACTTCGTCAATGTGTTTTTCTTTTCCCTTTTGTTGCATAGGTTCCACTTGTGTGGTTGGTGTTAATGTGTTTAAGGGGTTCTCTTTTTTTTTCTCAAGTTGCAAGACACTATAAGGCTCATGATCAGTTTCAAGTGTGCATAATTTGTTGTTGTAGATTTATTTCATTCACAACAGCACAACAGGAAATTAGCGCTGACTTTTAGTGTATTTGTGTCTATCATTTTGGAGTCATCTGATGGTGCAAAAGTCAGCAAAAACTTGTTTCTTCATTCCATCGCCGGATCTTGCACCGGATTTAGCACCTATATTAATGCCAGAGTTGGCACTGGAAATTTGGTGTCAACAATAGCTTCCCCTTTAACACCAGGAATAGCACCAAAAAAATAGCACCTAAATTGGCGCCCAAGTTGGCTTCCAATTTTGCTTCCATGTCTACGCCCATTGTTGCTTCTAGTTTTGCTCCCAGTTTGGCATCCAAGTTTGCTTCCGATATTTCTTCGAATGTGACATCCAATTTTTCTTCCAGTATTGCTTCCATTTATGCTCTTATTTTTGCTTCCATTTTTGCTCCCATTTTTGCTTCTAGTTTTGCTCCCAATTTTGCTTCCACTTTTACTTCCACTTTTGCTTCCAATGTTACGTCTAGTTTTTTTCTAGGTTTACTTCTAATTTTGCTTCCAAATTTGCTTCCAATTTTGCTTCCAGTTTTGCTTCCCATTTTGCTTCCACTTTTGCTTCCAATGTTACTTCCACTTTTGATTCCAATGTTACTTCCAGTTTTGCTTCTAGTTTTGCAGTTTTGCTTCTAGTTTTGCTTCTAGTTTTGCTTCTTATTTTGCTTCCACTTTTGCTTCCACTTTTTCTTTCATTTTTTCTTCCAATTTTTCTCTCGGCTTTTCTCTTGGTTTTGCTTTGGTTTTGCTTCTGATTTTGCTCCATGTTTGCTTCCAATTTTGCTTCCTGTGTTCCTTCCAATTTTGCTTCTAGTTTTTCTTCCAATTTTGCTTCCAGGATTCCTTCTAGTTTGCTTCTAGTTTGGCTTTCATTGTATCTTCCTTTTTTGCTTCTAGAAATTCTTCTTGTTTTGCTTTGTTTTTTGCTTCTAAATTATGCTTCTTGTTTTGCTCCCGGTTTTGCTTCTAGTTTTGCTTCCAGGTTTGCTTTTGGTTTTTCAATTGGTTTTTCTTCCAAGATTGCTTCTGGTTTGTTTATAATTTGGCTTCCATTGTTGCTTCCCTTTTTGCTTCTAAAAATGCTTCTTGTTTTGCTTCATTTATTAATTTAATATGTTTTAATTCAATTTAATTAGTTAAATATATGATGCCTCTTAAATAACTCAAATTATTATAGAGTAAGTAATTTAATTATTTAACTCATATGATTAAATAAAAATATAATTATTATAACATCATCATCATCTATAATTAAAACAAGTGAGTCAAATATTGATAATTTAATTGAATTTGACAACATCTATCCTAAGCAGTAAATTAAAATCATCATACGTAATAAATATCCATCCAAAAATCATCGACCACTTTTAATATATATAAATTGACAAGTGAATACTAATAAGATCATCATCATATATAACTAAAACAAGTGAAAGTAAAATATGCTAGTAGATCAATAACATGTGAAAATGATACGTCCAACAGTTAACATAAGTCAAAATGATACATGTCCAATGATATAAGTAAAAATGATAATTTATTTAACTCAAATCGATACAAGTCAAGATGATACATGTCCAAATGATATAAGTGAAAATAATAAATTTCAATATGATACAATTCAATAATATGGTACTATAGGTCGTGAAAATGATACTTATGATATTAACCATGAAAAGAGGCATCATAATGATATATCATCAATGATCCATGATGCAGTCTATATGATCATGAATGTCATCGAGTACTACTAGCAACTGCCTCATCATCATCACCACCATTGTCATCATCATCATCATCATCAATATATCAATAATGATCCATGACGTAGTCTATATGATCATGAATGTCACCCGGTACTACCAGCAACTGCCTCATCATCACCACCACCATTCTGATCATTGTGAATGGTGATCCTAGACTTGCACAAACACACAATTAGTCCCAAATGCAAGTTAGAAACATTATTCCCCATAGAATTCATTTGAAATGCAAAAAACAAGAAATAGAATGAAGAACACAAATAAAAGCTTTCAAATCCTATAAATAATGAAAACAAACTCTCAATCCCATGGGGGAATTGGTGCCATTTTTATGTGGAAAATGGCCATTTCCTAATCCCTTGTAAGCTTGAATGACGATTTGATGAAGATTTGATTCTCCTTAGTGAAATTCCTGCATAACCTAGCTATGAAAATGTGAAAATGGATGAACAATGGATGAGAAAATTCAAAATCTCAAGGTAATGACTTTGCATAAAGTTGTGGATCCAAAATCCAAATGAAAGCCTCCTATTTATGTAAGAGAAAGATGGAGGATGAGGAAAAATGGATGAATGTGGGACAAAAGACCAACCAATAGCATAAAGCCACTTGTCAACATTTGAGTGGACAAAGGTGGAGCACATTTTGGTCATTGTGCAATTTAATGCAATTAGGTGGAATTTCAAAATGGACGAAATGACAAGTTGGAGGGAGGAGAAAGTGAAGTTAATGCCACTTGTCTCAAGGAAAAGGACATGTGAGAAACTTAAATGCCTTATCGGATGTACAAACCCTTTTGGAGGGATTTTTCAAACTTGGAGAATATTCCCTTTTGATGCCTTTTTGAAAGTAATTAGAGATTTAATAAATCAATTAAAATGATTTTCATGAGCAAGTTGCAAAAGCTAGAGGATTGGAGTGATTAAGATTAAGATTAATCAAGATTTAATTAATTAAGATGGAGATTAATTGATTTGACCATTTTGACTTAGACCTTTGGATTAATTTAAATCAAAATGAGAGGAATATGATTTAGACTTAATTAAATAAAGATTTTGATTTATTTAATTAAAGAAGATGGTGTTAGTTTTAAATCAATTAAAGATTAATTTATTTAATTTAATATAATGACTTTAGAGATTTAATTAAATAAAATGAATTATTTAATTAAAGAGAGACTATAGAAGCTAATTAAATAAAATTGATTTATTTAATTAGAGGGATATGATGACTTAATTCTATAAGATTTGATTATTTAATTAAGAGATGGAGTGTGATGGATTTAATCAAATAAAGATTATTTAATTAAATGACTAGCAAAGGAGATGATTTAGGATGAAGCACTGTTAGTAAAATCAATATCAGGTGTATAGGATCAATCGATACATTTTACGTGTCTATATTTTTCCCCTCTTTGAAGCAATGTACCTGCTACATTGGTTCAAAGAATAAACTGCTACAATCAAAATTCAATTTTTTTTGACTTTTTGAATGCCCCATTGTTTCCTTGGTGAGAAGAAACATGCTGATATAGTGCCCCCTTGAGAGATCAGATGAAAATTTTTATTTTTTGGGTGATCTCACAAAAAAAGAGGACAAGGTGCCCGATAGGTCCAAAAAGGGTCCAGGATGCCAAAAACGTGCAAAAACATGAAAAAAATAATGGAAAATGGCCCTCAGTTGGGAAAAAACAGGATCGAGGGTCCAAAAACCTAGTTGGACTACTAAATAGGGTCAAAAAACCCTAAATTTCAAGCTTAAATAGGCCTCGAGGGACCACTTCCAATTCATTTGCACACCTAACCTTTAGAGATTTATCACTTTTGAGCTCTGAGCACTGATCAAGATGATGCAATGTGTGCTTCTATGACACATTTATGAGCACATGCGAGTGTACCAGTGGCTTCTAGGCACAAGACCACCAGTATGTGACCCTTACTTGACTCATTTTTTCATCTTTCGTGTGCATTTATTAGGGTCCAAAGGTCAAACAAGTCAAGCGACATTTTTTGGCACTACTAAAAGTGTTTAATTGGTATTACACAACCTTAAAGGGTGCCACTAATGTGAGTTGCACCACAGTGGTCTAGTTTAGAAATTAGGGTTTAGGGATCAAAGTTTGCCGCACATACAAATTGCACTATGGCGGTGCAATTTGGAATTTAGGTTCAGGGGCCAAACTAATGCGCAGTCAAAGTGCACCATGGAAGCACAGTTTGGAGTTTGAAGGTCTCCAATGGTGCAGTTTGGAACTTTCAAACACTGATGCATTTGTTGTTTCGGTCGCACAACCGCTAAACAGGATCCCATTTTTTTACGAAACTTGATGTGGCAACTTTTCATATGTAGGAGGACATGGAGCCAGTTCATTCACGTGAGCATAGGTCCTCAATTCTAAGAAAATTGACTCAGAATCTTGGTTTGCACGAGTTTTTGCACGAGCACCTGGGAGCAATTGGGCTCTGGTACATCCCATATGCCCCAGCCATCCAGACACACTTAGGGATGATGACAGAATTGGCAGAGAGATGGCATAGTGAGACATCCTTGTTTCACTTCCCTACAGGTGAGGCAATAGTGACCCTGGAGGATGTGTGACATATTTTAAGTTTGTCAATCCACAGAGAGAGAGTAATCTATGATGTGGATGCTAGGAAAAATGCTTGCTATGAGGTCATGGGCCTTGATGAGATCATTTTTTCTAAGGGACAGATCAAGCTAGAGCGATACAATACTATAGTGTCGACATTCAAATTGATTGTAGCCACCATCATCTCAAGGCTTGTGGCACCAGATCAGCACGACCAATACTTTAGTCCAGGATTGGGTCTTGCCTAGGAGTGAATGCTATGACGAAGAGAGTGCTTTGCATGGGGGCCAGTGATGTTGGCCTCCCTCTATCATGACTTACATGAGTTTGCATACTATGATAGTTGGGCTATTGGAGTAGGGGTTACACTTTTGAACATCTAGGCCGAGGAGCACATTGCGGTACTCCACTCACAAGTCACATTGATTGACATGGAGCCAGATGACCCAGTTGTCTAGAGATACAGGGGTGGACTGAATTTTACACATACAAGGGCAGTCGATATCCATCACTGGCAAAGGGTCATCAATGAGATGACCATTTTTACTTGGAGGCCTTGGCTTGGTACGATAACATACAATAGTTGCTCTTTGTTAGACAAGACTGACTGATGTAGGGAAAAGAGCACATGATGATAGAGTATTATTTTCCAAACCGAGTTGGTCAACAATTTGGAGATGTGCAGGACCATCTCGATGACCAATACGTGGCCATATTTGTGTGTACTACAAGGGAGACCACATAGGGTTGCACGATCCTATCAAAGGAGGCAGTGGATTCTTTCAAGTAGTTGGTGGCCAGGCCATGGCCATATGATTAGGGACCAGGAGACCTAGGGATACCACATGCCTATTGAAATTTTTTTCATCCTCCTATGAGATTGACAGTTCTAAGTGCACTATTTCTATGATGGAGACCCTGAAGCCGATCAACAAGGTGGGGGAAAAGCCAAGGAGGTAGGGGAGACAAGGATGGTGATGAAGATGATGGCAAAGGAAGAGGAGGAGGTGGACCACCTCCAGATCAGAGGGGATAGAGAAACCAGGTGTCTGGAGACCAACACAAAGATGGAGAGAGGTAGCAGAGAGATGGGGACCCACAAAGAAATTCCCCGAGGGACCACCAGCAGCTACCACCGCCGCCTCCACCTCCCCAGCAAGACTAGAGAGATGCTCTCATTCAACAGCTACAGGAACAGGTTGCCACCTTGATAGTAGAGAGATATCAGGTGAAGGTCGAGCAAGATCAAGCCTTCTAGCAGCTCTAGACAAGCCATTGAGCTTCATTTGGCACAAGAGACTAGTTGTCATTAGCAGCTAGAGGCCACACTGGGTAGGACCATCCCCGCTAGGATGTACCGTGAGGCAGTACAGGAGGCACAGTACTACAGGGTCCATTATCATCAGGCAATGCCCCAAGTGGCTCGCGCACTAGAGTTTTCACAGCAGACAGAGAAAAGACATGACCCACCTAGTGAGGGGAGCCGCCATCAAGGCTAGCCTCATATTTTGATCAGATATAGCATTCTTTTTGAGATCCACGAGGTCCATTTTTGATAGCCCTGTGGGAAATTGTATTATATTGATTGATATACACACTTGATCCTGATTTTGTACCATGACAGTTGTATTATTTTGATGATATATGAGATGATATAAGATGATTCAATCTGATGTATGATGTGTTATATTCTATTTATGCATGATGGATGGATATACCTAATTTTCTATATGTGATGTTCTATGATGCGATGACTATGATTTTTATTCTATGTGATGTAATGTGATGTATGTTTCTATATGATGTTACGATGTGATGTAGTGATTTATGGATGCATTTCTTTTTCAGTATCTTTTCTATGCACTTTTTATATGGATGTAAATGTTTATGATATGAAAATGGTTTGAAATGCTTAGACTAACAGGTCTATATTATGCACCTAATGGATGATGATAATGTATGAGATGCAATGACATATTCTTTTTCTTTTTCAATGTCTTTCTATGTATGATATGGTGATGCATTTATGGATAACATGATGATGCACATGATATGATGTGATGATGCTTGTTATAATGATGTCTATGTGATGATGCATTTAATGATAATTCCTATGTGATGATGATGCCTATGTGATGATGTTTTTTTTAATGATGATGTGTATGACATGATATGATGTACATTGTGTGATAATGCTTATATGATGATGCAAATGAATGATATTGTGATGTATATTGTGATTACACAATGGATGTTTTGATGATGTATATGATATGAGTTAATAATGCCTATGTGATTATTCCTTTATGTTTATGCAATGAATTCAAATTTATGGTTTATAAGATGCTTATAATAACCAATCTATATTATGCAATGATGAAATGCAATGCATGTGAGATGATCAGTGTTTCCTATATGTCATGATATGATATGCATTATGTTGATGATTTGTGGATGCAAGATGGATGCATTAGAAATGATTTTGATTAATTGTCATGGTACCATGTTAGCGCAGAGAGAAGCAAGAAGAAATTAAGAGAATCCAATGAGTCAACTTTATTAAAGATGATGATAATGATTTGCTTACTAGGAATTGGGAATTTAGAAGGGATATTTACCTTATTTTTTATAATACACATAGGCGCAATGCATCAAGGTATAAAGAACTAGGATGGCGTTGCACCTAGTGTGATGGAATTTGACTTGACAATCAGATAGGAATACTCCTGTTCACACCTAACACTCAAAACCTTATTCAAAATGTAGTTTAGATATTCCAAACATCTTGGACCAAAACATAGAAAGGAAAGCCTTCCTATGTGGTCAACAAGATACCTAAAATATCCTCCCTACACCCAAACAAAGCACATATGACCAAGGTTATATTACAAAAATATCCCACAAGCATAATAGATAAAAAAGATAATGATTGTTGCCCCATTCCTTTCTCTCTAAATCCTTTTGTTTGGACATTATTGAGAGGTCATTGAAATGAGTACAATAAGATAAGTCAAAATACAAAGATAAAGTAAACAAACAAGCTAATGTTCTTCATACCGCTAGCCAAGACTAAACTATGGTGATGCCTGATGTTCATGTCCATTGTAGGAAGGATGCATCCTAGGACATGATGTTATCAGATGATTTTGGGATTGATTAGATGATAGGCTATTGATGCAAAGAGTTGACCAACCTTTTTACTTACTGACCTAGACTTGAGACCTTAACAATTGAGTTTTCACTTTTGACCTACTAGACTAGTTTCCGACTGTCTCACCAAAGGTTGAGGATGATGATGATTTATTATGAGTGATGTTTATTGTGGGTGAAAGCGAGATGGGGATGGATGATTTTTTTCAAATATTTGGATGTTTTTGAAATGTTTTGAGGCTATTTTTGGTATTTTTGAGATTTTGCAAATGTTTTGGGGTTTTCTGGGATTTTGACGAAGAGACTAACCTAAAGACCTATCCTAGGGGCCTCGGGGGCTGATCAATAGATTAGCCTTGCCTACGTTATACACATAGAGACCACGTAGTTTGATTGACATAGACTCAATTATTGATGAGATATGAACAAGTGGATTGCTAGTTTATTATGATGGACTCCTAAAAGACTGACCTATGTGTCTTGGGGGAAGATCAAAGATCAACCTTCCCTATATTCAAAGCTTAGAGATGACGTAGTTCAACCAGATGACTCTGTTTTTTCTTTTTTGATTGAATTTTTGACCTATTTTTGGATTTTGATATGCTTTGAATGTTTTTGGATTTTTTTATTTTCTGAATGTTTTCAGATTTTCTAATTTTTTGGTGTTTTTGGATTTTTTTATTTTAGGGAAGACTTCAAGAATATACACAAATCTGATCTAATGAGAACATGCCCCCAACGTGATTCAATAGACTACTTTGATAAAGGTAGGACAAACTAACCTTGAGAATGGGCTGAGTAGTACTAGGAGGAATCATGATGTGAACACAGGATCAAGCTATGATGCAAATGCAGATAGGTGATATAGAAGTGTGATGGAAGGATACGATGGAAGCATGATGGATGGATGATGTAGTAAAACTCATGGAGATCCTGGTGGATGGAAAGTTCTTATTTACACAAGGTGCATTTTTTCCAAGTTTTCACCAAGGTACTTTCCCAAAGTGCCACCGAAGTGGTTTTCACTAGAAGACGATTTTTTTCTCTCTACTGTTTTTCATCCTTTTTTTGATTTTTTTGGATTTTTTATGTTTTTTTATTTTTTTGTATTTTTTGGTTTTATGCCTTGAAAGATTAGGCATAAATTTTTTTGAGATGGGAGCTATTCATGGGCTCCTGCAGAGGCTTGCCTTCTGGTGTTGATAACTGATATCCCCCTGACTTATACCTCGTTGTGATGATGAAGGGTCCCAACCAATTGGGTTAAAATTTACCTTTTCTATCTAGATTTGGAACATTCTCTTGGTTCTCCATTAGCACAAGTTCTCCAACTTGGAAGGTCTAACTTCTTATCTTCTTGTTATAACTCCACTTGAGTCAATTTTGATACACTTGCAAATGGTTTAAGGAATCCATACACTGCTCATCTAGTAGCTCCAATTCGTTTAATCCTAACACCCAATATTCCTCATCTGTGATGAGATTTTGCAATGATATCCTTAGTGATGAGAGCTCGATCTCAATAGGGAGTATGGCTTCTAATTCATAGACCAAGGAGAATGGGGTGGCACCTATTGGTGTGTGGATACTTGTTCGATAGGCCCATAGGGCGAGATTCAATTGGAGATGCCAATCATGACCATCTTCATTGACCATTTTCTTAAGGATCTTTAAGATGGTCTTATTTGTATCCTCGGCTTGGTCATTTCCTTAGGGGTAGTATGGGGTGGAAAAGTGATGTTGGATATTAAACTTGTGGCATAGGTCACGAACATCCTGATTCTTGAAGGGTGTCCCATTATCTGAGATAATGGCTTGAGGGACACCATAGCAGCATATTAAGTAGTTCAGGATGAACTTTGATATTTGATTTCCTATGATATAGGTCATGGGAATTGCTTCCACCCACTTTGTGAAATACTCAGTGGTAGTAATGATAAATTTATGTCCACCAGATGAGGTGGGGGTAATTTTTCCAATGAGATTGAACCCCCACTGTGAAAAGGGACAAGGTGTGACAATCAGGTGGAGCTCTTGGGCAGGTGCATGGATGAGGTCCCCATGTTGCTGACACTACAAACACCTTTTGACATAGTCATGGGCTTCTTTTTCCATTGTAGGCCAGCAGTACCCTTTCCTCAGTAGTTTTTTGGCCAAGGTCATACCGCTCGAATGTGAACCACAAATTCCATTATGTACCTCGGTTAAGGTGGTCAATGCCTCCTCAGTGTTTAGGAAATGTAAAAGGGTTCCTTCAATGCTTCTATGGTAAAGGGTATCTCCTAGGATGACAAAATAGGATGACTTTGTGACAAAGGCTCTCTTGAGGTTTGGGGTTATGTCAGCAAGGAGGACTCCTATTCTCAGGTAAGTGTATATATCATGGTACCAAGGATCACCAAGACCAACGATTTCGCACACAAATTCAAAATCTGATACCTTGAATGCGGGCATGAGAAGCTTTTCTATGAGGAATTCTTGCTTTGGGACATTGTGTGGGATATCTAGGAGTGATTTGATTATAGCCATTGCATCTGTCACTCTATTTTTTCCCTTGGTAGTTGCTCAAATGTGCTATCAATGAAGGACTCCTTCAAGATTTCCACCAATTTCTTGTATGGAGTTAGCTTTTCATCCTTTGTTTGATACTCTTTGTTGACCTGGTTGATTATGAGCTATGAATCTTTGTAGACCTTAAGTGCCATGATCTTCCACTGCACTGTAATTCTTAACCCTATGACAAGAGCTTCATATTCTGCAAAGTTATTTGTGCAAGGGAATGATAGCTTGTATGAATTTGGTATGCAATCCCCTTGAGGAGTGATGAAGAAGATCCCTACTTCTTACCCATGTTGCATGTAGGATCCCTCAAAGTACATTTTCCAGTGATCCGCTACACTTAGGTTGAAGATTGATTCGTCGAGGAACTCTAATACAAGTGGATTCTCTGAGTATATCGATGCCTCTGCCAACTGATTTGTAATTGCTTATCCTTTGATGGACTTGCACTCCCCATACTCAATGTTATGCTCTATGAGGATCATAACCCATTTGGACATCTGCCCTGTAAGTGTTGCTTTAGAAAGCAAGTACTTTAGGGGGTCTATCTTTGCGATGAGCTTTATTTGATGGGCTAGTATATAGTGTTTGAACTTTTATGTTGCAAACATGAATGCCAAGAAATCTTTCCTGATGAGTGTGTAGTTCATCTCATGTCCCACCATAGTTCTATTGATATATTAGATAGCTCTCTCTTTCCCATTTTCATCATGTTGTGCTACGAGAGCATTGAGAGTTGCCACTATTTCTGATATGTATAAGATCAAAGGTTTTCCTAGAATTGGTGGCATGAGGACTGGTGGCGTGAGTAAGTACTCCTTGATCTTGTTGAAGGCCTAGTCACATTTCTCATCCCACTTGTACACTACCCCCTTGTGGAGTAGGTGAGAATAGGATAAAACCTTTTCTACTAGTTGTTCTATGAATTGACGAATGGACTGAAGTCTTCCTTGTAAACCCCTTATTTGTTTTAATGTTTTTGGTGCCTCCATTTCGAGGATTTCTTTGATTTTGGAAGGATCTATTTCAATTCCTCTCATTGACATGATATAGCCGAGGAGCTTTCCTGACTGTACCCCGAAGACATACTTCTTTGGATTGAGTCTGACTTTGGATTCTTCTAACCTATCAAAGATGGAGCCTAATGCTGCTATGTGATCTTGTATTTTCTTTGATTTGGCTAGTATATCATCCATGTAATCTTCCATAGTTTTATGAATCATATCATGAAAGATTAGTGTCATGGCCCTCTGATAGGTAGCCCCTGCATTCTTCAACCCGAATGACATCATATTTCATCAATATGTCCCCCATGGGCAAGTGAAGGCCATTTTATGTTGGTCATCTTTTGCTATCATGATCTGGTTGTAACTTGAGAATCTATCCATTAATGATAGCATCTCATGTCATGCTATCATATCCATAATCATGTCAATGTTTGGAAGTGGAAATTCATCCTTGGGACATGATTTGTTAAGGTCTCTGAAGTCCATGCAAATGCAGATTCCCCCAGTGGGCTTTGAAATGGGTACAAGATTGGAGACCCACTCTAGATAATCTATCGACTGTATGAACCATGCATCTAGGAGCTTTTGCAATTCCATTTTTACCAACAATGCTTTTTGGGGATGCATCTTCCTTAGCTTTTGTCTCACTGGATTTGCTTCAGGATATACAGCTAGGTGATGAACCACCACCTTAGGATCAAGTCCAGGCATGCTGGCATTGGTCCATGAAATTTTTTTATTTCTTTCTTTTAGGAACACAGCTAGAAGTTCATGTTCTTCTATGAGAAGTGACTCTACATAGAATGTTATGTGTGGTAGTTCCTTTGTTCCCAAGTTGATTGAATTGCACTTCTCCTCTAGGACCACTGATTTCTCCTAATGAATTGCATTGAGAGGAAGTTTGAATCCTTCATCCTCAGTGCCTCAGAGAGGTTTTCACCGTTGGATACATCCTTTATTTTTACTATTTTCATATCAGAGAGTGCCACAGTGTGGTTTTCACTCAAAGACCTAGAGATTATTCTTAGATTTTTTCTTTTGCAACTAAAGGATTCAATCATTTCCCCGTAATAAGCCTATGTGTCTAGTATGATGTCAAACCCAGCCTTGTGATCTCTGTATGGTACTTTATCTTGCAATCCCATGAATTCCAAGAGTGCCTCATCATTTTCAAATGTGTCCAAAATTGGTGGTCCTCGTTGGTTATAATCGATGAGTTGAGGATAGACTAGGTTTATTGCATGGGTTTGATGGTCTGACTCAAAGAACAAGGTGCTAATCATGAGTAGGGAGGAATCTTTGAAAATCATAGGTAAGTCAGTTATGGGATCCTCATCACTACTACACAGATCAGTTATGTCAAAGGTAAAGTTGTCTATGACTCGACCTGTGGATATTGGTAATTGAAGGGTGGATTTTGATTGCTAAGGGGGAGTTTTGACCTTTCTAACCGAGGCACCTTTGCCAAGTATGGTCACCTTCGGAGGGGTACATCCAAGGCCAAGATTTCTCATACACTTCTCCATAACAAGAGGTACTAGAAGTCCATTATCATTTTGTCCAAGCTTTTTATTTTTGTTGTAGCCCATACCAAGCATCATTTGTAATCCTTTGTTTCTCTCATCTAGGGGAATATTAGGTGTGGACCTTTCATCTTGGTATAGGAGACTAGATACATCCCTTTCATCTACTACTTCCTGACTTAGATCCCCCTAACTTCTAAATCTATAGGGGTTTGGTTTGAAGGTATGGGAGGATGTTTCAGCTTGCTGGGGTTGCCCGTGAGTCCTAGGAGATTGAGGTAACTCTCCTATGAAGAAATAACTTTTCGTCATTCTATAATCCCCACACCCATTGTCTTGTATAATGACCTTGATTTTGGATATATCAAGGATGGTGGGTGTCTTTGTCTCAGAAGTGGAGGCTAATGTAGCTGGGTCTACATACAGAGTGGTAGGTCCTTCATCATTCTTTGGGACCTAGGGGATTTTATAATATTTTTCTTCCAGGCTCTTGCAGTAGGCAAAGGGTTCAAGATCACCATGGACAATGACCTCTTGATTTTGATATGCAAACTTGACACATTGATGAAAGGTGGAAGCAACTGCTTGCATCCCATGGATCCACGGATTCCCCAGGAGAATGTTATAAGGAAAATCAAGGTCAAGGACCTGGCATGTTCTTTCCATAATGGCTGACCCTACTTGAATAGGGAGCTGGATAGTGCCTTGAGACACCCTTTCCTGATCATCATATGCTCTGATTGTGATGCCTTTACCCTTTTCAATGGAATCCTCTGAGAATCCTAGATTCTTTATTAGTTTGAGGGAGTAGATTTTTAGTCCTACACCCCCATCCAACAAGACACTTTTGAATTTTTTTTTGTGAACCACAACTTCAAGGTGGAGAGTGCGATTGTGAGATGGTTGAGCAAGAAAGTCCTAATCAAAGAACGTTAGGAGACTTGGGGTGGTGATATTTCTGACCATAGCTTGGAACTGGTCAGCATCAAGATCCGTAGAGATGGTGGATGAAGCAGATGCTTCCTCTAGGATTTTTCTATGTGCGGGTGATATCTTCGGCAACTCCATGATGGAGATCTAAGTAGGGGTTCTTTTTTAGCTAGTCTAGGACATTATAGCCATGAGGAATGGATTTCAGATTGGAGGTGGATTCCCTAGGTGGTTGTGATGGTCCAACAGTGGTGACCTTTCCGCTGTGTGTGATGACTCCACAATCAACTTCGGCTCCCTTGATATTAACAAGAGTGACCATTTCATCAATGGATGTGACAACATAATCATACACATGGTTCACATTGGCATACTTGGTCTTTCCATGGTTGTTCCCCTGGTTACAATCTGACATCGGATTCATGTATATTTTTAAGTCTTGATTTCCAACTAGTTGCTCAACATTTATGATCTTGTCATCAATGAGGTCTTGGATTAGATTTTTTAATCTCATGCAATTGGTTGTTGTGTGCCTCTTGATTTTGTGAAAATCACAAAAGTGGTTTTCATTATACTATGGTGGTTTTACTTGGGGTTCCTGATAGTTCTCATAAGGGAATTTTGATGAGATTTTGGTTTATCAATCTCTTTATGACTAATTCAATTGGTTCCCTAAGGGCGGTGCACTTTCACTTGGGGGGATTTTTTTCATGAGGGTTTTACCCCTTGATTGTTCAGATTGTTGATTTGATTGTTAGGTGGTTATTGTGATACCGTGTTAGCTTGTGTGTTGTTTCAAAAAAAAATTGTGGTTGTTGGTATGTATGGGTACTTTATTTTGGAGCACTAATTATGACCTTGGCATCCACCACACCATCATTGCTGAAATTCTTGTTCTTCGCCCATGTGCGAGGTTTCTCATTGTAGTTGGTGGATGGGTAGTTGTCTTGATGTTTTGGATATGTGGGTGTCCCCCCTTGTGCAATAAGGCCTCATTCAATGTTGAGGGCCTTGGGGATCAAATGGTTGTATGTGGTGATACATTGCATCTTGAGATGGAATTCCAAGGTTTTCTCAAGGTTAGCAATGATGGTGCAAAATTTTTCTTCTGGCATGGCCCACTTGCTCCTATTGGCCTTAGATCACCATCTTTGCAAGAAGGAAGCGAATGATTTCCCCTTAGCTTGTTTAAGGGTAGATAGTTCCTCTAAACTGACATCCATAATGATATTGAAGGTGTAGTTTTTTATGAATGCATCTATAATCTCTTGGAATTTTTTGATTCGAGGAGGAAGGTGAGAGAACCATTCCATGGTAGGTCTAGCCAAAATTCAAGGAAATAGCCACATCAGATATGTATTGTCATATGCGACCTCCATGCAGCTTGTGTGGCTTGTGCAACTTGGGCGGCTTTCTATTGTTGTAATAAGGCTTGAGCTTGGGTAGCCTATTGTGCTTGTTTTGCTTGTTGTGCTTGTCATGCGGCTTGAGCTACTTTTGATTGTTGGGTTGCTTGTTGTGCAGCGTGAGTTTTTTCTGCTTGCTAAGTTTGAAATTGTTGATATTCCTTTTGATAAGCCTATTGTGTTGCTTGCAATGTGATGCTATATTGATTGGCCACATTTGGTCTTGGTGGTGGTGGTGGTGAAGGATTTGGAATGGTGTTCATTGTCATGATGAGGGGTGTCATTGTATTGATAGTGGGGATTGTGTAGTGGATGGTGTGATTGATATGCTTGGTCCTTGAGAGACCACATTTATGGATGGTGCCATGATTTCTTTGTTGCCTAAATGGTTGCCACCTGTTGTTCCAATATCAATGGAAAAATTGAAGGATTCAGTATCATGTTTTGATTGATGATCGGGGGTGTTTAATTTTTGTTGATTGAGTGGTGGTAAATGGGGTAGCCCTAAACTGAGGGGTGGTGTGAATGTTAATGGAAAGGGTAGAAATGGTGGAAAAGTGGGTGGTGTATTCCCTTGAGGAAATGATGATGATGAAGGGTCAAAGATACCCCCTAGTCCAAATAGCCCACCTTCTCCTTGCCAAGTCATAGGGAGAGAGGTTTGTGTGTTGAGAGGATATGCTATTGTTGCGTGAAAAGAGGACGATGGGTCATTGGGATCCTGAAAGGTAAGAAGAACGTATGGGTGTAGCAGGTTCGAGGGGACAAATTGACCCAAGATGGAGTTTGCATCCAAAAATTGGTTGTTCACATGGGGGTGTGTTTGTAATGCATGAAGCAATGAGCTCCCCTTGTTAACAATAGGTTGAGTTGGAGAGATGGACGATGTGATTTGTCAGATGCTTTGAGTGATACTTTGAAATGGAGGTTTGGATGACATTGGGGGTATGGATGAAATTTGGGGCATAACCCCAAGAGGCTTATCCACAATAGTGCTTACATCAAAATCAAAAGGGAGTTTAGCCCCTTCTTTGGCCAATTCTAGCATGTATTGTGAGGGATTGAGTTTCATCATGGCATTGAAAATCTTGTGGTTCTTGGGATTTTGGACCATTTCAATAATCTCATCTTGAGTCATCCCTAAAATATTGTTAGTGATGTCCTCCACTTGGACACCTTCCTCTTGATGATCTTGTGGTAGTGGAGGAAAATTGAGCGTGGGATTGCTAGACCCAACGGGATTGATTTTGGAGGTGGTTTGACTCAAGTCACTTGAAGTGAATGTTTCCTTGTTCATTTCCATTTTCTTCTTGTGTTGAGATTTAGTTTGAACCATAAAATGAGATCAATTTTCAAGAATATAAGAGATGAACCTCTAATTCGTTAGATTGATCTAAACTTTAGGTACAAAAAAGAAAGTCTAAGAAATTGAGGATCAAAGGGATTATGATGGTGATAATGAAAGATGGAGGATTGGTGGATGATTGAACTCTTAGGAAACCTTGAGGAGGATATTAAAATTTAGGACTTTGGTTTTGATTTGGTTTTGGATTTTTATTTTTGGATTGATTTTGATTGGATTTGGTTTGGATAATGAACTCATAAACTCTAAGAGGTTGGCTATTGTCCTAGAGTGAATTTTTCCACAAGATGATAATTTAACTAAGTGTGAAAAGAAGGATTCATCTACACACACCTAGCTAAACAAGATGATTTGGATTTGGATTTCAAAGGATATTCCCAAATTTTAGCATAAAGGATTTTTTCAAGATTTCCAAGAGTTGTTTGTGAGGTGATTTTGATTTTGATGTTTGAGGGATGGACAAGAGTGTTTTGATTTTGATCCTAAAGACTTAGAGAGAATTTTTTTACTAGACCAAGATGTTCAAGAACATGCTAATACTTCCTATGTGAGATACTCAAACCTTTGAAAGAGACTTGGATTTTGACAATAGTAAAATGAATACAAATTTGGATTATTCCTTGATGCACGTTTATAAAATTTGAAGGCCAATCTTTCTTTAAATTCGTAAAGCATAGATAACCTTTTCTTGTGAGCTTTTTGACTAAGAACTTTGGTCTTTGGTTTTCTGATTATGATCTTTTGGGAAATCATTTGAAAGAGCACATGTGTGGGGTTCAATTGTTTCTTATCTTTGCTTAGTGAGTTCTTTTTACCACAAACAAGTTCTTGATTAGGTTTTCAAACTAAATGTCCAATGTCCCAATTTCCTCTCATCCCACAAATTCCATTATGTGGAAATCAAGGAAATCAAGGCAAAAGTTCCCTAATGTTGACTTTAGTGAGAGTAAATTGTGATATAAATTCAAATGCTTAGAAGGCTCTAATGATAAAATCCCTAGGGCAAGCAATAACACTTGAATTTTTTCAATAGTATTTGCTTCCTAAAGGGTTTGAAATTTGATGATCATGTTTGAATTTTTATTTTCCAATGTTTAAGATCCAAGAAAAGTGTTTTGATTCCAAGAACATGCACAACCCTATGGATAAAAAGGAAATATTTGATGAATCCCTACTTGGATAAATCCAGCTGTGCTTATTCTTGGTGAATGATTAAAAGCTTGACCACACTGGATTCCCTCCACAACATTCACTTCTATGGGTTAGCCAAGCTTTAGTACCCATGAAACTCCCATGGCATACTTCTCATCTCTACCAAGAACTGCAAAAATGTGGGGCGGCTTTAGAACGACCGTTCTTGCACCAACAAATAGATTAAGGATTTTGGTATTTTTAGACAAGAGGTTCTAGTATAAGCATTTTTTTCATGGGAGATCATCCATACGAAAAGAGACCACTGTTGCTCTTCTTGTCAAAACAATCCTCGTGATACTTGAACTTTCCTCAAGTACCCACACTTATATCCCAAGTGGAATTTTCTTGGATTTAGCGTGTTCCCGATTGGGTCATTCCCTGGGGTGATTACTTTTTCCCACTAGGAAAGCCCTCTAAGGGTAAAAAAAAGTGATCAAGCACATCTGTAGTTCGATCAATCTTTGTTTACATGAACAAAGAGAGAACACACGTGATATACTCCACTCACACTAGCAAGCTTTGTTCAATGTTAAGAATGCAAATTGAAGTGTGGAGGCAATCTTTTATGCAACTTAATGTCACCAAAGATACTTTTGATTCTCAAAATCACCATGAAGCTCGAGAGAAGTGCATACGCCTTTTTAAATGAGATTACTTTGCAAAAAAAATTACAAGACACAAAATCACATGTTCATTTTAACTTCAAAGCAGAAAATGAGTTCTTTTTAGGCATCAACTTTGAAGTGTGAGAATTGTTTGTTCAATTGTTAAGTCCAAAACAAAATGTAGTAAGTTGCCTAAGGTTCTTTTTAATCCCTTTTGTTTTGTTCTTTTTAGAGCCCAAATGAAATTTATTGAGTCCTAAAGCTTGATAGATAGCAAATCCTTAGAAAAGGGATTATAATTTCCCCCCAAAGTGTTTAAAAACACTTGATACAATGAAATAATGGTGTCATAGAGAAATCTTTGTCTTTGTTTCCTCCCTTCACTTTTGATCAAGCCAACCTACAAAAACTGGTTTAAACTATAAAAACAAAGGCCAAAAACTAGTTAGTAGTCAAAAGCAATCAAAGTGAAATAGCACATGTTGAAATTAATTTGAAAAGTGCCTTTTACCCAAATCTAGCGGTGCATTCTATAAAGGTGACGCAGTTTGAAGAAGTCAGCAGCACTATATGGCACCACTAGGACTGACAACGGCAGACTGTGCAGAGGCCAGTGAGCGCAATTGCGGCGCTATTTCGACCAGCAACGGTGTTTGGAATTTGGATGACTAGTTGGCTCAAGCGTCACACATTGGAATTCAATTTTTTGGGCAAGAAGAAGCCAACGTCGTGGTTTGGAGTTTGTAAGCGATGCTAAATGGCACCGCTGGACTGATAGTGGTGCAGTTTCTTTGTTAGCGGCGTACTTTTCCTATAGACACAAAAACTTCAAAAACCACATAATTTCTCAAAAAATGTATTAGATTCTTCAATATTTCCCTCCTTCTAGCACCAAGATGTGAATGGTGATCCTAGACCTACACAAGCACAAAGAAAAAACACAAAATTAGTCCCAAATGCAAGTTAGAAACATCATTCCCCGTAGAATTCATTTGAAATGCACAAAACAAGAAATAGAATGAAGAACACAAATAAAAGCTTTCAAATCCTATTTAATGCAAACAAACTCTCAATCCCATGGGGGAATTGGTGTCATTTTGATGTGGAAAATGGCCCTTTCCCAATCCCTTGAAAGCTTGAATAATGATTTGATGAAGATTTGATGCTCCTTGGTGAAATTCTTGCATAACCTAGCTATGAAAATGTGAAAATGGATGAACAATGGATGAGAAAATTCAAAATCTCAAGATAATGACTTTGCATAAAGTTGTGGATCCAAAATCCAAATGAGAGCCTCCTATTTATAGAAGATAAAGATGGAGGATGAGGCAAAATGGATGAATGTGGGACAAAAGACCAACCAATAGCATAAAGCCACTTGTCAACATGTGAGTGGACAAAGGTGGAGCACATTTTGGTCATTGTGCAATTTAATGCAATTAGGTGGAATTTCAAAATGGATGAAATGACAAGTTGGAGGGAGGATAAAATGAAGTTAATGCCACTTGTCTCAAGGCAAAGGACATGTGAGAAACTTAAATGCCTTATCGGATGTACAAACCCTTTTGGAGGGATTTTTCAAACTTGGAGAATATTCCCTTTTGATGCCTTTTTGAAAGTAATTAGAGATTTAATAAATCAATTAAAATGATTTTCATGAGAAAGTTGCAAAAGCTAGAGGATTGGAGTGATTAAGATTAAGATTAAGATTAATCATGATTTGATTAATTAAGAGGGAGATTAGTTGATTTGACCATTTTGACTTAGACCTTTGGATTAATTTAAATCAAAATGAGAGGAATATGATTTAGACTTAATTAAATAAAGATTTTGATTTATTTAATTAAAGAAGATGGTGTTAGTTTTAAATCAAATAAAGATTAATTTATTTAATTTAATAGAATGAATTTAGAGATTTAATTAAATAAAATGAATTATTTAATTAAAGAGAGACTATAGAAGCTAATTAAATAAAATGATTCATTTAATTAGAGGGATATGATGACTTAATTAGATAAAATTTGATTATCTAATTAAGAGATGGAGTGTGATGAATTTAATCAAATAAAAGATTATTCAATTAAATGACTAGCAAAGGAGATGATTTAGGATGAAGCAGTGTTAGTAAAATCAGGATCGGGTGTATAGGATCAATCATTACATTTTACGTGTCTACATCATCCTCATCATTGTTGTTGTTGTCATCGTCATCGTCATCATCATTGTCATCGGCCTCAGTGTCTTTTGTATCTGCGTCATCATCATCCTCTGCCATGTGATATGTACTGACAAAGCCAATATTTTATGGAACTATATCATGATGAGGATCATCTTGATCTTCTGGAAGACCCGTGTTCTACAAAAAAAAACATTTAAAATGAAAAGTTATTATTTATTTCATGCAATAATTTATTTTTCTGTTATATATCTAATATTGAAACATATAAGATAAAACCATAATCATATTACATCATATCTAAGTGCACATACCATAATAAAATTTCAAAAAAGTTATAGCTAATATGTGATTCCAATGATGTAAAACATACAACAATTCTAATAAATGTTAGTAAAGATCATAAAAAAAAAAAAATTATACAATTTAACTATCAACTATAAATTCTATTACATAACATTAAGTGCCAACCCTTTGCAAAAGAATGAGGAGACTACAAGAAGATTGGTTGCAAGGGGCATTGGTATAGGATATGGACATGGCTCTTCCAAGCCATCCACTAAGATGGTTTCATACAAAAATGTGGAAGATATCCTTGTTTCTAGAGAGCTCATGATTCAAGTTGATACAAAAAATGATGTTGTTCTGGTACCCATATATGGCATCATGTTTCCATTTCATGTATCCACCATCAAGATGGAGGGAATTCTTATATAAGGATAATTTTCAATGTTCTAGGTACTGGCTTTAATGCCAACATTGAAATTCCCTAGCAGTATTTATGTTAAAGAAATTTCCTTTAGATCTAAGGATTCAAAGCACATCAACCATGTGGTACAAATGATTAAATACCATAGATGATCTATAGCAATGAAAGTGTCTAAAAAGGCAAAGAGAGCTACACTGGTGACTCAAGAGAAACTTCAACTTTCAAAACAAAGGCAATTAGGCTAGGAGACTTGTGGATCAGGCCAGCATTTGGTGGAAAAGGAAGAAAGATGACTGGAACTCTAGAGGCCCACCATAATGGATTTCGGTATTCAACCATGAGAGCAGAAGAGAGAGCTAATATCATGTATCAAAACATTAAGCTTGCATTCTTCCAGCCAGTGGAGAAGGAGATGATTACTTTGCTTCATTTTCATTTGTATAACCATATCATGGTGTGGGAACCAAGAAGATCAAGGATGTCTAGTTTTATGTGAAGGTAATGGATGTGGTCCAAACTTTAGGAGGGAAAAGAAGGTCAATGTATGATCCCAATGAAATTGAGGAAGAACAGCAAGAGAGGGATAGGAAAAATAAAATCAATGCAAAGCTTCAAGGATTTGTCAAGTGAGTAAGAGAGCTATGGGATTAGCCTCATCTAAAATATTTTGAACTAGAGTTTGATATACCATTTAGAGAGCTTGGTTTTCATGGAGTTCCTTTCAAATCCCTTGCTTTTATTGTTCCTATGGTAAAATTTTTGGTAGAGTTGATGGAATTACCTTTCTTACTAATCACTATTAGTAAGATACAGATTGTTATCAATTAGGTGCTAATTTCCTATAGTAATGAAAGAGTCTAAAAAGGTAGAGAGAGCCACATTGGTGACTTGGGAGAAACTTTAGCTTTCAAAAACAAAGGCAATTAGGCTTGCAGACTTGTGGATCAGGCCAACATTTGGTGCAAGAGGAAGAAATATGATAGAACTTTGGAGGCCCACCATAATGGATTTCATTATTCAACCATGAGAGCATAAGAGAGAGCTAATATCATGTATCAAAACATTAAGCATGCATTCTTCCAGCCAGAGGAGAAGGAGATGATTACTTTGCTTCATTTTCATTTGCATAACCTTATCATGGAATGGGAACCCAGAATACCAAGGATGTCCAGTTTTATTTGGAGGTAATGGATGTGGTCCAAACTTCAAGAGGGGCAAGAATGTCAATGTATGATCCTGATGAAATTGAGGAAGAACAACAAGAGTGGGACAGGAAAAATAAAATCAATGCAAAGTTTCAAGGATTTTTCAAGTGAGTAAGAGAGCTATGGGAACAACCTCATCTAAAATATTTTGAACTAGAGTTTGATGTACCATTTAGAGAGCTTGGTTTTCATGGAGTTCCTTTCAAAGCCTTTGATTTTATTGTTCATATGGTAAACTATTTGGTAGAGTTGGTGGAATTACCTTTCTTAGTAATCCTATTAGTGAGATTGAGATTGTTAATCAATTAGGAGCTAATTTCATATATCAATGAAAGAGTTTGAAAAGGTAGAGAGTGCTACACTTGTGACTCAGGAGAAACTTCAGCTTTCAAAAACAAATGCAATTAGGTTGGCATACTTGTGGATCAGGCCAACATTTGGTGGAAGAGGAAGAAAGATGACTGGAACTTTGGAGGCCCACCATAATGGATTATGGTATTCAACCATGAGAGTAGAAGAGAGAGTTGATATCATGTATCAAAACATTAAGCATGAATTCTTCCAGCCAGTGGAGAAGGAGATGATTACTTTGCTTCATTTTCATTTGCATAACCATATCATGGTGTGGGAACCAAGAAGACCAAGGATTTCCATTTTTATGCAGAGGTAATGGATGTGGTCCAAAAATTTAGGAGGGGAAAGAAGATCAATGTATGATCCTGATGAAATTGAGGAAGAACAACAAGAGAGGGACAAGAAAAATAAAATCAATGTAGAGCTTCAAGGATTTGTCAAGCAAGTAAGATAGCTATGGGAGTAGCCTCATCTAAAATATTTTGAACTAGATTTTGATATACCATTTAGAGAGCTTGTTTTTCAAGGAGTTTCCTTCAAAGCCCCTACTTTTATTGCTCCTACGGTAAATTTTTTGGTAGAGTTGATGGAATTACCTTTCTTAGTAATCACTATTAGTGAGATTGAGATTGTTAATCAATTAGGCACTAATTTCCTGTAGCAATGAAAGAGTTTGAAAAGGCAGAGAGAGCTTCATTAGTGACTCAAGAGAAACTTCAGCTTTCAAAAACAAAGGCAATTAGGCTGGAAGACTTGTGGATTAGGCCAACATTTGGTGGAAGAGGAAGAAAGATGACTAGAACTCTGGAGGCCCACCATAATGGATTTTAGTATTCAACCATGAGAGTAGAAGAGAGAGTTGACATCATGTATCAAAAAAATAAGCATGCATTCCTCCAGCCAGCAGAGAAGGAGATGATTACTTTGTTTCATTTTCATTTGCATAACCATATCATGGCTTGGGAACCAAGAATACCAAGGATGTCCAATTTTATGTGGAGGTAAGGGATGTGGTCCAAACTTTAGGAGGGACAAGAAATTAAATGTATGATCCTGATGAAATTGAGGAAGAACAACAAGAGAGGGACAGAAAAAATAAAATCAATGCAGAGTTTCAAGGATTTATCAAGCGAGTAAGAGAGCTATGGGAGCAGCCTCATCTAAAAGATTTTGAACTAGAGTTTGGTGTACCATTTAGAGAGCTTGGTTTTCATGGAGTTCCTTTCAAAGCCTCTTCTTTTATTGTTCCTACGGTAAAATGTTTGGTAGAGTTGGTGGAATTACCTTTCTTAGTAATCACTATTAGTGAGATTGAGATTTTTAACCTTGAGAGAGTAGGACTTGGGAAAAAGGCATTTGATATGGCTATTGTTTTCAAAGAGTTTAAGCGGGATGTACTCCGCACTGACGCCACTCCTCAATCTTCACTTGATGGCATCAAGGAATGGCTGAACTCCATGGATATAAAGTATTATGAAAGCAGAATGAACTTGAACTGGCAGCCAATTTTGAAGACTATTACTAATGATCTAGACAAATTTATTGAAGATGGTGGTTGGGAATTTTTGAATATGGAAGCTAGTGATTTTGATTTTGATAGTTCAGAAGAGTCATATCAAGGGTATGAACCCTCTAATGTAGAAGAGGAATTAGAATCAGATGAGGAGGTTTAGAAGATGAATCTCTTGTGGATTTAGATGAGGACGATGAAGAAGAAGAATATTCTAAAGGGGAGGAAGGTAAACCATGTGATGAATTAGAAGTCAAAGCCAAAAATACAAATAAGGAAAAGGTAGACAAGTCTGACAATGAAGAGGAAAGGTGGCGACCAAAGGTAAAAGCTATAGGGAAGTCTCAGGCACCTGATATTAGAGATTCAAGAGGAATTCCTGCCAATAGGCATAAAGTCAGATGAATTGAGTTCATCTACATCCTTCTACTATTTATTCATGTACATAAATGGTTCAGTTGTTTATGCAAATGATGCATATATGTTAACTTGATCAGTGTTGTTACTTCAGTAGTTTGACTTCTATGACAACCAGCCATTAGGCCATTTTGTGTGGCAGCACGTTTGTGTTTTTAGTTAGCTTTTTTGGATAGCTCTACTTGGTGTTAAGGGCATTCCATTTATCTTTTGAATGTTAAAAATTCTAGTATTACACACTTCTCTATGTTGATTAGATCAGGTTGTAGGTTTTTTACAATTGATTTCTTTATTTATGGAGTTTTTTAACTTGGAAGATAGGAGTTTACTACCTTTTTTAAATTAGATGGACAAATTAAGTGGTCGGTTAGCTACGCCAAGTGATGTAGACTAGAAGGATGTGTTAGATCTATAGGATGTCCCAAGATGCATCAAAACATTCTTACATGTTAAAAGAATGGCAGCATCATGAGGAAGGATGGAAAAGATGCATGTGGATCACTTAGTAGAATGGCAACATGAATTCAAGGAAGAACTCCTTGAGATACCATGTTTGAGAGAAAAGAAGATAAATCAAATCAACATGGGACTAAGTCACTCAAATGGTACAACTCATAACTTAAATGAGGACACTTAAGAGATATTAAAAGACAATGGTCATTAATTAAAAGATGCAATGAAAATAAGGCATGAATGTCATCCACTACCCTTTAAGGAAAACAATATTTTTTTCCTCAACATGAAATAATGGGACAATTGAGTGGGATCTAGGGCCAACAGAGAAGCACTTTAGAACTCATCCTACGCATCAATAAATGAATCAACATAAGAAATGAAAATTGACATATTAACACAACAATAGCCATCTAAGTTATTGAAAGTCAACTATTGATACCTCATTCTCCATCCAAATTAAAAAATTGGCTGACTTTTTGCTTTGGATGTTGGCCATATTTCTCCTATCAAAACATGGCACATGGAATAGTTAAACTAATTAATATGCAATCATTTAATTTTTTCTAGGGAATTAAAAAAATTGTCATTTAACATATTAAATATACTTACAAAATTATAAATCAAGGCCTGTAAACATTTCTGTCCACTGTGATGTGTGGCACGAAGTTTTTGAAGCCTAGCCTTGGAGGCCTTGTCCTGAAACATATACTAATTCAATTTAACTATGCACAAATAAAATTTAAAAATCGTTTAATAAATTTGATATAATCTTATGAGCAAATTCAAATACCTACGTACTCTCACCGAACTTCCTCTATGCTTTAGACTTCTCATATGATTTTATAAGATCTTTCCATACTTTGACACTTACATCAATTGGCCTTTTTTGAGCCTTAGCTCGAGAGGGATTTTGTTTGTCTTCTTTGTTTGGTTGCACCAAAATCTCTTGTAATTTTGAGACATTCGTAGCTTCACCTTCTTCATAGACCAACCTGTGCCAAATTTAGTCTCCATGTCATTGATAACTAATTTTTGCAGGTGTATGGGTATCTTTGAGAATGGAAAATGTAGATGCTCTTTGAACCGTTGAAGGCATGATTCCTTCAAGCTATTCAAAAACCCTTTTCTAGCATCTGTCATTCGGACTTCCCCTAAAACCACATCGTATTCTATCTTCTTATTGTAGGTACCAATGCAAGAATGAAAACTTTCCATGGTGGAAGAAGTTTGTGTCCCACAAGTGGGTGGGATAGTGGAAGCCTCTGCTCCCTATTCTACACTCCTAGAGTTTACTGTTACTAATTTCCTCCTAGATCTTTTGCTCGATCTAGGATTGCTTGGGGAATCAATTGATTCCCTCTGACACTATTTATTTGGTTGCAATGTTTGAGGGGCTTCACTAGATCAATTTTCTATGTATCTGGCAAGCATTGTCTAGCATGTACCATCCAAATTTTTCACTACCTCTACCCCCAATATGGAAGCCAATGCCTCTTTATCTTTCTCAATCACATGTCCCTATATATATATATAATAAATTTCTTCTTTTAAATTTAAAAATAAAAAACTAAAATGTAAAAATGAAAGAAGCAAGGGAAACATTTACAAATCTATAAATTAACAATGAATTACCTCATTGTGGCCAGATTCTACTCCCTTTCTTCTTCCCTCTATTGCTTGACATTTTGAAGTGACTTAGGGAAAATTATTTTCGTCCAGTCTGTGGAGGAAAACGAAGTACACACTATCAGGTATGAAAGTTTTCGTCCATTTTTTTATTTTTTTGGTCTCGAAGGGTATCCCCGTGGCCCCAGCCCAGCGGCCCCCCCTTACACTAGTTCAGGGGGGTGCGAGCGGGAGGCGAGACTAAACCCTATGGCCACGGGATAACCAACACCGCCCCCAAGCATCTGTGGTGGGGTGAAATCCAGGCCAAAGAGTCGACCTCAAGACCTCGGGGAGCAAACCCAAGACTTAAGACCAACTACTCTAACCCGTGGGGGCTAAAATGAACAAAGCACTCGAGTTTTCATCCATTTTTTGGTATGAAAGCTTTACCTTGAATGACTCTCTTTATGGATTTAAATGCCTATTAATCAATTTCTTGCACACCTGTATAGAATATAAATATATTTGAAAGGATATAAATATATGCAAAATGAAATAAATTTATTGTAAAAAACTCAACGCTTACACACCTATATAGAATAGTAATATTTGGGGGATAAAAAGGGCGTGGAGTGTGGTTTTATTGAGTTAACATAGATAGATCCCATGCTCGAGTCACATCTATTGATTAGAAAGAAAATGAATGTGTGCACACAATCAATTCAAAACCACGAGCTCATTGTTCTCTAAAACAATAAGTGAAAATTAGTAATAGCTAATTTAAGCTTGAAGGTCTCACAAATTTGAGGAAATGATCTATTATTCAACTATCATCTCAAAATCCCTATCTCCTCATATTGAATTGACCAACCTCTATTCCCACGAGACCTAGCTGCAGTGGGGCGGATGCATTTTAACAATTTGTCTTGAAAGCACTCAACTAATTTTTTATGGAAGTTCGATCTGAGAAATCAAACCAGAAACTGAAAGCTTGGGATGGGAATGATAAGTGAACCGGGGGCATTAGGGTTTCAAAAATGCATTCACTACTCTCAGATGTGGAGGAAATAATGCAATGTCTACAATTTTACCCTCCTCCTTTGCAACCACATGAGACTTGAACAATTCATGTGTAAACAAAACAATATTCACAACCATTTCTTCACAATCTCTCCAATTAATCCAAACATAAATATTTGTGGGAACGAAAAAAATAATTGTAACCTTACCTATGGTGTCACACTAAATTGAATTTCTGATCTACTTGCTTGTAGCCCTCCTTTGTGTCATTTTTCCCTTTTTTCTCCTCACTTCCTTTGCATGGGTTTTTTCTCTTGTCATCTCTTCCTTCTTGACGCGGGAAGTTTTAAATTTTTGTTCTTGATTCAGTAGCCAGTGCAATAGTCGGTGTAGCAAAGTTCGCCTAATTTAGCATCGCCTTCTAGCCAAAAAAAAAAGTAAGGCGGTGCAAAGTGCGCCTAATTTAGCGCCTAGTAGTGCAAAATGATGTATTTTGCTTGGAAGTTGATAAATAAATTGATCCTAAATTGACTTCATCTTCATATGTACGAAGGGAGCAATCATGGTTCCCTATTTTATCTATTCCTTATCCCATGTCAATTTTATGGGTACAAAACTAATAGAGGTTAGATTTGTGAACTCATAAATGACCCCTATACAACTAGATGAGTCATCTATGGTGTGAAATATATGTCAATTATATGTCTAAAGTGAGGTTTTGTGTTGGATAGCATATTCGTTGAAATGATATAATTGGTGTATCAAACATTATTTACTATGTTGTGTATTATAGGGCAAGATGAGGCCATGTCAACAAATCGTGTCATGTCAAATGAGGACACATCGGCTAAAGCGAGACATCAGGTACTCAAATTTTGACTTAACTTAGGAAAAAATGATCTGATGGCATTGTGTGATACGTCCATATTTTTTTATAGTATTATTGAAATTTATAATGTATTATCCAATCTTGACATAAATTAATGCATGTTGTTGATTATATTAGATGGAGATTGGAGAAAATGTAGAGCCTAAGCATTCAACTAGCAAAAGAGGACATGGACATGGATGTGGACCTAAAACTGTTAAATCACGTAGAAAACAGTGGGTGCACGAGGATATTATAGATCATGTAGAAACAACAAATGATTGCACTGAACAAGAGGTTGGTCAGGACTATAGTACATGGGATGAATACTTTGAGAAAATATATGACTAAAGTGAGGTTTTGTGTTGGATAGTATATTCGTTGAAATGATATAATTGGTGTAGTAAACATTATTTACTATGTTTTGTATTATAGGGGCAAGATGAGGCCATGGCAACAGATCATGTCATATCAAATTAGGACAGAACAAATGAAATGGGACATCAGGTACTCAAATTTTGACTTAACTTAGGAAAAAATGATATGATGGCATTTTGTGATATGTCCATCTTTTTTCACATTATTATTGAAATTTATAATGTATTATCCAATCTTGACATACATTAATGCATGTTGTTGATTATTTTAGATGGAGATTGGAGAAAATGTAGAGCCTAAGTGTTCAATTACCAAAAGAAGAAGATATGTACGTGGACATGGACCTAAAACTGTTAAATCATGTAGACAAAACTGGGTGGAAGAGGATATGACAATGGATCTTCTGGACACAACAGATGATTGCACTGAACAAGAGGTTGGTCTAGACTATAGTACATGGGATGAATACTTTGAGAAAATTGTTGTTTGTGGATTTTTTGTATGTCATGGAAATAAAAAATTCAAATGAGCAATTGTACAAAGACATTACATATATGATGAGCTTTCGGTCAGTAGTATGCCTCCTACAATCGATTCAAATACAATAGGAATTGTGGTAAGTAATTTTCCAATTTGATATAAATAACATGTATACTTCGTTTAAACATTGTTTTATATTATTTAAATAACTAATTTTTTTTCTCAATGGATACTTGCAGGATAAATTTCTTGGTTTAAAGTTTCTTGGATCACCAACTTCCAACCTAGAGGGCAATGATCATTTATTAGATGATATATCTAACAAAAATATGTGCCAATATACCAATTTGGTAGATGAGGAATTGATGAAAACAAGTCACAGAACAAGAACTGGTTTAAAGATGCATAATTTTCTTAAAGAGAAGGGAAAGGTGGACTACATACCCTATGAGAATGAATGTGATGGAGATGATGACTTTCCCCTGAGTTTGAGATCAATTTACAAAGAGACATGTTTGATTGTCGACTATATTGTGCTTGGCCTAGTGATCAACAACTACCTAGAGTGTACGAGGTGTTTCAATTTTGGGGATACAACTACATGATACGACCCTCCAATATTCATGGAGCGAATCTAGGCCTCTTTATTATCAAAAATTTACATTTGGGATCTAAACATAGAAACAATTCAGAACAAACCACTAGGATATTAATGCCATATTATGGTCCATCATATTACAGTGGTGAATGGAGAAGGCTAGCAGAATACAAGCCTAGCATGTTAGCATATGGTCTAAATTTGAATATGTATACATATTTTCTCCAATTTGAAAGTGGAAAATTAAATTAATAGAGGTCATCTTATGTATATAGATGGGCGTGCATACACACACAAAAATATTGCAAGATTTATAAATAGTAGTAAGGGAAGGGACCCTAATGTAAGACTAAATTGTCAATTTGTTGAGGTTATAAATGATAAAGATGGAGATATTGAAAGAGAGGTTGATAGATTGATAATGGTTGAGGTTATTAAGGACCTTACCATTGGGGATGAGTTATTGATTGATTTCCCCTTCTTAAAATGCCCTCATGTGCGAAAGAAAAGGGAAGAACAAGGTCTCCCTAAGGATGTTCTTGAGGGTAGAAAACCAAAGAATAATAAATGAGTGTGGACTTATGTTTTATAAACTATGTTGTCAAAATTATTTTTTATTTAAATTATTGTATAAAAAAGGTAGTCTATAAAATAATGTTCCATTATTCAATTGATGTATATATGTTCATACAATTTTAATTTTAATTTTTTAAGTCATATTTGATTATATTTCTTTGAAATTAATACATTTATTATTTATCCAATTGTTGGAAAACATTAAATAATGCTTGAATTTTTTAATAGGTAGAAGATGTTGATGAAACACATACTAATACCCATGATCCCACTGGGTTATTAAGATTTGGACGGGATGATCCAAACAATCCTTTAAACAATACCAGGGTGAAAATATAAAGTTTGAAGAGATTTCTACCACATAAGAAATTTGAAGAGTTGATGAGATATGCATACACTAAAGAGATGCCACCTAGCCTTAATGATGATGGTCATGATAGGGAAAATGCAGTGCATGAAGAAGGATTGAATGAAATGCTTACAAGTTTCTTTGGGAATGGAAACAATGATGCCAATAATGATCATATGGCTAACAGTAACAATGATAGTAGGGGTAATTACCACCAACATAATGTTGATGATAACAACCTGAAAGACTCCATCAAGCAAGCAGTGAAGACACCCGTGTTCAGATAGGGTGCAAGTAGAACCTCACAACTAGCATGCACATTAATATTATTAGAAATCAAGTCACTATTTGGTTGGTCAGACAAAGGATTCACTACCCTACTGAAGTGAGTTGAAATCTATTTCTTACTTTGCATTGTCAATTGGTGTACACAATTTGTAAACATTCATCAACTTCATTTGTATTTATTTAAGGGGATTTTAAAACCATATATTGTATATAAACAATCCTAGTATAGATTGACATATCAAACATGTTCATCATAAGTCAAACATTCAATGGATTTAATCTTTGGCAATCTTACAAGGCACTAAAAACTAAAATATTCCCTAAAGAGAATGTGTTGCCATCAACTTGCAGAGAGGCGCATCTATTGTTGGTTGAGTTGGGGATTGAATATAATAAAATTCATTCATGTAAAAATGATTGCATTTTATACAAAGATGAATATTAGAACAAGGTAGAATGCCCTATATGCAAAGAGAAGAGATATCGTATAGATGCACAAGGTCCTCAAGTTCCAAAGAAGGTTGTACGTCACATGCCAATTATACCTAGAATTCAACAAATTTTTTGTTGCAAGTCACTTGCACAATTGATGGACGGGAATGCAAAGAACAAGAGTAAAGATGGATTCATTGGAATTTCAACTGACTCCAAAGCAATGAAACACATACAGGAAAAATGGCCAAGAAAATTCAAAGATGTACCCTGTAGTATCAAGTTTGGTCTTTCAATTGATGGAGTGTGCCCATTCTCTTTCCTAAGCTCAAATTATAGTGTTTGGCCAGTCGGATTGATAATATACAATATTCCCCCATGGATGAGTGTTAGAAAGGAGCACCTTATGTTGACTCTCATTGTTCCAGGAAAACATCAAGTTAAAAACATGGATGTTTATCTTGCGCCTTTTATTGATGAGATGCAACTGTTATGGAAAGGCATAAGAATGTATGACATATCACATCCTCCATCAAATAGGTCCTTCATGTTGTATGGTGTGCTATGTTGGACTATTCATGATTTCCCAGGACTTGGTGTTTGTTCTGGTAAGATAAAATATTTACATATTTAGACTCATAATTTATTTTCATCCCAACTTTCATACTTAGTTTTATACTATTTTTTTATTTTTTTAACATTACTTGTTGAATTGCAAGGCTTCAAACAAAGGGGATATTTGCATGTCCAAGATGTGCAGAACAATTTCAAGGGAGGTATTCTAAAGATCTACATAAATTTATTTACGCAAACAATGTTTTTCTTCCACTAGATCATAGGTTTAGAAATCACCAGAAGAATCAATTTGATGGAAAAGTTGAAAATAGAGGCCCTCCCATGATTATGGGTCCAGGTGATTGGCTTAAGAAGTATGAAGATGTTGAATTGAAAGCTTGGGAGGATTTTTTTGATCGAGGTGATTCAATCGAAGAACCAGAACAAGTTGTAGTTCATATGCCAAAAGGAATGAAAAGGAAATCCATATTTTATGAGCTCCCTTACTGGAAGGATCTATTAATATCTCACCTATTAGATCCTATGCAAATCTTCAAAAATGTCCTAGATTCTATATTTTGACATATATTAGGAAAAGAGAAGGACACCTTGTCTTCGAGGAGAGATATTGCTCTTTCGTGTACCAAATTTGATAGAAAAAATTTGTGGTCAAGCAAGGAAAATGAAACATATGCAAAAGCTCCATGGATTTTGAAAAACAAAGAGCTAGACCAACTAAAAAATGTCATCCATTCAATAAGGACACCTACTGGCTATGGATCATCATTGGCTAAATATTTTACAATTGATGGACATATCACAGGATTTAAAACACATGATTTTCATAATTTAATGAAGGTATTATATATCATCATTTAACATTTACTGGTAACATTGATTAAGTACTAAATATATTTTGATATTTTGTTGTGTGAGAAAAAATTACTAATGACCTTTTCATAAATGTGTTTGATAGTATATCATGCCATTGGCAATTAGGGGGGACTTATGTCTTATAGTTGACTTAAGGAATGCCATAAGTCGATTGTCAACATTTACAAGGTATGTGGTTATATGAAATGTTCATGTGTGAGAGACATAGAGATATTATATTGCATTTTAATTTATAACTAAAGGTTCATACTAATTTACTATTCTTATACTAGGTGGGTGACCTCCAAGGAGATCCACGAACCTAAAGTGCCAAAGTGGAAGAAGGAAATTGCAGAAATTGTATGTGTATTTGAGAAGGAGCTCCCTACAAGTTTCATGGACCTACAAGTCCATTTACTTATACACCTAGTCAATCACATTGAATTGGTGGGTGTCATATCAATGAGGTGGATGTTTTTATTTGAGAGTTATATGAAAACTCTTAAAAGATATGTCCAACAAAAGGCACATCCAGAGGGTTGAATGGTTGAAGGGTATGTATTGAATGAAGCATTTTTCTTCTTGTGTGAATTCCTTGGTAAGGATTTTGAAGATGGGCCATGCGTCTGGGATGAAGAATGAACATCCAATATTATTGATAGAGAGAAAAAACAATCTAATGGTGTTGAAGTAGAAATTAGTAAGTAAATTCATGATCAGTGTGGTTGTTTTTCTTGCAATCATTAATTTACTTTGTAATTTATTTTTCAAATTAATAGCATGACATTTGGAGTTTGAAATAAACATGTTGACATGTAATAGGTGTAGATGAAAGTTCTATACTTGATAAGTTCATTCTGTACCACATGGACTTTATGAACAAATGGATTGATATGTATGATAAAAAGAGATAAGTGTTAGAAGCAAGGAGACAGTTTAAGAGATTGAACCCAAAGAATACTCCACTTCCCACTGATCTGCTTGGGGAATGGGGAAAATATTGCACACTAGAATGGGTTACTAAACAAATTTAAAATCAAATAGAAGATGCAGGTACAAATTCAAACATAACAGAAGATGAAATCAACATGTCTAGAGGATGTGAAAGAAAGGTATAGTTGGAATTTTACAAAATGTTGTTTCCTTACAGTTTTCACACTATTAACTATTTTAATATTCATCATTATATTTGTTTTCACTGAAATAAATGGTCTTTCACAGGTGAGGAAATATCCAACAATGTGGGCATATGGTTGACATTATCATGTAGAAAGTGTAGATGTAAAGAGGCAATCCTTCGATTGTGACATCATGGTTGACTTCAAGCAATCCAGTCGATCAAGCTCAAAAGATAAGAATATAATTCAAGGGAATCTACAATATGTTGGGAAAATACAAGAGATTATTGAGTTGGATTACTTCTCTTTTAAATGTTGTATTTTTAAGTGTAATGGTATGAAGCATTTGAGAGGACACGAAGACATGATACCCATAGTGGATTGTTTTCTATAGATTCATCATGCTTCCTACTGGAGGATAAGGAGCCTTATGTTCTACCAATTCATTGTGAGTGGGTATTTCTTTAACTCAAACAAGAAGCGGTAGTGATCATTAATCTATTAATTCATAGATTATTGTGAATATATACATGTGTTTATTAATCAATAAAATTGTTATAACATACTTCTAATATATGTATTTCATTCATGTGCAGGTATTTTTCTATGAAGATATTTTGGACCCAAAATGGATGTTTTTCATACATTATGATCCAAGATTAAGGCATGTATTTGATAAAACATTAGTGGATACTAAGCAAAAAAATGATGCGAACAAAATGAGAGAGAGGGATTAGAGAACATTGAAGAAATTGAAATCCATGATGATGTTGAAGATGGGTATGTTAAGACACAAGAAGACAACAATCCAGAGTTAGATGATGTTATAGATGGCAACAATATGGATGGTATAGAAAATGATGATCCAAATACATCTGCTAACAATATAGATGGTGTACAGTCAAATTTTAATGATGATGAAAATGATGCAGGTCAAGATGAGGATGATGATAATATTAAATACTTGAAAGAACATATGAACATTGGCAATGATACATTGGATGAAATTGTAGTAGACAATAATGTTAATGACCAAGACTTATAAATTTTCAGAATTATTTGCAATCCATGTTTAAAAAAGGATGATTCTTATGGCCCAAACTTTGAAATGCTTCAGTAATATTATTTGTGTCGATACAAATTACCTATTGCAATATCCTTAAATTGTTCAATCTTTGGTATGAATTGTTCGTAGAAAAAATTATGATTACTTGGATGCTTCTTCCATTCATTTTGTATCAACATATGTTCGCAAAGACACAAAAGTTAATAAAATATTAATGCACATAACTCACAATTATTTAAATAAGCAACTTTGTTAATTTAATTATTTTTAAATAGTTTCCATTTTTATGTTGAACATAATTTAGAACATGTAACTAAAAACATCCACACTAAATGCTTTATTGTATCAACATATTCATTCACATAAGCACAGTATTGAGGATCAATAATTGATATTCATTCAAATATAAGAAAAAATAAGTATGGAAAAAATAAGAAAAAATACAAAATGATAACACAGTCATGGAGAATCTTTGATAATAAAATGTTTTATTTCATTCATAAGCTCAAAATAATCACATAGTAATAGCAAATGTGCTCTAATAAATCTTATGAATTTAAATAACTTGAAGAAACCACTTTCGAGATAGCACAATAACATATAAGCATGAAATTTAACACAACAATTGAACACGAAAATAGATTACCAATTATGAGCAATCTTCTCCATTATGTTGTTTCAAATATATATACATTTATAGCAGAAGTCTTTGATATAATATGGATGGGTGGAATGTGCAATCTATCTTCTTACTAATGCCTACTATAATGGAAATGAAAATGGAATATGATATGATGATCCTCTCAAAATTGGCCTTGGTTTCCTATTCATTTAAATATAAGAAGAAATAAGTATGGAAAACTTAAGAAAAAATATGAAATGATAACACAGTCATGGAGAATCTCTGATAATAAGATGTTTTATTTCATTCATAAGCTCAAAATAATCACACAGTAACAAAAAATGTGCCCTAATAAATCTTATGAATTTAAATAACTTGAAGAAACCACTTTGGAGATAGCACAGTAACAAATAAGCATGAAATTTAACACAACAATTGAACACAAAAATAGATTACCAATTATGAGCAACCTTGTCCATTATGTTGTTTCAAATAAATATATACATTTATAGTAGAAGTATTTGATATGATATGGATGGGTGGAATGTGAAATCTATCTTCTTACTAATGCCTACTATAACGGAAATGAAAATGGAATATGATATGATGATCCTCTCAAAATTGGCCTTGGTTTCCTATTTATATAGGAATCAACAAGCTTCAGGCCTTTTACAAAAATAGACGACCCTTCAGAACTACTTCTTTTACTAACAACTAATTGATTTGCATAATTGAAGAAACAACAAGGCTTAAGACACTTTAGACGTAAGTTTCCTTCAACTGAGCACAGTCTTAGGAAAATTCACTTGCTTTTGAGGGCACAGTATTTGGTCGTATTAGTATTTTAATACCAATTCTTCGCTAAATAGTTTCCCAACAAGCTCAAATCCTTAAAATTAATTTTGAAGCATGTGTGAGGGAATTTATTACTATAAATTGTAATGATGTCACGATTACCATACTACTGCCATCTCTTATTATACCTGTTGCGGTGTGGCAGTGCTTTTCCTTCCATTCTGATGTTTACCGCACTACTGCCTTGCTCAAGACTTCTTGTTGTGGGGTTGCGGAGTACACCACTCTACCACATATGTTGCTCACCCTCTCGACAATATAGTGGTGTATTCTTTATCTTCTTGTTTTTTACCACCTTACCGCACTCCTTTGATTCACCTTATGCAGTACTGCGGTGTCCACTTATCTTCCATGCTTACTGCTCTACCACCTTGCTCAAGACTTCTTCCTGCGGGGTTGCAGTGTACACTGCTCTATCACATATGTTGCTCACCATCCTAGCGATATAGTGGTGTATGCTTTATCTTCTTGTTGTTTACCACCTTACTGCACTCCTTTGAATCACCTTATGCGGGATGGCTTAAACATAAGTCAATTGAAAAATATTATGGCCCGACTATAGGGAGCATTTAAACGATTAACCATATGTGATGACCGACTAACTTAGAACTCAGGGTCGGTACAAAGAATGATTTCAATGGATCAACTCATGACTTAAATGACCATAACCTAATGCAGTAGGTCAACACAAAATTATTGTAGGGACTTCACTTCATTTTAGTTGTTATGGAAATTTTATCTCCTAAGGCTCTCACATTATGGAAATTTTATCTCCTAAAGCTCCAACAATGTCATCCTACATACCCAACTTCGTATGCTAGGAAAACATTAAAATTTGAGCTCAAACTACCCTTCATTAATGCTCGTACTTATAAAAAAAGCCCTTATTTTATTCATTTGTAATTTGTAAAAAATAATTTCAAATAATCTCATATATATTATTTTCAAATAAAATTATAATGTGAAATAAATAGTGTACATTATAATTCCCAATTATAGGAAAAAAATTCTCATAATTAAATAGTTTAAAAATAAAATTAAAAACTCAACTAATATACTGAGAATGGGAATTATAATGTACATTCTTTTTGCATATACATATTTTTTTGTTTAGTATTTTATTTATTTATTTTTAATTGAAACAATGCAAATAATGAAAAGGAGGCAATAAAGGTTGCAAAAAGAGAGAAAAAGATTACAACCAGGCTAACAACCAACAATACAGTCACTTACAGCCACCAAAAATAGCATGAGATTGTATTAATCAAAATTAAAAAATTACAGATCGTCTACCAATGCAAGAATATACATGAAACCCTAATTTTGAGCCTCACCAGAGGCCAAGAAAACCACCAAAACATAACCAAAAAATTAAACGAACCCAACACCAAGACAACCCAAATTTTGAGCCACCACCACCAAGAGCCACCAAACCACCACTAGGAGCCACCGACAATCACAAAATCCAAAAAACTAGCACCATCCCACCACGAGCCCAAGGTCATAGGAAGCCATTGAGATGAGAAAAATCATTGAATTCCAACACCCACTCCACACCCTCAGTCTCCACCAACTAAAGATCTTTTTTCAAATGCTCCACCCCAACTGTAGCCACCATCTGATGCTTGAACAACACCATTCCTTTCGGCTCCAATAGAAGCAAAAAAAATTGGACCACCACACCAAGAGTTTTGAGCATTTCCAATTCTTTCAAACGTGGCACCCTAGAGAAGAGAATAGAGGCCGAAATAACCTCATCGATGTCGACCAGGAGATTAGGATTGAATAGATTCCTCATAATTGTCTGAACCAAGTTTTTGGGGGTGCTTTGATCAAGCAAAGATGCCAAAAAATGAGAGACTATGTGGGAATTAACTCGAACCATTTCACTGTAGGCCACATGCTCTCAGCCCAAAACCATTTTCACTGCGACCACCTTTAAGGGATCAAACTCTAGAGGAATTAATTTGAACCTCTGGTCTGTGAGTTTTTTGAAACCTCCCTAACTCACACAAAAATCTAGGAAAATTGGAGTGTCGTTCCCAAAGGCAGATAGCTCCTCAACCGATTTAAACACTACATACTTCGTGTCCTCCATTATTATTTCTCACCCAAGAAAAGCCTCTGGAACAAAAACTCTAGCAAATGAAGAATGCAAATATCACCACCTTCACTGGATTAAAATGAATGCCACCCTTTCATGACATTTATTTTAATGCCATCCTTTCATGGAATTTATTTTAATGCCATCCTTTTATGGCATTCATTTTAATGTGTACATGCCACCCTTTGAGCTACTGAAAAGTCTTGTCGAGACTACCAACTAGGAATGTCATAACCCCTGGTATAAATGAGGGTGACGTTTGATGTGTTTTTGTTTAGTATTTAATTAATTATAAGGATTTGTATTATTTTTATTTTCTTTTCCATTTTAAACTTTAGAATTAGTAAGTATAATTTTTATTTATATTAGGTATTTAAATAGTTTTAAAATTTAAAAAAAACTCAACTAATATTATCTAAAAAAAATTATAATTACTAAATGTTCAGTTTACCTGTTCAAAATTTTAAAATGGAAAAGAAAATAAAAAGAAGACAAATCCTTACAATTAAATACCAAAAAAAATAGTACAATTCTTATAATTAAATACTTAAAAAAAGCAATATGTATATGCATAGAGTATTTTGTTAACCAAGTGGATTGGAAATTTATACCAAGCAAGGAGTAAAACGATAGAATAGTCAATTCAGTAGAATAAAAAGTAATTTCATCTAGCACTTGGTAATTTAGGGCCCGCAAAAAAAAAAATATTTACATGCCTATAAAAAAGTACAATAAAAATACTTTAACCACACGTAGAAATAAATTAAATGCAATCCGTATAAGATATTATGTAGCACGAGGTAGACTTTTACAAGTATTATTATAATGTGATAAAATCAAGAAAAGGGTATCAATGGACCAAACAGTTTCAAGGGCCGGCAATCTGATATCAACCATTGATTGGCAATTTCACGTTTGTCTTCTTCAAATAGGATACACCTTCGACGTAAAATATATAGCCCCATCCTGATAAATAGCGCCAACTTTTTCAAAAAATTGGAGAAAAATACATTAAACCCTTAATTAACCCTCTACCCTCTACCCTCTGCCCTTAACCCTAGTTAAACCCTAATCCCCAATAACCCCTATACCCTCTACCCTATACATTCGACCCTCAACCCTAATCCCTCAACCATAGACGTACCCTCAACCCCTATACCCTTTACCAGCCTATACAATATTAGACCCTCAACCCTAATCCGTCAACCATATACCCTCAACCTTAAACCCTAATCTTTAAACCATATTATACCCTCTACCCTCGACCCTAGTCCCTCAACCCTAGTTAAACCCTTAAACCCAATTACTAAACTCTCTACCCTAATACCTCAACCCTTAGCCCTTAATCCCTCAACCCTTAATTAACCCTCTACCCTCTACCATCTACCCTCTACCCTCTACCCTCTACCCTCTACCCTAGTTAAACCCTAATCCAGCCTCAACTCCTATACCCTCTACCCTATACATTGGACCCTCAACCCTAGTAATCCCTCAACCTGCATATATATACCCTCAACCCTCTACCCTCTACCTTAAACCCTCCTATACCCTCTATGTCCCTTTGATCTACCCTATACATTAAACCCTCAACCCTAGTTAATCCCTCAACCCTCAACCCTTAAACCCTCAAGTACTCTCAACCCCTATACCCACTACCCTCTACATTGGAACCTCAATGTCCCTAATATTCGACCTTCAACCATATTATACCCTCAAACGTCCTAGATATACTCTAAACCCTTTACCCTCAACCCTTAACGTCCCTCAACTCTAAACCCTTAAACCCTATATATACTTTGGACCCTAAACCCTAATCCTTGAACCATATATCAACCTCTAGTACCCTCGACCCTAATCCCTCAACCCTAGTTAAACCCTTAAACCTAATTACTAAACTCTCTACCCTAATCCCTCAACCCTAGTTAAACCCTTAAACCCAATTACTAAACTCTCTACCCTAATCCCTCAACCCTAGTCAACATTTAATCCCCCAACCCTTAATTAACCCTCTACCCTCAACCCTAATTAAACCCTAATCCAGCCTCAACCCCTATACCCTCTACCCTATACATTAGACCCTCAACCCAAGTAATCTCTCAACCTACATTTATATACCCTCAAGCCTCAACCCTTAAACCCTCTTATACCATCTACATCCCTCTGATCTACCCTATACATTAAACCCTCAACCCTCAACCCTTAAACCCTCAAGTACCCTCGACCCCTATACCCACTACCCTCTACATTGGAACCTCAACGTCCCTAATATTCGACCTTCAACCATATTATACCCTCAAACATCCTAGCTATACCCTAAACCCTCTACCCTCAACCCTTAACATCCCTCAACCCTAAACCCTAATTCTTGAACCATTTACCGGCCTCTAGTACCCTTGACCCTAATCCCTCAACCCTATTTAAACCCTTAAACTAAATTACTAAACTCTCTACCCTAATCCCAAAACCCTAGTCAACCCTTAATCCCTCAACCCTTCATTAACCCTCTACCCTCTACCCTCTACCATCAGTCCTAGTTAAACCCTAATCCAGCCTCAACCCCTATACCCTCTACCCTATACATTGGACCCTCAACAGAAGTAATCCCTCAACCTGCATATATATACCCCCTACCCTCTACCCTCAACCTTAAACACTCTTATACCCTCTACATCCCTCTGATCTACCCTATACATTAAACCCTCAACCCTAGTTAATCCCTCAACCCTCAACACTTAAACCCCCAAGTACCCTCAACCCCTATACCCACTACCCTCTACATTGGAACCTCAATGTCCCTAATATTCGACCTTCAACCATATTATACCCTAAAATTTCCTAGCTATACCCTAAACCCTCTACCCTCATCCCTTAACATCCCTCAACACTAAACCCTTAAACCCTATATATATTTTGGACCCTAAACCCTAATCCTTTAACCATATACCCTCTAGTACCCTCTAGTACCCTTGACCCTAATCCCTCAACCCTAGTTAAACCCTTAAACCCAATTACTAAACTCTCTACCCTAATCCCTCAACCCTAGTCAACCCTTAACTAACCCTCAACCCTCAGCCCTAGTTAAACCCTAATACAGCCTTAACCCCTATACCCTCTACCCTATACATTGGACCCATAACCCTAGTAATCCCTCAACCTGCATATATATACCCTCTACCCTCTACCCTCTACCTTAAACCCTCAAGCCTCAACCCTTAAACCCTCTTATACCCTCTACGTCCCTCTAATCTACCTTATACATTAAACCCTCAACCCTCAATTCTCAACCCTCAACCCTAGTTAATCCATCAACCCTCAACCCTTAAACCCTCAAGTACCCTCAACCTCTATACCATCTACCCTCTACATTGGAACCTCAATGTCCCTAATATTCAACCTTCAACCATATTATACCCTCAAAGATCCTAGCTATACCCTAAACCCTCTACCCTCAACCCTTAACGTTCCTCAACCCTAAACCCTTAAACCCTATATATACTTTGGACCATAAACCCTAATCCTTGAACCATAAACCCTCTAGTACCCTCGACCCTAATCCCTCAACCCTAGTTAAACCCTTAAACCCAATTACTAAACTCTCTACCCTAATCCCTCAACCCTCAACCCTTAATTAACCCTCTACCATCTACCCTCAACCCTCAACCCTAGTTAAACCCTAATCCGACCTCAACCCCTATACCCTCTACCTTATACATTGGACACTCAACCCTAGTAATCCCTCAACCTGCATATATATACCCTCAACCCTCTACCCTCAACCTTAAACCCTCAAGCCTCAACCCTTAAACCCTCTTATACCCTCTACGTCCCTCTGATCTACCTTATACATTAAACCTTCAACCCTCAATTCTCAATCCTCAACCCTAGTTAATCCCTCAACCCTCAACCCTTAAATCCTCAAGTACCCTCAACTCCTATATGCTCTACCCTCTACATTGGAACCTCAACATCCCTAATATTCGACCTTCAACCATATTATACCCTCAAAAGTCCTAGCTATACCCTAAACCCTCTACCCTCAACCCTTAACGTCCCTCAACCCTATATATACTTTGGACCTTAAACCCTAATCCTTGACCATATACCCTCTAGTACCCTCAACCCTAGTTAAACTCTTAAACCCAATTACTAAACTCTCTACCCTAATCCCTCAATCCTCAACCCTAATCCCTCAACCCTTAATTAACCCTCTACCCTCTACCCTCTACCCTCTACCCTAGTCAAACCTTAGTCCCTCAACCCCTATACCCTCTACCTTATACAATATTGGACCCTCAACCCTAATCCCTCAACGTACATACCATATATGTACCCTCAACCCCTATTGCTGCACCCTCTACCATATACATGATTGGACACTCAACCCTAATAACTCAACCATATATGGGCCTTAACCCTCTACCCTCAACCTTAAACCCTCAACCCTCTACCCTCAACCCTCAACCCTCAACCCTCAACCCTTAATCCCTCAACCCTCAACCCTTAAACCCTAAACCCTAGTAAACCCCTATACCCTCTACCCTCTACATTGGAACCTCAACCCTAATCGACCTTCAACCATATACCCTCAAACATCCTACCTATACACTAAACCCTTTACCCTCAACCCTTAACATCCCTCAACCCTAAACCCTTAAATCCTAAACCGGCCTTAAACCTTCTACCCTCTACCATCAACCCTAATCCCTCAACCTACCTATACCCTCAACCTAATACCCTAAACCCTAAATAGTTAAACCCTCTACATCCCTCTACCCTCAACCATCCAATACATACCCTCTTATACCCTCTAACCTAATCCCTCAACCCTAATCCCTCAACCCTTAAACCCTTAAACCCAAGTAAATTACTCTCAACCCTTAATCTTGTTAGAAGTGAAAAATCTCACATTTTTCAATAGCCTCCACCCACCTATCCTCCACATTTCATAGAAATTCATCACATTTTAATTTTATGATCAACACAAATTGTTGAAATTTGTGTGACAAGATCGATTTTGTAGCCTGCTTGCCAAATTGACACACCCATAAATGAGTTTGAGACTCCATAATATTTCCCCATTCCTAAATAAAAATTAGCACTATCGGCCTAACAATGCCTCATCAGTAGAGCCCCCACCATAGCCTCCCCGATGGCCCAATCAAAGCAGTTCATAACCTAGTATCGGTGTAACAATACCCTATCAGGATGACTCCTAAGACATTCTCCTCGATAGACCGATAGAGTCAACAAAAGTAAGCACATTGTTGTAACTCATGAACATTGGTGGAACGAATGTTTGCTTTCCCCCGATGGCTCGATATAATCACAAATTATCAAAAATTAAAATATATCAAGGGAATTAATATGTATTGGGGTAATATATTCTGCCATTCCTCTGATAGACCGAAGGAAAGTTGTTCATCGGTGGAGAAGGTGGCTATCGGTGGAATAAGGATCACAGTCTTGTTGATATGGAAATGATGATTGTAGTAACTGATGTGACATCTCAAGGAATCGTCAACATATTTAGAAATAAATGCTTCCCTATAATGACAAGACTGAAACGGGTGGTGTATTTATGAGCCAGAATTGAAGCACAAGTTGATTGCATAATTGTTGCACAGTCTGGAAGATTTCATTGAGGACAGAAGTAGAAAGTAAAAGCTAGGAGTTCTTACATAGTAGAAACCAGTGGGGGCGAGACCCAAGTAAGTACACCAATCCCAGTTGAGAAGTATTTTTTCAAAAGATTAAGAATTCAAACAATGGAGGAAAACACAACAAAACCCAAAGCTAAGAAACATAAAACTGAGAAGAGACCCCTGAATCAAGACCTGATAGATCAATGCCCTAGGTTAGGGCTAAGACCCAGGAGGAGTGCTCTAATGAATCCTTCAATGGATATATTATTAGATAAACATAAGGGCTTGGGAGATATTTGGACACCACAAGGAGGGTATGAACTCTTCATGTATCATTACAGAAAACAATTTAGGTTTCAACCATTGTACAACCTGTGGAGGTTGAACTTGGGAAAACTCATGGTGCCCAATGTGTTCATAAATGTAGAACTAATTAAATCTCTAGCTAGCAGATACGACCCCAAGAGGAGAACTATTCAATCACATAATGGGGTTGGCGTGCTTGTTATTTTTGAGGATTTAATTTCTAATGTGTTTCAGTTGGAGTGTCTTATGAACTTGCCATTCACGGTTAGATACCTCTTAATAGAGTATCACCACATGGATACCAGCTACAAACGATGGAAACTACCCTTGCATAGGCCCAAAAATGAAGGATTCCAACTCAGGAGGTTTTCGAGCAATGAAAACCCTCCTTTTCATTAGGACTTGTTTGAAGAATATTTCCAATACACTTATTATTCAGTTGGTTAGGTCTTGGGGGTAGAGGTCCTACCTTTCATTTCTATTGCCCCAATGGTCTTAGTTGCAAACATACAAAGCACTTATGCCAGATCATTCAATTATGCTAGATACTTGGCCAATGACCTAAACCAAGAGCTTGTAAAGATTAAAAATAGTGAATATATTCATTTCAAACATTATTCTATGTTCATGCATTTGCTCATGCACGAGGGACATGTTAGAAGGGTCTAGAGTGAAGAATTAAGAATAAGAGATACAAATGAAAATGGAAACCTCAAAATTGTACAAATGTGGACTTCATTGTGGGATAGTTGATTTGGTAGATCTCATTATCTTTATTTTGAGGATTTTTTTGTGAAACCATTGATGAAGTTATTGGGATATCCACGTGATTATAAATTATCCCCAAAAGTACAAAAATTTATAAGACCAAAGGAAAATGACCCAAGGAAGAAGGTGAATCATAACTAGGGAGACCGGTATGCTTTCCTTGACTACACAATGATCAAGGTTTATGGGTTTGAAGGAACTCCACTCTTGTTGCCATGAGAAGTTCCTGATAGAATTGCCTACTTAGAAATTGTGAGGCAATTGGCAAATTTGATGCCAAAAACCTCAAAGGACACAACAAACAATCAATTATGCCCAACACTTTATGTTTTGGAGACTTTATAGTGGTTGCAAATGAGGGATATGAGGAAATTGATGCTAAATTAGCATAATATAACCTCCCTCTAGGAAATACAAGGGAAAAATTTGATGCAGGAGGCTTTATTCACAAAGCAAGGCTATCATAGGGGTTATCAGGATATGAGCATGTGTCCTCAGATGAAGATGTGATCAAAAACCATGATGAATCCTCTACCACTGACAGAATGACTGCATATAATAGGGTTATGCTCACGGAGGAATGGAAAAGGAGAAATGTCCCATCTTATTCAAAGGAATTTGGTGAAATACATGATCCTCTAGCAAGGATTGAGCAACTCATTTCTCATGTGAATGAATTGGTAAAGAATGTGCCTTCATTTGTCTTTGATGCCACTCATGCAGCCTATTCAAGAGTGCAGGCTAAAGATATAAGGCCCTTAGATTATATTCCTTCACAACCAACTCTTGAGGTTAGTTTTTCTATAGATACTGATATAAGTGAAGATGAGGAGAGTGATGAGGAAGATGAGCAAGTACAACAAATAAGTGCTCCTATAATTGCACAGTATGAGCCTCCTCAGGAACACAATGTTGTAATATTTGAAGCATTAGATGAATTATCTGATGATGTTAGGGTCAAGGCTGGATAGGAGTTCATTTTTTATGAAGATTTTGTTAAGTCTTCCAAGTTTAAATCATTTTTTTATGAATATAAAGGCAAGAAAATGAGACAAAAGATGTAGGATGTCACTCCTGAATGAGAGGTTGTTGCTTAGGAAGAATTGAAAAAAGAAATAAACAAAGAGATGGAGTCCATCACTCCTGAGAGAGGGAGAGAGTTATTTTAGGAAGCTAGAGTATTGCTTTTTCCTGTGTGGGATATAAGCTCTGCAATTGTGTTTGATAGTTTCAAAAAGAGAGGGGAAAAAACAATGAACTTAATAGAGGAAGCAAGTGATAAGATGTATTCAGGATCTAGATACAATCTAAATGAGGCCACCTTGCTTATTTGGTCACTGTACCCCCATGACAAAAGACCTGTTGTGATTGATAATCCAAACCAAATGTTTGGACATCTCTTGCTCCAAAGAGTAGGGGATACCAATCCCATGGAGATAGCAGAATTGAATGTCAATGTGGCGAAATTCACCAAAGCACAGATTGATAAGCTAGTTAAATAAAATGATAGGTTAAAGAAGGAATTAGCAAATCAAAGAGAAATATCATCTTCCTCTTCCACACCAGAGTTTTATTCCCCATGTCTTGAAAAGGATAAGAGAGTATTGGATGCAATGGCTGATACAACTTATTGGAAAAATTGCCACTTGAAATCTTAGGAAAAATGTAAACAATTGGGGAAAGAAGTGAAAACCATCAATTATAATACTACATCTAAAATGATCCAGGGGAGATTCAATAAGATGATGAAATGTGTTGATGAATATTGGAGACAATTTAAGTAGGTTTACTCAGCAATAGAGGAGAATGAATGACTACAAGGGAGAATAATTGAAAAGAGAGAGGAGCTTCGGGACAAGCAAATATTGAAAGGAAAAATAATGCAGACACATAACAAATTGGTAGAATCACACAATGGATATCATAACAAGATCATGGAAGATCTCGACTGCTTCAATTTGACTCTAACACTTTATGATGATATGGGAAATCCTCGAGAGTATGATAATTGGAAGGAAGAGTTTGATGTGCTTCTGACTGCTGCACTACATGAAATCAATGACGAGGACATAATTTTAAAAAATACTCAAAATCGGCTCAAGAAGATGATGTATAGGGAATGTGATATGAGGGAATTGATCTCCAATACAGATACTTGTGCTCAACAAGAGTACATTCATCACCTCTTTGCATTTAATTTGATCCTTAACCAAACTATGGATATACCAAACACAACGGGACAACCATCGGGATGAAAGGAGTCAATCAACAACATGAGCACCCTATCATGGAGTAGAAGAGTTGAACAGATCTTAGGTGGTCACAAGCTTCTGCTTGGAGATTAACTAATTGGTGCATTCATTTGCTGCAATATGTTGTTTTCTTAATTATGTTTAGTTATCAAATGGCATGACCTTTTGTAATAGGTTTGTAGCTTGTTACCTCTCATATATATATTTAAGAGAGACCAAGACCTGAATAGATCATCATCACATCATTTCCATTTAGGGTAGGCATTAGTAAGAAGATAGATTGCACCAATTCACCCATCCATATCATATCAGAAACTATTGTTATAACACATATTATTCAAAGATAAATATAATGGAGAAGGTTATGCATAATTGTTAATTTGATTTCAAGTGCTCAAATGTTGTGTGGATTTATATGCTTATATATTATTTGGTTGTCTATGAAGTGGCTATTTATGTTATTCAAATTGAGTGTGTGAAAATACATTTAATTTTTCAATACACATTTGTTGTAATTGTGTGATGTTGTTGACTGGTTTCAGTGTGCAAAAGAATTACAGCTCCTTTTAAGAAATCAAATTTGATAGGTTCCTATTTGGATTAAATTCCTTTTGAATAGATTGTCTTAATTGGTTTCCTTTCACATATGAATTAAATCCTTTCACAAATTCATAGTAGCATGAGGGGATATCATTAGGATTACTAAGAAGAGCCCAAATAACTGACATACTTGCACATTTGCACAAGGTGCAAACATTCAGAATGCCCAACTATTCGAGTTAAGTTGAAGAGTGAATCTACCCATCTTACAGAAGCTTATCTCCAAAACCATCATTCACCCCTCCACTCTGTACACTCAATAGAAGTAGGCATTGGTCATAAATTTTAGATATTGCATACAAAATACAACTCACAAACTTGAATTCTCAATTACTTTCATTAGAAACTAGTCACTAAAACTATGTATCTACTCCACCTTCATGTTCCTTAGTGATTAGATTTATCAATTAAAGAACCATATTTACCTGTAAATCTACCTTATTATTCAAGTATACCCACCTAGGTCTGGCAGAACCTGAAGTGTAGAAGGTAATCAGTCTTGTTTACCTTGTTCTTGGGCCAAAGGTGTATTAAGGGATTGGCACCCCCTTATGGTTTAAAACCTGCACTTTTGAGACCTAACAAATCCCTCAACCCTTAAACCCTCAAGTACCCTCTACCCTCTACCCTCTACCCTCAAGTATCCTTAAACCCTAATACCTCATTAACCCTTATACACTCTACCCTATTTATTGGACCTTGAACCCTAATCCTTTAACCATATACGTCCCTCAACCCTCTACACTCAACCTTAAACCCTCAACCCTCTACCCTATACATTAAACCACCCTTAACCCTCAATTCTCAACCCTCAACCCTTAATCCCTCAACTCTCAACCCTTAATCTGCACAAAGTACTATAGTAAAGGCAAAATTTGCTTTGTTTATGATTATCTGGAGGAATAAATGGGGAATGTTGGTGACAATATGGATCTTGTCACACAAATTGTTGCATTTCATGTTAAATACAATGAAAAATCAAAGGCAGTAGATCTTTTGATGCAAGTGAAATGTAGGCAAGCAACTGAAGGCTAGTAAATATTGGGGAAGGATTTTTTGTTCTAACACCCTTAATCCCTGCTAGATCAAAACAATTAGGCACTAAATTAGGCACTACATCAAGCATTAAATTATGCACCAAAAAGGCTCTAAAGTAGGCGCTAGAATAGGCGCTAATATGGGCGCTAACATAGACATTAATATGGTTGCTAATTTGGGCATTACAATGGACATAGTTCATTGGTGCTAATCTTGGCATTAATATAGGCATTAATCTAGGCATTAATAAGGGTGTTACAGTGGGTGTTAATCTTGGTGCTAACTGTAGTGCAATGTCAACAAAAATTGGTGCCGGATTTAGCGCTGACTTGTTCCAGTCAGCGCAAAAAATGCCAAAAATAGCACCATCCCAAGAAATAGTGCCGAATTTTCCCAAAAAAATGGAGAAAAATAAATTACAATTGTGGGTGGAAGCAAAAAAGGGAGCTAATCACTGGGATTTTTTGTAGTGATTTTTTGATGAAGAGTAGAAGGCACACCATTGATTTCATGAATCCATGGCCTACCTAGAAGAAGGTTATTTGAAAGAACATGAGGCATAACCTAGATTGGTGTGTTCAATGTGACTTCTCCAACTATAATAGGTAAAGTGATCACACCAAGAAGTTTCTTTTCTTCATTGTCAAAACCCTTAATAGATAAAGAATCAGGTTGAATTTTTTATTTATCCACATAGAGCCTATCCAAGAGGTTTATGCTACACACATTAAGGGTTGAGCCATTGTCAATAAGGGTTAACTTTATTCCTATTGTTTTGTATTGAGAAATGATCACGAAAGCTTCATTTTGTTTTTGGACTTCCAAAGAGGGGAGTTCACTTTGGTGGAAAACAATGTTAGCGTTCAATCCTTGAATTATGGCTGCTATATCATTTGGTTGCACATTAGAAGAGATAGGAATTCTTTGTAAGTTCATTTGAAGCATAGTGTGATAGTTAGGCAAATTATGAAGTAAATCCCATAGGGATATCTTTGTGAAAGTGATCTTAAGTTGCTCAACAAGATCATACTCCCATAATCAAGGAGCACTAGGCAGTATAGAATTAGGAAAAGGTAAAGAGGTTGGGGTTGGTTGTTGTGGTTGTGGATTGTTTCTAGTGTTGTATGTATGAGTAACGATATTATGACTCGGTTGTTGTGACACATTATTCTGAGGTGGGTAAAGGATACGTTCCAGTTTGTTGTGAGTGTGAGGTTTGTGTGATGAGGGATAAAGGATGAGTTAATTTTGGTTTTGAGTTTGTTGTTTGTGTGAAGGTGGGTAGAGAATTAGAGGGTTCTTAGGATGTCCCACAGGATATGTAGGAGGTCCATTAATCAAGGGGAGTCTAATGGACACTTGCGCATTCATAACCTCAATGGTCTTGGTTTGATGTATCTCTAATAAAGGGCAATCTAGAATCACCTTTTGATCTAATGAAGACACATTACTATTGTTGTCATTTTCTAACACAATGATATTCTCCCTAGGAGGAGAGTTTTTAGGAGAACTACGAATCAAATGTTCTTGGCATTCATGGATTGGTTCTTCTAAAATGATTTCATCACAAGTAGGAGAATGATCAATGGTTGAATTATTTTTCTCAATAAGGGTTGCCTTGGGTGAAAGGGGACAAGAAATATTCTCATGAATCTCATTGGTTGTGTTTTCTACCATCAAAGCATCTTCCTTACAACTAGGGGAGATACTAGGAGAACAAGTATGATTATCATGATCATTTATCACTTCATTCCTTTGTTCCCTAATGTCTTCCAAAATAGGAGAGGTACGGGAAGGATCATAAAGAGGGTTGTTGTAGACCAACATATCCTCATCATTTAGAATCTTATCTTCCTTGAAATTACTCTCACAAGCCAAAGAAGAATGGAAATTAGGTAAGGTGATGTTTAGGAATGTGTTTATGATTTCATTCTCTTGTGCTAAAATATCTTCCCAAAGAGGATGAGGAGAAGGACAAACACATTCCTCATGATTCTCAATGATTGTATATTCTTTCACCAAGATACCTTCATCATCAAAAGAAGAGGTATCATGAGAAGAAAAAATATGATCATCATGGTTATCTATGTTTGTACGCTCTTCTATCACATCATCCACAAAAATAGGAGAGATAGGAGGGGGTGTAAGTTTAAGGTTAACATTGTTATTTTCACTCTCTTGCACTAAGAGGCTTTCATAACTAGGGAATGCATTGAATGAATGACTATCATGCTTATTGACTAAATTTTTCTTTGCAAATTTGGAGAAGATTGAAACTAACATTTTGAAACAATAAACTATGCAAACTTGAAATGCAATTTTTAGTTTTCAAGCAAGATGATTGTCTGATTACACAATGTAATGAGATCTGAAAGATGAAATGTTGTGAATGCAAAATTGAAATGAGACAATGCATGAAATGAGCTAATTTAAGCTAGTTCTAATGAAATGTATGTTACATAAACTTAGCCAAGTGATACAGATAGGTAATGGTAGCAAACAAAAGCTTAAAAACAAGGTTTTCAGTTCTGCAAATGATAGTTTCAGGGGTGAAAAGGGACTGATTCGCTCAAGGTGGCGAATGAGTCCCAGTGGGGATTTTTCTTCAAAAAATTTAGAGCTTTTTTATTTGGATGTATTATGTGTTGTATGATGTAGACCTAAGATGCAAATACAAAATTTCAAAAAAAATCAATGATTTAAGATCCAAAAATGCAACCTATATGCACTTTCACTAATGCAAATTTTGAAACCCTAGCATGCAAATTAACTAATGCAAAGTCAATGCAAGCTAGATCTAGGATGATGGACTCCAAATCAGAAAAGAAAAGTATTCTAAAGGCAGGTTCACCAAAATGTATACAAATATTCTAGAACCCAAGGTCTTTCTTGCACTTCTAGGGTTTTTCACCTAAAAGGAGAAAGATGGGCCAAAAATGGGCAATATCTACACTCAAGATTAATGCAAGAGTGGATGGAATATTTCTAAATGAAAATTTCTAAATGTAATAAACTGAAAAAGGAAATGAGTTATTAATGTAAAACCTACAGAATACAAGTTGTTTGAAAACACATTGTGATATGCAAAAAGACCTAGAAATGAAAGTAAATTGTAACAAAAATGAATGAAACTGAATGTGTGCACCTGAGAACTTGTTGGAGATTGTAAATGACTTCTGAAATGTTGTTGATGCTAAAAATTTGGCCTACTAGGACTCATTTTCCATTCTAGGCGAATTAGTCCCAGATCTGGGAAACTATTTTAGAGCCTGTTTTAGACAAATGAGTATCCAAAACTATAGAAAACATTTTTTAGGCTTGGCAATGGGACTCATTCACCACTAATGGTAAATCATTCCACTTTTTAATTTCTAAAAATCCAAAAGTGGAAACAAAATTCCTTGACCTACACTTCAGTTCCTGACAGTTGTCCACTTTTGAAAGTCTGGTTTCCAACACTATAAGTGACTTTTAGTGGATATTTTGTCTTTGCAAGCAAGGAGAGGTCTTCAACACTGAGTCTTAAACCTAATCTTTAATGATTTTCAAACCCTTAAAGTACCTAAATCTGCAAACATACAAAGAAAGAGAAAGAAATGGTGAATGTTAGGGCATGGGGGTTTCCTTGGTCAAACCCCTTTTAGGTAACTAAACTAACTGAAGAAATAATATGAAACATGAACATGAAATAATGGAATTAGCCATGATAATTGATCTTGAGTTTTTGCAGCAATAGATGAAGAATCCACCCTTGAATGTCCTTGAAAGCTATCTTGATGACTTAGAAAGCTAAAACCCTAACTTTCATGGCTTGAAATGAAATATTAATGATGAATGAATGATTATATGTGTGAATGAATGATGAGTTATGGTTTAGAAGCTTGTATTTATAGGAAATCTACCTAATTTTCCCATTAATTTAATCCCTAAGGTCGACATGGAGAAAAATTAAACTTAAAACCTAACTTTTCTCACTTAAACCCCAAAAATGGCTCAAATGGGACTCATTTTCCATCAAGGGAAAATGGGTCCCACCTGGATGGGACTTATTCACCCCTAATAGTGAATGGGTCCCACAGGTGCCATTCTACTAGTTGGAATGTCGTGAAGTAAGGAAATCAAGTTTATATGGTCACTTTGTCAGTTATTTCATCGAATTATACCTTGGGATGCACAATATGGAGCCATAGGGTGATATAAATGGTAACTAGGGCTTGGGACAAAAAATTCAATGTGAAAGTGTGATTAAATACACTTTACAACACTAAAATGAGGTCCACATAGCCTAGAAAGGCACAACATGCAATGTGAATGTGTAAAATACATTAAAACACTAGATTAAAGTCAAGTTTAATTTACAATCCTTCTAGATTAATGTGATAATGCAATTAAATACATTTTACAATGTTGTATTAGGGGAAAGATAGGTCCATTAGTCTAGAAAAGTGTGAAATTCTGTTAGAACACCTTTACAAGACATCAATGAATACATTTGCAAGGGTCCAAGACCTAATGTGGATGTGTAAAACACCTCACAACACCAAATAAGGCCCCATTAAGTCCAATTTATCATCAATTATTCCCAAATCAAGTAAGCAAAAAGGGATACTTTTTCCATGTCCACAAATGTGTGATTGTAGGTTTCAAGTTGAAGATATTTTTGAGAGAAAAATTGAAGAAATTTGCAAAATTGTCAAAGATGCAAGAAAAGTTGTCAAATCATAGAAATTTAGCTACAATATTTTATTTTTAGCTTTCTGACGGTGGCCAACTAGAATCTAGGAGTGCAAACTAGGCAAATCAGAACCCAGAAACTGATTTTCGAGAGCCCTAGCCAAGACCCATTTGCCATAGGGAGAATGAGTCCTCAGTGAGGTTTGAAAAAGAAACTTTGATGATAGGTACACAACATTTGACCCTTTCTAGATCTACCTTTTCACTGGTAGTTGGGTTAGATTTAATTTTTGTTCCTCATTTGCATATTATAGCTTGCATATTTTGAATGAAACTAGGAGAAATAGGTGCATCATACTCAATCCATTTTCCTCCACCCACAAACCTATTGTTCTTCATTTCATTTTGGTGAACCCAACATTGATCATTGTAATTTGTTGATTTTAGAGTCCTCTTTCATCCTAGGTTTAGATCTTGCATTCATTTGCATCCATTTGCATCGAATTGAGTCTCATTTAGGGTGCCTTATTTGCATTCAACTTTGCATCTCATTAAAGGTTTTAAGATTGCATATTTTGCATTATTCAAATCTGAAAAATACAAAAAATCACTCATCTTGCATATAATTTACATCATATTAACTTGGATTTGAAAATTGAAACAAAATTTCATATCAAATTAGGTGTTCTAGGTTATCATTTTGTCACATTTTGTACTTAATTTTCACATTACATTCTACAAAAAAAACAAGAAACTGAAACTTACTGTAACAAGCCCAAATCTAAAAACCATTGAAAATCAATTAAAAATATACAAAATTTATTTCATAACCCTCATCTAGGACCCATTAACCCTAGGGAGAATGAGTCCTTCATCAGGTCATAATCTAAATTTTTGGGCATTAAAATCTTTGTTTTTGTAATTTTGTTTGCTGCTTTTAGATTTTTGTTACTGTTTGTAGAATTTATGTTTTATCAATTTGATCATATTTAGCTTAATTTGGTAAAGTTAGTGCATTGTGTGATTTCAAAATTGCATTTAAAAAAATTCATTTTCAGGTTTTACATAGTGTAATTAGAAATTTACCTTGTTTAGAATCTGAAAATTGCATTTACACATTGCATTCTAGGTCATTGCATTCCACTTTACCTTCTTTCCATTTTGGGTTGGCATTGAGTTTGTGAAACTTGTATGAGCTTTACAACTTGGTGTCATATTAGCAATACTATTGTGAGATGTAGTTCAAGACTCATGTCATCCCGTGATACAACATTCACCATGGATCTTGGGTTTTCTAACTCTCTAATAGTGTTGATAATCAACTCCCTATGGATCATAGCGTGCATACCTCATTTCCCATGACTTACCTTCCTACAACAATTGTGCATGATGTTGTTCATATCTTGCAACAAAAACATAAAAAGAATAGATGATGGCCTAGAAAAGTTACAAGACCTTGTGCTTATTGAAAGCATGGACATTAGTATCATTCCTACTTTACAAAATCTAAGGAAATTTCTTAAAATTGCACATGAAATGCAAATTTTTAGTAGCCTCAGCTACTTCCTTCATGAGAACTTAAAAAATCAAGAGAATAATAACATACATGCCTTGGTCAACTTTATTGAAGCTAAACCTCATAAGTGCTCAACCAAAATACCCCTTGATATCACTTTCTCACAAAAATACATAATCAAACATGCATCTGATGGTCCTCTTTACATAGCTGGAAGAATCAATGACAACCCTACTAATGGGATATTAATTGATCCTATCTATGTAGAGAATGTGATCAGTAAAGAATTATTATTTCTACATGAACACTATAGAGATACATATGACAAACCGAAAGCATGGATCAAAACACATAATGGTTTTGCTTGCCTTGTGATTGGCTCAATAAATCTCCCTTTAAAAATTGGACTGAAAACATTAAATCTCTCATTCACCATCATCCCATCCTCAGACCAATTTTGTGTGAAGTTAGGCTACCCATGGCTTCACTCCATGAATTTTGTCCCGTCAGTTGTGCATACATGTTTAAAGTTTCCCTTTGCCAATGAGATCTTTACTGTACACCATAGTGGCTTTAATCTTGTGTCTTCCCATGGGAACTTTTTATTGGATTTCTTTTGGCCCGAGCCTATTGAACCTATTAGACCTCACGAGGAATACTTTTTCAAAGCATATCAAAAGTTTAAGGCAAAGCACATAGTAGAATTATCCCTTAGAAACATGCCTCCACCCGTGATTGAGCCACCTATCCTTGACAAAACTATGATTGAACAAAAAGACCTTCCAAATATCCAAGAGCAGCCAAAGAAAAATCCTCCTACCATTTCCTATAAGAGACCGTGAGACAATCAAAACAATCACGTTATGTGTCCTAAAGTCAAACAAGTTTACAAAGCTAAAGAGAAAGTGGTTGAACAACCTCTTATGGTTCCTTTCATTCCTCCCCTAAGGGAAGAAAAGAAGCCTATGGTTGACAAACCCACTCCTACACAATTACAAATTGACAACAAATTGAAACAAAATTGAAATGCTAGAGAGCATAGGCATAGAAGTCGTGCTATTTCTCATATGTTACAAACTAAAGAAGAAAAGAGCAACATATAAAATCAAAATATGAACTTTCTTGAAGCAATGTATGTTGACTCTACACCCTCTCTGTAACATAAACAAGAACCTTCTAGAGACATTATCATCTAATCTCCTATTGTGATTAATCTAGATGATGAAATAGATATTACAAAGATTGATGAACAAGTGCATAATGAGTTGAATTCATTGTTTTCCTCTTCTATGAACTTAAATGATAATTTTACTAATAAGAGTGTTGAACTTGGTGTGTCTCCTAGTTTGACACTTGTTGTTTTCCCTTTGGCTACTTGTTTTCCTTCCGTATACACTGATCAAGATTGGGATGCATACAACCTCCTATAGGTTGACTCACACGTGCCTTACTAGTGTTTTGCTTTGTTTTTCATGTTTCTTTATGTGATTGCATGTGAGTAATGTGATCCCCCATGTTGTTTCGTTTGATGTATCTCTCTCTCTCTCTCTCTCTTTGTGAATTCCTCTATTTGTACTTCCATTCTTCTCTATGTCATAAACATTTTATCTTTTTCTCTTGTCTTGTGTTTTCCTTTTGGGGATGACGCAAGGCATCGAGGCATTTAGGTCTCTTCTATGTTGACCCAAAAGGATTTTTCTTTGTTTGCACTCTTTATGTGTCATTCTTCCAATTCTATGAGTATTTGGGGAATGATGACATTGTTAGAGTTATCATGCATTAGCTAATAATTAATTAATCTTTAATTGATTATTAGTCTAATTTTTTCTCATGCACTTAAGCTAAACTTAGGAGTGTTTTTATGCTTTTATTAGTTGAGCTAATAATAGATCATTTCATCTCATCCATGTTGTGTTGACACTTGCCATGTTTTGATCCATTTCTCATTCATTGTAATTATATCTCGAACTTTCATATCTTCTTGATAGTCTTGCTTCCGTAGCTTTTTCTTGTTGAGGAATATTGCACATATTGTTTGTAGATCTCTTGTGTGAAAGGTGTATTTGTTTGTTGTTTGATCCTATGGCTCTTGGTTTTGTGCTTGTTTCACAATTCTAACATGGTATTAGAATGTAGATTCAATGAACCCCTTCTCGATTTATGAGATTTTCTTTCTTCAACAAGTGTTTGAAGCTCAGATTTGGAAAATTTTGACTGGAGCCATTTTCATTTTTGCTTCAAAATTTCGGCTTTCACTCATTTGTAGGAAAAACAATTTCTAGGGTTTTTTAGCTAGGGTCGAAATCTCATCAGGGTGTCTTTTATATTTTTCATATTTTGAGCAGATTTGAAGAAAATTGCTGTCCAAAAAGCATTGTGTGCCATTTTTTTTTCTTTAGGTTGAAGGTCAAAAGAAATTTAATTTTTCATCTATTGATTGCTGAATCGAAAAAATATTTTTGGGTTTTTTTCTTCACATCAAAATATTTCAGGGTTTTTGTTTTTGTCTACAAAAGTGAGTAGATTTTTCAAAAATTGAATCAGAAATTAAAGATCATATTTTATCATGGACGCAGATGTGAACATTCATCTGTAAATGCACTATTTCACTTTTTGCATATTTTTTGCAAAATAAATGTATTGTACTTGGATTTTTTTTCCATGCACCTCTAAAATTGGTGAGCCTCTATTTTTGGGGGTTTTTTGCTAAATTTGGTGGAGTTCTTTTTTGCCCTACTTAGCCCCTCTCCGTTGAGTTTTTCATTTTTGCACCCTATCTTCCAAAGGCCATATCTCGGTCGTATGGTGATATTTTTTAGTGCAATTGTTTTGAAATGAGGTAGAATTTTGAGCTCTTCACGGTGGTGCAAGTATTTTCCAATTTCGACTTCTGAATTTTTCTAGAATTCAATTTTCTCAATGTTGTTGTCTAGTTCTCATTTTGGAGACTTTGACGAGCCATATCTTCTACATCCAGACACATTTTTGGGTGTTTTTTTTTTTTTAAGTGCATGTTTTTTTGTGTAGTTCATCATGGTGCTACCAATTTCCTCTTTTTCTATCAAAGAATTGTATCTTTAGCATGTATTCCTTTTTTGGACATTATGGGCTCCCATTGTATGCATTCTTATTATGCAAACACACTGAAATAAAGTGCCTCAGATTTTTGGCGTATGTCTTATTGAGATCTTGCACATCACTTTGTGCCTTATTGTGATCACACTATGTTATAAAAGTTCCATGGGGGGGTTTGATGTTTTTCCTTTGTTTTCCATCACACCTTTGTCAAGTGAGTGTCCCTTCCACAACAACAGCCTCATGCATGTGTGAATTTTTTTTTGCACACCCTTTATATGTGTTGGTACTTTCATGTTTGCACATTTAGATGTTCCTAATTCTTCTTCATGTGTTTCTTTTTGACATTCAGTTTCAATGTACCTGTCAAGCCTCTCCCTTGTCAGCATTATGGAGGGGTTTCTACTATTGGTGCTAATGCTTCATTGGGTTCATGTTGGAGTGAGCTATGTATACAGTATTTGTTCCTATGTACTTTTGGATGTAGCATACATCAGTGGTTGGTTACTTTCATTTCAGTGAGATGGATCACTTACCATATGGACACTCTTGCATTCCTATTTTTGGAGGTAACCTTTCATTTTCACATGATCAATTCTTCATACTTTTGGTACCTTTACCATATGTATCTTCGAGTTCTAGGTGTTTTCCTTCATTTTCCATATAATTCAAGTAGTGTCATTAGGGGAACTTATGTAGATTCTTTTCTTCTTGATCTTGATCATCATTTGTTTCAACAAAGGTTCTTGTTTCAGCATTACATCAATCATTCCTCGACAGTGTTTGTGGCTTCTTCATGCTTTAGTGGTGTTATTTTATTCATTCTTTGTTCCTATCTTTTGGGAAAACTTTGTGTTGGAGGCTTCTTAGTCCTTCACTCTTGTTTGGAGGCTTCTTCAATCCTTCACTTGTATTTCTCTCTTCTGGAGAGGAGTTTTCTCCCATAGGGTTTTTCTCCTTTTTCTCTAGTTTTGAGAGATATTTTGATTGTACATGGGTACCTCATCAAGCCTTGTTTACTAGGACCCATCATGCATTCTACTTTTAGGGTTTTTAGCTACTCCCTAAGTTCATCTTAAGGGGGGTGTTAGAGTTACCATGCATTAGCTAATAATTAATTAATCTTTAATTGATTATTAGTCTAATTTATTCTCATGCACTTAAGCTAAACTTAGGAGTGCCTTTGTGCTTTTATTATTTGAGCTAATATTAGATCATTTTGTCTCATCTCATGTGATGTTGACACTTGTCATGTTCTAATCCCTTTCTCATTTAGGGTTTTGCTCTTATAAGCACTCAACCCTCATTGTAATTATCTCTCAAACTTTCATATCTTCTTGATGGTCTCTTACTTTTGTAGATTTTTATTGTTAAGGAATATTGCACATATTGTTTGCAAATCTCTTGTGTGGAAGGTGTATTTATTCATTGTTTGATCCTGTGGCTCATGGTTTTGTGCTTGTTTCATAACTCTAATAGACATTTTTGAGCTCTATAACAATATTGTAGCAAAGACATACTAACCCCGGATCCATAGATCCCTTATATATTTTTGGGGGAAACACCTCCTTTTTCATCACGCATCTTTATTTCATAAACATATGACTTGACATAGGGATTTTTGAGTAAGATCTTATGTCTTAGGATTGAACATTGGCTACTTTAAATACATTGCTCATAGCAATGGTGTTAGCAACCGCTTTAAAGTGGGGGCATACATCAATAATATCTTTCAACATTTTACATGTTTCATGGTGTGATTTTCTTTTTTCTTGTGATGAATCATTTTCTTGGTGGTGTCATTGGGTTTGATGTCCTCCAAGAGTGTGATATTTCTTAGCGTATGACTTTCCTCTTAGTGGTGATGTGACACACTACATTCCCTAAGTTGTAAATCTTTTACTCTTGACTTTTCCTCTCTTGGAGATTTTAGGCATGATGTTCCCTAAGAAGAAGACCTTACATGAACAAAGCAAGATCCCCTCAAACAAAAACCTATATATATTTTTCATAAGTGTTTGGCATAACACAACTTGCTAACCTTGTGAAGCTCGAACCCTAATAAAGCCCACCAAGCATAACACACCTTGCTTTCATGTGGAGCCTTCTCTATGTTCATAGGTGTTTAACATAACGTGACTTGTTAATCCCTATGGAGCTTGAAACCCTAAATTCAAGGCCACTTAGCATAAAACACCTTGCTTTCCTATGGAGCCTTGCCTAGCATTGTAATGCCTTATTGAATTTGTCAAGAGGATAGCTTTGATATGGTATGGGAGCCTAATATGATTCTCCCATTTACCACCCTATTGGAAGACTCACCTAGTGGACAGCCTGAAGTTCCACTACCTTAGAGTGAGTGCAAATCGATAGCTTAGATGTGTTCCACATCACGTTGGATAGTCTAGGCTTGATTTTCTTGGTATTTGATGTTGTCTAATTGTGTATATTTATCATTGCTTCATACATACATGTCTTGAATGCCTACTTTAGTGTGAGTTTGACATTGGGTCATACTCTCACTAAAGTGAGGGCAAAATGTAGTGTCAAAAAAATCATCCCTTTTTCCACACTTAATTTGAGAATAATTAATATTAAATTGAGCCTAATGGTGCCTTAATTTCGTGTTGTAATGTGTTTTGCACATTCACATTAAGTTTAGGGCCCTTCTTAATAAAATGGACTTAATTATGCCCTTTTTAGTGTTGTAAGGTGTACTTTTACACTTTCATGCACTAATTTAGGGCTTTATTAATTGATTGAGGTTAATTTTCCTTAATTGGCCCCTTTAATTCAAATCCAATCCTAATTAAATGCAAATTATGAGGGATAAAACTCGCCATTCATAAATTCCATTTCACAACACTTAGCTTTAGAAGATGTGTGTCCTAGGTAAATGACCTAGGACCCATTCGCCATAGGGAAAATGTGTCCTCACTTAGTCCTATGACCCTGATTTTGCATAATATTTCGCCTTATCCGATGTGTGTCCTAGGTAAGTGGCCTAGGACCCATTCGCCCTATGGAAAATGGGTCCTCACTTAGACCTAGGACCCCCCTTTGGAATATGTTTTTGGCGGTATTTTAATGATTTGAAATTTCTAATTCAGTGGCGGCTTGTGATATTTGAATTTCAATAATTAATGTTAAGTTAATAAATACAAGGTTATTTCACTATGTTTCATCCTAGATCTTCATAAGCAACCAAGAGTACTTTCACAAGAGCATTATAGGAGCATTCAAGAGCATTTTCAAGACATTCAAGGGTAGACAAATATAGAAGATTATTGCAGCAATCAAGATTCATTTCATCATATCAAAGATTCAATGCATCATGCATGTTGTTTGAGCTAATGTGTTGATGTAGCATTCAAGACCTATCAAGCATATCAAAGGCATTATTTCATATCAAGTTTCATGATCAAGATCTACATTCATTGAGGCCACTTCATGCTAGTTTGCAGATTTATCCAAGGTTCAAATAAGGATTGGTGAGTTCTGACATTGCATTTGTTCATTCATCATTTCTTCATGCTTTTATTCATTCAAGGTTTAATTACCAAAATGGGGTTTCACCAAGGGATTCCCTAACAATCAACATTTTTCCTTCTTTGATGTGTGATTGCTAGTTTTAGGTTGAAGATCTTTTGGAGAGCAAAATTGAAGAAAGTTGCAAAGTTTTCAAAGATGCAAGAAAAGTTGTCAAATCATAAAAACTAAGCTATAGGATTTATTTTTGGATTTTCAACAGTGACCAACTAAAATTTGGGAGTGCAGACCTGACAAAACATAACCTAGAAACTAATTTTTTGGAGCCCTAGCCAGGACCCATTCGCCCCATAGGGCAAATGAGTCCTTAGTGAGGTTTGAAAAAGCAACTTTGCTGATAGGTACACATCATTTGACCCTTTCCAGATATACCTTTTCACTGGTAGTTGGGTTAGATTTAATTTTTGTTCCTCATTTGCATATTATAGATTGCATATTTTGAATGAAACTAGGAGAAATAGGTGCATCATACTCAATCCATTTTCCTCCACCCACAAACCTATTTTTCTTCATTTCAATACTATTCTCTAGAAAGTGGTTAAGAGAAAATCTACATATCCCTTTAGGTTATTGGATACACAAAAAAAACAAACTATATAGGATAAAATTACCAACTTTTCCCATTCACCCTTCATTTTACACCTATTTTTGGTCTTGTTGAAAATATAGTCTTAGTACTCAAATTATATTTTATGTATAAGTGGATCCCAATTGTGATCCTTTTAGGCAATTAGCCTCTTCTAATTTCTAGTTATCTAAATCAATCCCTTCTCCAGCTATTCTTGTACCCTAAACTAGACCACCTACAAGGATTTAATCCCTAGATAAGTTAGCAACTTCAACTTAATCCTCACATTTCAAATTATATTTAAATATTTCTTGAGTCAACCCTTTTTTAAAATTTAATTATTACCCTTCAACTTGCAAGCCAAATAAAATTGATTTAAGTACCTATGGGTTTGAATTTAAAGACAACCCTAGGTCATTAGTGATCATTAATTCTTACCATTATAATCTCATATCAAAGCATAATGCAACTTGTTTCTATATACTACAATATATTATCTTCTAAGCACTTTGCATATTTTTTAGCATATCTTCTAACTTTGTCCACTATTAACATTGGTTGATTAGTTATTAAGGAAGCTCCAAGTCTTCCCTTTATACACCAATAGTTCTCCCAAGGTGCTTTTTGACACCCTTCATTTCAAATACAACTTGCAACTACACAAGTATCATAGAAAAAAGGAGCAAAGAACATATATGTGTCATGACAATGTCGGAAAGGTGTCTCAACCTTGCTTTCTAATGTTAAAATTACGAAAGGTGCAGTTCTTGGGTATAAAATAGAAAAATTCAATTTCTAGGCTATAGGCTTAATTTTTAGCCAAAATAAAAATTCCTAGTTGCTCAACACTACCTATAAGGTGCTTGTTGTGTAGATATTTTCAAGTACTTCAATTTAAGAAATGGGTCCAACCAACCCACCAAATCAAAATTTATGGGCCTCAAAAGTTTGTGTAGGAAATGTAAAGAGTTGTTGAACACATAAAATAGTTGTAAAGGAGAGTTACACTTGTTGACCAACCTATGATGCACAACAAATGTATTATAGTCGTGATTTATTAAATATACATTGAGCTACTTTGGAGTGTGGGATTTTCGCTTGAAAGGGTTTTTCCCTTATACACCTATGTTATGGTATTTATTGTTTATTTTATGTTTAAATGTGTTTTTGCTTTCTATAATTGTTAAAAGAATGATTTTTGCACAACACTCTCCTTAGAAGATTAGTGTAAGAAGTGTTTCTACATACCTTGTTTCCTTTCTGACAAAAAGTCCTAAAACATATATGTAGACACAACCTCATTCAAAAATAAAGTAAACTCTAAAAAATAGATTTATAACAATTAAAATAGTGATAATTCAATATAAAAAATCAGATCTTAATCATCAAATACATCATTAAGAATATCACCAAACTATTATATCCCTCTCAAATTTAACTACTTTTACCAATCTCAAACTCTTTATTTAGATTTTACATATCATTTTATTAAACCTAAATAAAACCAAGGGTGCGGTTTATTTCGTTACGAAAACAAATTTAAGCATTATCCTAAATGCATCATTAAAAATTCGGGAAAAGCTCATATCCAGAACTAAAACAAGGTGATAAATATGGTTTATACGGTGTATCGGGTGGGAGACTCATTGCGGTGGGAACCTGATCTGCGCCATACATTATATGGCTGCCACTGCAATTGTGAACAAGTTGATGCAGACAACTTCAATCCAACACCAACAATATTACTACTACAACAACCACAATAAAAATGAGCCCTGCTTCAAGCTTACTTCTTCTTCCAACCAGGTACGCAAAAATCTTAATGTCAATTTCAACATTAATGGGCATACAATTGGTAACTCTGAAATACAAGCGAAAATTGCACAAACAAAACATACCCAGATTAGTTTCCATGATATCGACGGACAAATGAATCAACTCTGTTTGGAGGGCAGATTGAAGGAGGCCTTGGACTTGTTTGGTGTTATAAACTCAATGGGTATCTTAGTTGAATCCAACATCTATGGACGCCTTTTACAGGCATGTGCTGACATGAGAGCCTTGGCAGAGGGAAAACAAATTCATGCACAAATGGTTGTTGGTGGAATAAAAGTAAATGCTTTTCTGGGTACTAAACTTCTGAACATGTATGTTCAGTGCAGAAGACTGGTGGAAGCCCAACTTTATTTTGATATAATGCCCAGAAGAAATGTTTATTCGTGGAATACTATCATTGGAGCGTGTGCACGGGATGGGTTTTACCAGAAGGCTATTGAACTCTATAATCAGATGCAGGTTTCAGGTGTTCAGCCAGACGTTTTCACTTTTCCTTCTGTTTTGAAGGCTTGTGCCGGATTGGGGGATTTGGAACAGGGTAGGAAGATTCATAGTTATATTGATAGAAGTAGGTTTGAATCTGATGTTTTTGTTGGGAATGCACTGATTGATATGTATGCAAAATGCGGATGTATTGAGGATGCCCGCCAAGTGTTTGACAGAATGCCTCGGAGAGATTCAGTGTCATGGAATGCCATGATTGCGGGTTATGCGCAGAGTGGTAATCATGAGGATAAGGCTTTCAGTCTTTTGCGAGAAATGGTGTTGGCAGGTGTGGAGCTGAGTTCGATCACAATTTTGAGTGCTCTTAGGGCATGCTCAGGATTGACTATGATGCAACAAGGTAAGGAGATCCATTGTTATGTTATGAGAATGGGTTTGGAATTGGATTCAGCAGTAGAGAATGCAATTATGGGTATGTATGTGAGGTGTGGGAGTATTGAGAAAGCGCATCGAGTGTTTGACAGAACATTGCAGAGAAATGCTGTTGCATGGACTACCATAATTTCAGGCTATATTGAAGATGGACATAGTGGTATAGCCTTAAAACTCTTTAGACATATGCAAGTAATGGGTGTGGATGCAGATTCTGTCACAATTTCTAGTATTCTACCTGCATGTGCTGATTTCGAAGCTCTTAAACATGGAAAAGAAATCCATGGATTCACAATTAGAAATGGGCTTGATACTAATGCTTTTGTGGAGAGTGCCCTTATTGATATGTATGCCAAATGTGGGCGTATAAAGGATGCACGCTTTGTGTTTGATAAAATATCTCGAGGTGATGTAGTGACATGGAATGCCATGATTGCAGGTTATGCAATGCATGGATATAATAGTGATGCGATCAAACTCTTTGGCCAAATGCAAGATACAGGTATGAAGCCCAACCACAATACCTTCACCACTCTTCTCTCTGCATGCAGTCATGCAGGTCTTGTGGATGAAGGCTTGGAATGCTTTAATTACATGATTCAAGACACTGACATCAAGCCCACTTCAGAGCACTATTCTTATATGGTTGATCTTCTTGGTCATGCCAGGCGCTTGGATGAAGCTCATGAGTTTATAAAAAGCATACCTTTTGAACCAAATTCTAATGTTGGGGATGCTTTGCTGGCTGCTTACAGAGTTCACTGAGTGAAGCTGGAACAGCACGTGACAGAGCAGATTTTTGAGTTAGAACCAGAAAGATGCTGGGAATTATGTGCTTCTATCAGATATTTAAGCTGCACGTGGCAGGTGGGATGGCATAGCAAGGGCAAGAGAAATGATAAAAATAAAAAATAAAGGATTGAAAAAGACATCAGGATGCAGCTAGATTGAGATTGAGAAGCAGATACACACATTCTTGCTGGAGAAAGATAAAACTAAGGATAAGAGAAAATTTATGAAATGTTAAATAGCTTGGCTGGAAAGATGTAGAGGGTGGGCTATGAACCTTAAGTAAACTTCATGCTGCAGAATGAGGAGGAGCTGAAGGAAATAATCAGCTACTCACAGCGCAAATCTTGGCATTGTATTTTAACCTATCAAAACAAACCTAAAGACAAGTATCCAAATTACAAAGAATTCAGTGACTACATATTGCTACTAGATTGACTTATAAGATTTCTTGGGGATTGCACTCATGTAGGACTAGTGGTAAACATGAATCGTGAAACAGACTCAGCACTAAGCAGCACCAAGATTTATTGCTGCTACAGCTTCATTGGTATTAGGTTATATTTCTCTTTCTTGCATATGGTCTTGGAAGATCAGTGGCCTTGTAATACAATAATAGAAAACATTTACATACCCTTGAATCATATGGTACTACTGATAACTCTAGGAGAGTTCATGGCCCTGCAAATAAGTTTAAGCAGTACTGATAAGGTAACCTGAAGGCAATTAGCAGCATCCCTATTCTGGGGGATTGGTGGGAGTTCACTTTCAATTTGAAATTTTAATAGATTGAAAGTGCAAGTTTTATATATAGTCGCCTAAGTGCATAAGATTTATTTGTTTATCATAAGTTCCCATTTAAGGTATATTATATGATAACCGCATCTTGGGTTTAATGTTTTATGTCATCCTTCTTGAGGCCCCTCTCTATAATAGTGGAATAATCACATCCTTTTTAATAGGATGGAAGTTTCTAAGGCATTTTCTGGGTTAACTATGTCTATTTTGTGTCACATTTCTTGACACAAAAAACACATGTTATGAGAGTTGAAAATACTTAAGTTTCTACTCAATCCACAGAATCTCATCATGACTTCCCGTATTATATGCCTGGATATTTATAGCATTGTGCCTGTTGCTTCTCTTCATTTAATTCTCATGGCCAGTAGAGTGATATTTCATCCTCTTGCCCTCGATATTATTGTTGCTTGTTTTGAGCTTATAGTAAGGTCCAATTTCCTCCAGTTCAATCTGAATTGGGTGCACCTGTTATGTAAGCTATACATTTATTATATTTTTTCTTCTTTTGTTGTAGTGTTGTATGTGAAATTGTTTCATACTTCTTTATGGGTTGTTTTGAAATATAAGGTTGAGATGTGCTTGGTAAAATTGCCTTTCAATTAGAGTGTTGGTCCATTTTTTTCAGTATTGGAAAATGACCATATGTTTCAATAGGTTGTCAGAATGTTTCCTTTCACAGCATCACTCTTTTGCAATGATTTGCCATGCCTTTTGCTGAACCAAAGTCAATCCAAATTATCACAGGGCATGCCCTCCAGGTTTTCGCTCGAGTCCTAGCCCTTACAAATATCCCATTTTAGTATCTTACTGCTAAGCCTCACTACATTGGGCAACTCTTATGGATTATATTATGCTGTTAATTTTATTTCTATTATATGGATTATCTTACTGCTAAGCCTTGCAACCTCGTGCGGCACTGCCAAAGAACCCAAGTCCGCCTGTGCGACTCGGACTCAGAGTCACTTCACAGACTACGCCTAACTTCCACGAGCCAACGAATCGGTTCTAAGTCGAACTTAATACCAACAATAAAAATAATGCAGCGGAACTATAACAGCAATGCAAAATAGAACACAAGAGTAATCGGATCGAGCAACACAGAAATTGGGACAAAGGATCACAGATTTTATTATGCAGCATAATAGTTCAACTCAGAACAACATCCATATCCGGTGAGGAACTCTTGGTTCGGCTGCACCGAGAATGACCAAGGTCCGACTCACTTACACAGTAGATAGGTCCCCAGGGTGACTACAGTTCTCAACGACTTGGCTGAGTCTTTCACACTGTATCCCGTCCCCTTAGCCCAGCTATCCAATTACAATGCAAATCCTATTCCCAGTTTATCCAGCTCTCACTACATTGGGCAACTCTTATGGATTATATTATGCTGTTAATTTTTTTTCTATTATATGGATTGTTTGCAAAACCATAATTCTCTTGGGAGTTAGAATATTTCCATAGATATATATTTTATGTCAGATATTAGACAAATTAATACGTTTTGAATCAGGATGACATGAGTGACATCAGGATGGCAGGAGTGACGTCACTAACAGGTATTTGTAATCTAAGCTCTTCCGGAGCTTCTTGTTTTAAGTATGCACATAAGCTTCCCAAGCTATGATTTTCAGAACTTAAGTTGCAGTCGACCATTCTCTGAGATACCCTTAGTTCATTCCACAACTCCATTCTTTATTTTGATTTGATAATGTGCTAGTCTTTATTCACACTAGCTATCAAACACAATATGCAAAACAAATTTAATGTCATTACCCAAATTTCTTGAAAAGGAAATATGAGAAGAAATGGATACAAAATCATTGGTGCCAGCTTGCAACCAACATTACGTCAAGAGGTAAAACTAGACAATGGTCAGCTAACTAGATTCATAATGCCAGAAGAGAGCTTCAACCTTAAATTTTTAAGCTGAGTTCATTTGATTACCCGATTGAAAAAAGTGATGGAGAACAATCAACTGAAAATGGAAACGAATCTGATAATTTACTTCTATTTCATTTCTAGGTTTAAGAGCATACAAAGAAAAGAAGGTTGAAAGAAACATGCAATCCCATAAAAACAGAGTCTTAACTTCTAATGTTTTGTTTTGCTGCCGGCAATTAATTAATATTTTTGTATGTTAAATATTTTTATAATTAAGAATGCCAAGTTATTGAGTGAGAAAAGCTCAGAGCAGTATGAATTTGTTACATGCCAATTGCCAGTAGTGAACTTTGTACACACTGCATTTGAAAAATCAAGCCTCTACTATCGATTTTAAGGAAATTGTAAAAACCAGCCATATGAGCAATTCCAAATTCATGTCCTGTGCCTATTCCAACCCTTATAGACTGCCAAAAAAACACTCCCAACGGTCGCACCCGATGCCTGTTCGCCCTTGCAATGCCCTTCCCAGCTCAAGTCGACATATTCCCACGCGATTTTACTTCCCCTTTTCTTCTCTTGCCCATTTCTCTGCCCAAATATGCCTCTTCAATGGGATCGTGGGGCATGGATTTCGGTCCCTGCACGCCAGAATCATCCTCCAATCTGCAGATTTGGGTTATCAAGAAGGAGGGACTCCATGCCTATTAAATGCACGACCATCCTCTACATACCTACGCCCATCCTCATTTATTTTGGGCTGTCTCCCCACAGCAAAAGGCAGAACAGTCTCCATTAATGCCCTCATATCAACCTCGTTGGGTTTTTGCCAAAAAATGCCATAACCCAACTTATTTCCCTTCTCTTATGGTTTTGTTTTATTTTATTTTTAAGGTGATTTCTAATTATCAATCATAGAAGCATAAAACGTCAACAAAATCGTAAAAATCACTGGTCAAAACAATTTTTCCCTCCAAAAATCACAATTTAATCAGTCGTGATTTTCAATGATGTTCAACGATTTTTAAGGGTTAAATCATGTAAAAATTGTGAAAAAATTGCTCAACCAACCTGTCATGAAACCTTAACTGTGTCAAATCACTATTTAATTGGGATTGTTGATTTTTAGCACAAAATTGAGCGTTGGCTGCTAGGACATTGTTCACCTTCAAAGATTTGCTAGATTTCATCAAGTTGCTAAAGCAAATCATAGGTAGGCGACTTGGAATGGGCGTATATTTCTAATAAATGTTAAGGACATTAAAATAGAGATGTTCTTTGGTATGCTTCCATGTTTGATGTTAAAGACATTAACATGGAATGGTTAAGAGATGTGTTGTTTTTTTCTTTATATTCCACACTACTGTCATTTGCCTTAGGTTCGTAATAATGCTTTCTATGTATATGAATTCAAAGACACAATTTAGTGGGAAATAGTAAACAATATTATAAGTACTAAGGCTTCTATCTTATTCTCTTAACATATGTGAACCTTATAAGAGTACTTGCCAAAAGTAAATATAGAAAGCCAGACTAAACTGAAATGAAATTCTATTAGCTTGAATTCAACCTAAAGAGGTTTGTTTTCTTGGAATTCTTGTGATCCTAACTATTCAAAAGAATTTTAACATTTCAATTGTCAACAATAATACTAAGGTGGTTGTTTAGATTATCAAGGTTAGGTTGAGACAAATTTCCTTTTCAGATGCTAAAAAAGTGTGATAATTTGGAGCTTCAATTTGACATTTGTCATCATGTTTTAATGACAAGCAAGTAGGGTAGTGACAATTCTATAATCAAGTGGGAAGCATAAGTATATACATAACAATATATAGACATTGTGGAACCAGAAGTAGAATGGTCCCTATCAGAAAGATAAAAAATATCTTGTAGTGCTGAAAAAAATGAACAAAAGTAGTATTTCAAATCAAAATGAAGGATTGCTTTGGTTATATTTGAATTTCCTATATATTCTACATGCTTAATCCTTTGTTAATTGGTGAAACTCATTGCTTAAATGCATGCCCTGCACTTGTTAGAGAACTACATTCCATTTAGGATTGTCATATACATAGAGGTCCAAAATGTAGTGCCTACCTATTCCTAGCATGTGATGTTAGTGGGAACATTGCATTATGTGTATGTTGAGATGTTGGGCGATCACATTTTGGTATTATTGTTCTTTGTTATTCTTTTTTTCTCTGGCTATTTTATTGTTTTGCTTGGTATAAATTGTATTGAAGCGTGTGTGTTATGCTGCCAAGTCCTTGGAAAGGGGATGTATGTATTTCATTTTGGAGGTTTTCTTGAGATGCGTGCATGATGCGGGCTTGCCTTAGTGATTATGATTATGTTTTGGTTCAAGAATATATGTACTAATATAGATGTTGTAATTAAATGCTACCATGAATTGTATCATTTAAATGTAATGAAATTATGGATATGATGTTGTACACCTCTGGGTATTGATGCGATGCTTCGACTATATTAACGTGTTCACTGAGTGGTTACAAGTATTAGGTATTTCTCCACTTGGCTCCACATATATGAGTATACTCCGATAGTGGTTACAAGGAGATGTCACATTGATCGTTTATGTTTTTCCTTACCCGTCATACTCGATCCAAGTGTGAGTCCCTAGTTATTTTACATGCATTGACCCAGATACCTCCATCGTAATGATTTTGGATACTATACCCTCTTTATGGACATCTAATGAATGTGTTGTTGATATCTAGTTAAATTTCCTATTTTCGTAAATTTAGCTACAATTATATGCTTATATGGATTTAATTGTAAATTAATATGTTGAATGATAATTAGGGAATGAATTTAATTAATTATCAAGATTTGGGGATATTGAGGGAGCTTCAAATCGAAGGAAATGGAAATATAATTTATAGTAATTTTTAATTGTTTTGAAAAGGGTTAAATGGAAAAATGTATTCATTTTTATGTTTTATGTTTAATTTTTGCGAGGAATTTAGAGAGGAAATAACCCTCTCCTCTCCAAATTCTTGTTTTTGTGATTGCGAGAGCAATTGTGGGTCAAATTGAGTGAGATTAGTTGCATTCAGATATGATTTGGTAGGAGAACATGCTCATGTGTGATTCATGCATTCATGAGGTGTGTTTGGAGTTTTCTCATTTTATTTTTTGGCTAAAAATGAGATAAGTGTCTCGATCCTCTTATTTTGATTGATGGTTTTCAATTTGAAAGTTTGCAAATGGATTAGTGGTGTTAAAACCTCCCAATACCTTTCATTTTGTAGATTTAGATGTGTGATATGGGAAAAAAGGAATCTAGGGTCTAAGTCACACCTCCTACATCACAATGAAAAGAACCAAAAATGATCACAAAAACCCACTTGGCTACCAACCTCAATAGAAGAGCTAGAATGGTGGATCAAGGTTTTGGTTCTTTCTTTGAGGGATGATTGATATTTGATTAATTGACTATTGATTGACTTATTTTGTTGATGTAAATATGTAACTAGGTCAACTATGAAAATGCAACAAACTAATGAGATTATAGACAAATGCAGAGCAAAAAACCAAAAATAGAGTATAAAGGAGACAAGTGCAGATATAGAGGAACCTAGCATAGAAATATGAGCTTGAGTTGGTAGGATAGGGATGCTGGTGCTCTAGAATTGCAAATGAAAACCTTCAAAAACATAATTCAAATCTTTGTTGGTTCCTATTTATAGGCTCTTCCTTATTGGATTCAATGTCAAAACTTTGTCTGTCACTGATTAATTTCACTTTCCCCAATTTGTTGGCACATGAGACTTGAATGCTTGATTGAGCAATTAGGTCTTCAAACCTCTCCCAAATTCTCTTCAGATATTTAACCTACACACAAGATAGGAGGGAAAGGGTTGTGTCATATAGGGATTTTCCTAAGTCAAACCCTCTTTTGGTGTTTCCACCTTCACAACGACTATGATGATGTAAAAGAGAGCTTACCTTCGATCGAGCAGAGCCTAATGGATAATTGAATGATAATTTGACAAATGTTCCAACTTACGACTCAAATTTGCATTCCTTGATGAACTAAAGTTATTGTACTCATCACCTTCAAGGTGAATTGGTTGCTTAATATGAAGTCATGCAAGTGTTAGTACTCGCAAAACAAATGGACATGAAACATGAATAAACTCACATGAAGACTTGATGAATTGCTAACATGATGTTTGACTGAAATAATGTTGCAATAATTTTGCTAATTATATTCTTGATTTCTTTTTAGGATGCTCAATTGTTCAAATCAATTCACCAAGATTTCAAATGGTGAAAAAGACTTGTATTTATATGCATTTTTTTAATTTCCCACAAGATCAATTACCGGCAAATGAAAAGTAAATTCAAATTTCTAAATGTTAAAATGTCAACAATGAAATATTTAAATTGGGGCCAAAATAGGTTGGACAGGGGTGCTAGCACCCTAGTCTAGACCTATTTTGGGGCTTTTAGTGTCCTTAAATAAATGTTATTAATAATTTCTAATATAACCCTGATTTTTCAAAGATTATCATGAAATGAGTAAATTAAAAGAAAAATTGGGTCCAAGAACATAAGGGGGAGCTAAACCTAGTGTGAAATTGTCAAGGGTGACAATTTATGATGTTATATCTAGTCCCCACTTTAGTGAGTATGAAATTATGCTCACGCTCACACTAAAATAAGGATAAGCCAAGAAGGGTTTTTTATCCAAAAATTGAAGAGATAAAATGACATCAAATCTAGGGGATGTTCTAGCCCCTAGGCTTAAGACCCTATGGCACAACAATGCGAAGACAAAGGAACACACACATAAAGTGTAATGCAACATGGAAAACACAAAGCATACACAATGAAGACACAAAACTAACATAATGCAAACACAATGCAAGCATGCAAAGGGGGTATGCCAATCACAGAATAGCAAGCTATACAAAATTCTTATTAGGATCCATACCCAAGGCATTCATGAATCACAGGCTAACAAAGTTTGAAATTTTCTAGGTGACGAATGAACTAAAAGCATCAAAAGCTAGTGAAGTCCAATATTCACTAGGTGAGTTTGATAAGAAACAACACATGTTAGTGAAGTTCAATATTTACTAGGTGAGTTTTTGAAATGGTAGAAAATGAAAAACAGAAGGGGTAGTGAAGTTTGATATTCACTAGGTGAGTTCTCATGTCAACCATACCAAGAATTATAGTCCCAATAATTTTGGTAAGGTGCTACAAATTATGATCAATATGTCAAAAATGCATGACAAAGTTCAACGCATGTGAAAAAATGAAACACATAATGGAATACATGCCCCTAACTTAAAGTAATTGCTAACGCTAGTTGGGAGCAATTGTCTTTTAAGGTAGAATAAAAATGATACTTGGAATATGATAGGCCATAAGAGCTTGTTTGGAAACCCTATGCCAAATGATATGTTCCCAACAAGTTGACTCATGAGAAAGGGGTTGTCCCCAAAACAAAGCCACATGATTAATAAGAAAAAAGATAACACATAAGGGATCCACAAATCTAAGGTCAGTATAAACAAAAGATAATGTATAATATGATCATGCTTAGAATCGACATCATTCCCCAAATTCTTGTGGAACTACGAACATAATGGAGGAATGATACATAAAGATGACAAGGATTTTGGGTCAACATGGAAGAGGCCTAACTATCTCAACACCTTGCATCGTTTCCAAAAGGAAACACAAGATAAATTGCTAACAACAGAAAGAGGAATAGAGATACAAATAGATGAATATCATGATAGATTCAAACTTTCTTCATATCCTTGTGCCAACAAGAACAATAAAGGTCATCCAAAGAAAACTAACAAACACAAATATACGCCAAGAAACACATTATGAAAGATCACATTACGTGTAGGAAAACACACAAAAACACTCAAGGAGGTACTACACATGTGAGTCAATCTAAAACAAATCATCTGCATTTGAATCTTTCTCCTCATAAATGGAAGGAAATAATATGCTAAAGGAACTACAAGAAATGTGGTACAAGAAGTACCGGGTTCAACATGTGGTGGGTCACTCTCATTAGGAGGATCATCATGGTTTCCCCCATCTAAATTCATTGATTTGGAAAACATAAGAGCTAATTTATTATGGTCTTCTTTTTGTTCTTCTATTTTATATTTAAATTCATCATTAGAATATATCACAATAGGCTGCATGTTAGTACTATCAACATGATTGTGAGTGCTAACATCCATATTTGTATCTAGTGGTCTTTTTATTATTTGTTTTGGCTAAGAAAAATATGGTTCAACCTCATGATTTGGAAAGGGTGGCAGAGTGGATTCAAGCGATGACAAGGATGGATGGGTGGGAGGTATCTCATCATAATTTGGGTGGATGGATGGTTGATCACTAGTCAAGGTTTTATTCTCTTTAGCAAGATGACGAGCCACAACTTGATGTCTTATTTTATATTCTTTTACACTTTTGTTTCATCTCACATGAGCTTCAATTTGTAAAGGAGGGTTTGAATCATTTCCCAACATTGGCCCCTTTTATTCCTTTGTAGGAGGAATTGAGGATACTATCGAAGGTTGAAGGTTGAGAAATCATAGGATTCTTAGGTTTTTGTACAAAAACATGTTTTTTCGTCAGGAGGCACAAATTTGATCCCCAAAGGCTTTGTCGAATGGTTGTCTCATGGTCCTTTATAGGATGCTAGAGGAAAAACCGTGATGTACACGCTAGAATATCGAGGAAGAATACTCAATTCCAGTTGAGGTTCATTCACTACTTGTAAATTAGGAGGAACAACCATTGTAGCCATTAGTCATTGAGGAGCCTTGGGTGAAATGCTGCTAAGGGATAATTCGGCTATACACTTAGCTTTAAAATTTTGATATGACATCAATAAAAAATCCTCATCAAGTTTAATAGGTTGGACTAGTTGAGGCCAAGAGTAATCTAGTGAAAAATTGGCACAAGAGGCTAAAGGCTTAAATCCACTATGGTAAATAATATGTATTTATTCTTCAAATGAGAATTTAAGGAATTTATGAATAACCGATTGGACCGCGTTCATGGAGCTTAGCCATGGATGACTTAATTTCACATGAAATTGGTTTGACATTGGGATTATGGTAAAAGGAACATACAACTGTTTAGGTCTAACTTTTATTGAGAGAGTTATAGAACCAATTGTAGGGGAATAGAACCATCATGAGCATTTAATAATTATTCTAGTTGTTCATAATCATCTTTATAAAGTTCATGCACATATAAGAATTCTTCGGTGATCACGTTCACTACACACAGGATCAATGAGTATTCTCCTTGTGGGTTTATCATTAATTCTACCAGTGATATAAAGAGGACCATCAAGTGCAATTATAGAAGCATCAATATGTGTGAAAGCAATATCAAGTAGAAGATTGCTTTGACCCTTACGAGGTTGAAACTCAATTGTGTTTACAATGTTAGATCATTATGATCATCTTCATTATCACTATATTGGATAAAGTTTATTGAATGGCTTGGTAATGGGTTTGTAAATATTTGTAAGTTTTGATTGGGTGACACAACCAATTTATTTCCTTTGTTATTAATACCACCCAACTGGATTTGACTAGAATTGATGAGGGCATGCACTTGATGCTTAAGACACATACATCTTTATGTATCATGTCTAGGTGTATGATGATATTGACATGAAATAACTTACACAATAGAAGAATATGATAAGAAATATGTTAAAAATACTTGATAATAATTGAGAATAACAAGCCACTTTGAGGGGGGAAACCTCCAAATATCTCTAATGAGAACACAATTTGCAATATAATGATGAAATAAGGCTCCCTACTTTCTATATATACCTTATTTATGCCTAGGATATCACCCAAGTTGACTTAGATAAATATAAGCCCTAGGTCGACCTAATTAACTAAATAACAATATACTAATGATAATATGACTTAGTTAAGAGTTAATATAGCCACAAGATGACTATTCATAGCTTGTTGTACTCTAATATTAAGGGTGTAGCATGCCCCCCTCTTCAAAGAAGCATTGTCCTCAATGCTAAGCAATTTTGGATGCTTATGAATGAACTCCTCGTCCTCCCACGTGGCATCTTAAATTGGTAAATTCTTCCATTAGATGAGATACTGAGTGAATGTTTCTGGTCCTTAGCTTCCTTGTGTGTTTTTGAAGAATAAAATATGGTTCCAATATGATTCTTCTGTCATTGCCTCTTTTTTTTCTACTAGACATTAACACAACCACCATAAATTTTGCTTCATGCAACATGAAACAAGATAACTCTTAAAGAATTTCTTTATGGCTTCTTGCTTGTGACAACATAAGCACTCTATTCTCAAAACAAGAAGGGGAATGTCCCAAAAGTGGTCTTGGGAAAACTCTATCTTACTTTTACTTTCATAAGCATGTAATTTAATCTAGAAGGTATAATAAGATGTTAAAACAACTTTCACAAATGAAGTCCCCTTTCCATTGGTTAAATGATACTAGGATTTAATCCATGACTTTGAGTTCTAGAGAAACATGCAACACTCCAAATTCTATTATTTAACACTTGTGCTATTTGACTTGATAAATATGAGGAAACTAAAATTCTATACAAGTTAATAAATACTCTAAGGATTCAACTAAACATCAATACAATTAATATTACAATCAAATGCGACTATTACACACTATCGTCTATATAAATATCAAAAAAGAAATTCATGACAAGTCCAACAATTTTAGTTCAAATGGATTTTAGCTTGATTTCTTGACTATAATTATATTAAAATTTAAAATTTGATAATAACCTAAAGTTTATTAATGAAAATTAAAAGGTCATAATAGATCTAGAAGCCGGTTCTATGATTTACTCATTTCACAAGTTTTCGATACTATTATTGTTTAAATTCCTTAAACATTAATCTTTCACCATAGAAATATAAACTATTTTTATTTTACCGAAAACTAACTCTCAACTAATTTGTTTTCCTTTAAATAATAACTCTTCCTTTGAGGACCTTTTGTTTACATTTAATAGTTATTAATTTGACATTCAAGGAAATAAAGGTCTACTAGGTATGATAGTTTTTACCTCACTTAAATTGATTTGAATATGTAACTATGTTGATTTACCTTGAAGTTTAAACTTTATTAAAGAATCAAAGTTTCATTTGTGTATAATTAATGTCTTTACTTTTCAAGTCTCTTGAATTTCAAATTGTCCAATGCAACTAATTTTGCAATTTTCTAAAATAATTTTCTAAAATGTTAAATTTGCAAAAGAAATAGATTCTAAGTGTAAACCTAAGGTTCTATTGTCTGGACTAAAAAGTTATGAAAGAAGAGTAATTAGGTATTCTTAATAATTATTTACCCACATAAGCTATAATAAAAAAATCAACAACTATTCAATTATATAAATAATGCTTTACATAAAAATCTATTTATTTATTTGAATCTATACATTCTAAAATCAAAATAAATAAAAACTATTATCTTAAAGTTAGATATTAGATATTGAAATTGTTATTCTTAACTAGTATATTAATACTTGAAATTCCATTCCAGTATATAGATAACTTCAAGTTATCATTATTTACTCCAATTGGCTCAATTTGGATAATAAACTAAGGTTCTATATATTCAAATTAAAGTTTATTGAGAAACCAAAAGAGATTATTAATAATCATATGTTGGTTGAAAATCCATTGTCTCTATCTCAAACTATTTATTTCTCCCTACTTTTCTAATTTGTAATTATAAGAAAAAATTAATATCAAACAATATGTCTTAAAATTAAAATAATTTAGAACTAATTATTACTAATTAAAAATTAACTTGTAACCAACTATAACTCTATAAATGTTGCATACCTCCCTTGGTTTCCCTTTTGAATAGTTCATTTTATCTTTAGATTTCAATTGTTCTTTGTTTCCTAATAGATTTTGTATTGCAAATTTCAAAACGAGTCATTCGGTTTCATTGATTAGATATACATCTTACAAATTACAAACTTAAAAATTATATATATTTAATAATATGTATATATTATATATATAACTTTAAAAATATTTTATTCTATATATATGTTCTTTTCTATAAATAACTTCCAAAATAGTTTATTCAATTTTTAGATTAAATATTTGAATATGAAATTGTTCATAGTGAAATAAATGATAAAGTGGAATGGAGTCTAAATTTTTACATATATATATATATATAATAATTTTATTTTTTCATACTTATTGTTGGTCAATTGTGGGGTGCCATGGAGGTCGAACCCCCCTATGGTCACTACCCACGGAAAGGGGGGTTGCAGCTCCTCCATGGGCCACAAGCCCTTGGTTAGGCGGTTTGTGCAAAAGCATGGTTGACCCATCCTTTCCCTCTTCGAATTTTAGTTTTTTTTTTTTTTTGTATTTTAAAATGTTTTTTATATAGACTATATATATGGGTAAGCACCACCTTAGGGGGTAGCTCCATTTTATTCCTTTAAAAACAAGAAACAAGATTATAGAGACATTTCAACTTAATGATACAAATATCCCACCCTTGTTGCTATATCCAATAGCCTATTTACATCAACCTGAGAAATCAACCTAGGATTATCACTTACAAAGGAGAGAAATTCACCAGTATTGTACAACTTTTCTACCCCTTTCTTAAACAAGTTCCAGGCTTTTTACATCTTCACTTTCTACTTTTATGTGCTCACATTGAAGATTCCTAGCATCACACCAAAGCTTGGCAACACTTCCATCCTGCCCACCACTCCTATTACTGAATTCACTAGATTTTGTTGCACCACCTTCCCCGCTATCTAAATTCCCCACAACTTGTGTGTCAAGACCTACACATACACAACAAAAAATCTGTGAAAAATTAAACCATCATGATTGTGGCCCTCAAACCACTAGTCATCACCTATTACCTTCATAATTGCCTCACATTCGTTCTCATCAACCTTCTGAAACATGCATTTCACTTGCTCCTTATGGGTTTTAATTTCCCACTTGCACGTTACACCAAAGGAGACATCTTGAACCCGTGAAGAAGTCATATTTTATAACAAACTTTCTTTGCCTTGATTTCTAATGCACCTCAATTGCTTTATATTGATGATCCTACCACTTGATGTGGCAAGCCAAAACCACTTTCGAGGACACTCATCTGCATCACTAAGAACTCACATGCCAATGTCTTACCTACACATCCAACACTTATACCCTTTTGACTCCCTACTTCAGATACCACATACCAAAATTACTAGAAACTGAAGATTAAAATTACTCTGAGATTCACCCCAAATCAGACTTAATAGCTAATGACACTATTAATTATCCATCAAAGGCTCAATCTTTTCAAATCATTGTCACACCATTTTGAATTCAGGCTTGGAGCATCTACCTGAAAAACATCACTGCCACTCCTTACCTGATCTCGCATCAACATCGAATCCTCATCTAGATTTAGTGTACTTATCTTTGCCAATTCTTGTGTCTTTTTGTTGGGATATGGTTTTGTACACCATTGCATAAATTGATTTATTATAATGTTGTAATTAAATAATTATTTAGTTGTGATGCACCTTGGTGGTGTGGTTAATCACATTAGGTAATTATTTTGGGACCACTTGAATGTTATTATTTAATGTGTGGGAGACATGTGATAATAATTTAATATTGGAAAGATATTAAATAAAGTGAAGTCTTAGTACCCAATATTAAATAAGGGGTTAGTGGTTTTGTATTCACATGGTTTTGTGGTACATGGTTTTACCTTACCACTAGTTGTATTTTGTGTGAGCTTGTGTTTATAAAAGTAAACACATATGTAGCGGTTCAGGTTGGTTGTCATTATTGAGTCTTTCTGAGGAGTGCATTCGTGAAGCATGGCATAGGATGTGTGGATTCATGCTTGGACACATGGGAATGCATTAGAAGGCTTGATTCTTTATTACTAAATCTTATATTGGTTTATTACTAAATAATATGATGGAGTATGTATGCTTTTGGAGGCTGGGTCTTTCCCTCTTGAGGGTTTTCCTAGGGTATATCTTGTGTTATCTTGTGGCTTGTTTATTTGATCTATGCATTTGATTACTTGTATGCATATTTATCTCTCATGGGTTATGTAGGAAATGAATAAGAATGTGGGTTGACTGCAATATTTCCTAACAAGTGGTATCAAAGCTTTCATAGTTGAAGAATTTTTGTTATAACGCTAGTTTGAGAGTTTTTGCAAAGTTGAAGCCATGGACATGCATGTAGGGTTTAATGTATTACAAGATATAGAACACATGTTGTAGGTGTTTGTATGCAGATTTGGGCTTTTTGGTTGTCAAGATTTATTGGATTTATTGTAGATCTGAAGTTTTCCAAATTTGGGTGAAAGCGAGTTTCTTGGTTTGAGTTTTCACATGAGGTTTTTGTAGGGGAAATTTCATAGATGGCCTCTTGAGACAAAATGGACCTCATGGTTGGATTTAGGTTGGCCACAAGACAAAGATTGACATAAAATTTGAACTATTTTGGAAAAGTTGAAAAAAATGCAATTTTGTTTTTAGTCGTATAGCCTTTTCGGCCACCCAATTATGCCTGTTAAAGAAAAATATTAAATAAATTAAATAAATCCATCATTGAAAAGGTCCGCAAAAAATATTATGTTAGGTTATTAAAAATTTCTGAAACCCTGCAAAATAAAAATCAAATTGTTTAAAAAATGCATTGAAAATTTTTATTAAAAAAATTATTTTATCCATCAGCTGATTAAAGCTTTAAAGCCAAATTTCAAAGGAATTTTAATAAGAGTTTATAAGGGGGTCGGGTCCGGACGAGAGTTATAAGGAGTTTTTAAATTTTAAAAATTAAACCAAATTTTATAATTTGGTTAGGTCCAACAATGCCGCCCAAGTGACTCTGCCACCACTGACGGGCCGCCCAAGGGCCACCCCTACACCACCTATACACCAAATTAGTCTTTTCTAGCCTTTTTTTCAAACTTGCATAACTTTTTCCCATGATTTTTATTTTTTGACTTCTTGTATTTGTTGGAAAGCTCTTTCCATGCTCTTCGTTGTGGAGTTGGTTTGGTTCCCTAATTTTTCCATTTTGATATGTTTTGGAGGTCTGAAACACAAATGTTCTCGTTTCCACTATTTTAAGCATAACTTTTGCATACAGAGTCATATTTTTTATTTCAAAGAGGCATTGAAGAGAATTTAAAGTGTACTACATAGTGGTTTAGATTATTTATCAGTGAGTACTTGGTTGATCACTTGTAGGAGCCTAAGATTCAGGGTGTGATTGTGTGAGCATCCAAATGAGTCAAGAGGCGAAACCTTGAGGGAGCACATGTTTTTATATGATATTTATGATGGTATAGTTGATTATAAAATTGGTTCTTCTAGGTATAAGTTTATAGATGTTTTTTAGAGCTGGACTTTGATGGTGACAGGTACATAGGTTGTCTTCGATTTTGAGGATATGGTTGGACATGGTTTGAGACATGGAGTTTCATATGGGGGATAGTTGAGTGCAGGTACTTGATGATGGCTATGGTTATGGTGTCATGGGTATGTAGGTACATTTATGCATTGTCATGACATGATCGTGTATGTGGTTGTTTGGTGGTGATATGGTTTGGTATTAGGAGATTGCACTTATCTTCTTGATGCTTATTTGGTTCCTTGACTATGATTTCTCATTTGTGGACATGGTTGGGAAATCAAATCTATGGTTGATTTGGTGTTTGAGTCTTGATGTCTACAAGATTATCTTCTTTGATATCTCAGTTTACAGGTTACTAATGTGATGAGTTTGCATGTTTCAATGGTTTGGATCTATGAGTTATGCAGCTTGTAGGTGTGTACAACCTATTGGGTTATAGTGGGATGAATCGGATGTGGAATATCTATATTCACCAGGTTTGATTCATTGTTGTTGTAGATTTCATTAGTTGGCCTTGTCTATGGTTATTTGTGCATTGGTATGTTGTTTTAGGATTGAGAAGATGGATGATTAGAGTACTTGATTAGTCGAGTGATGGGACTTGTAGCATGTGGTTTGATCACAATGTCATGATAGCTTGTTACATTCATTGGTTATACACTTTCAATGGGAGCTTTTTGACAATGATGACTTGGAGGTGTTGGATTGTTTTGTGATATTTTGTTGGCAGTTATATGCATCTTCTTGGCTTGGAGATCTTGGTTTACTTGTATGTTATTGACATTGCAGTTGAGTGTGTGTAGACCTGGATGATCTTCATGGAGGAGATGGTTGTCATGATGCCAAGTGTAGCACGTATCACAATTCAGTGGGAGTTGTTGGCAGTGACAAGGATGCATCATTGGTGGTGGTTATATTCATGTGATTGGAGATATGTTGGCATGATATGTGTTCTCTTGAGACTAGGATGTATGCATTGGTGCATGTGATCTCCTACGAGGAGATGGTTAGATCATGTTGTCATGATAGGTTCCTGATTCTGTGGTTGGAACTTTGACATTGGTCTTGGTAGTTCTCTTTATGTTGAGTACATTAATCATTTGCTTGATTACTATATGATGGTGCTATGTTGCATTTGGAGTTTGGCATGTATTGATTGGTTGCAGGTTCTCATGGATGCTTGGAGATGTAGGTGATGGTTGGAGTTCTCTTGTGATTAGAGACATTTTCTTGAGATGGTTACTCTATGGAGGTTTCGGAAGGAATATCGAGGAGCTTTCAGCTAGATATGGACATGAGTTCATGTTGGATCAATAGAGGAGATTGTTCTTTGAGTCACTAGTACACAAACAACAATATATGACTAAATAAGCTACTAAAAATTGCATATAAATGACTAACTTTAGTCACGTGACTATTAGTGGTTTATTTGTAGCCATTTATAAAACCACTAAATTTATGACTAACAAATTTTAGTCATTTATTTAGTCATTGATTTTAGTCATTAATTTGGTCATTGATTTGGTCATTGATTTAGTCACTTATTTAATCATATTTTTTAGTCATTAATTTTAGTCACGTCACTATTTTAGTGGTTTATTTGTTGTCATTTATAACATCACTAAATTTATGACTAAACTATTTTAGTCATTTATTTAGTCATTGATTTGGTAATTGATTTAGTTGTTAATTTAGTCATTTATTTAGTCATGGTAGTCATATATTTAGTCATTAATTTAGTCATATATTTAGTCATTAATTTAGTCATATATTTAGTCATTAATTTAGTTATAAATTTAGTCATATATTTAGTCATTAATTTAGTCATATATTTAGTAATTAATTTAGTCATTACTTTAATCATTAATTTAGTCATTTTTATTTACTGGTTTCCATTAATTGGTAGTAAATATAGTCATGAAATGAATAATTTATTAAGTACCATAAATTTTATAATGCAAAACTAATGTAATATTAAATTTGAACTAAAACATAAAAGCAAATAGAAATATTACATATACGAACAAGCTACAACATGCTAGAATTAAAAGATTGATTCAACATCATGATAAATAAAGGTAATTTGCAATAAAAAATTTAATGCATATATATATATATATCAAATTACAAGATGTCAAAGTTGTCTAAGAGTATATATGTAAATATAATAAAAAATGTCAAAGTTGTCTAGGAGTTTCCAACTCTTTCAAATACACCATGATAATTAAGATCCCTGAACAACACATTCAAAATACTACATAAAGCAATGAGCCAAGATGTCTAACATTAACTAGTACATGATAAACATGTTCAACTATGTGATTTTCTACAAATATTTTAGTGGCCATCGTGTGAAGTTTCCCTCTTTCTCTTTCAGATGAACAACTCCATCTGTTTTGTAATGCCTCATCTCATAACCTAAAGAATGTTGCATTGACCATGAAAGTGTAATTATTAAATTTTTTAAAAGTGTAAACATGAACTTTACTAATGAAAACATTCCCTAAGAAACGCGACGATGCACTACATGTAAATCCCATAGATGACAAAAGTAATTAACATAGCATGTATTTAATTCTCATAAACTTAAGAGCATACATTCATTAACAAATAAATTATGTCATTAAAAAACAAATATGATTATTTCATTACATTGCAATTATAATAATATTTACAATACTCATTTCTAAATGAGGTAGGTCATATAAAAGAGTACAATTACATATTACAAAATTTTCTCCTCGAATTCAATTGAGGAGTGATACAAAAATAAGGATTCCATTGATACAAATGAGAAAGTACATTTTCACATATGAGCTCTCCATCCAAGAAGTACTTGTCGCCACCGACATGAACTAGGGACCCAACGGTGTAAGGTGCACATTCCACCCAACCAAGTGGTACCCGTAGGCCCACCCCCCATGCTAGGAGATAGTAAAAAGGTTCCCTAGACATAACCTACAAACCCTAGACACAAGCAATACCATAGACAAAACTATAAAAGTACAAACTTAACTTATTGGTTACATTGCTTCCAAAACTGAATGATCAAATACACTAAGTTCACAAAGATATTGTTATTATAGGTGGAGTGTAATCACAATGTTGCATAGGTTACCCGGGCATTCCTTCTTAGGTTCCGGCCCCCATCTTGGGTTACTCTGGTAACCTCTTACGAAACCCCACCCCACATGCAATCTGTTGTGAATCGAATATCTTTCATAATAACAAGATATCAATTTTTCCATTCCAAGCCTTCTCGATTCATTCCCAAGTCTGAACTAGCCCTTGAGTCCATGAGTGAGGCTTATTTATTCTAGTTAAAGGTTTTAGACTACCTAATGTGTTGATTTAGTTTTCACTGATTAACTAACTCTACATGAGTTACCCTGGCACCACTTTGTGTGTCAGCCCTCATTAAGAGCCACTCCCCTAAAAATAACATAAGGAATCTAATTCCACTAACTAAGGGTAGAAAAGGTACACATAAACTAACATCAAATACCAAACATATAACAACAGACATCACGACCTATTCATATAACCAATTGTCTAATCCAAATATAACCATGTGCACTACCCTAGTTTGTTCAAAATATGAAACCATCATGAAAACAACTCTCTTTCAAGAAATTACATTTGGAAGACTTATATTCACAATTATCCCTCAATTTGTCCAAACAATCATGAACAGAAGAAAATACAACTTTAAATGCAATCCAGACAAACATTTAACTAACACTAGGATTTCCTATATCCAACTTTCATTTCAAGATAATATTGATACTACTTGAACCAAAATATACTATCTTAATACAATTTCTTTTTCAAACATATAATGCATTAGAATCTATTTGTTTACTACAACTTTCCAATAATAATTAAATAGTTATCATCCTCCTCTACAAAACATTTTAATATAAAAACAACTTGTTTCACTCTTTTATTAAAAGATCATACATTTAGAATGTATATATGCAATTTTTCAATATATATTAAAATTAAATATAAAAAATTTACAACAAAATTAAATAAAATATATATATATACATATTATTCACATTTAACCAAACTCGTATATGACAAAATCCATATAAAATAAATTTTGAAACTAATAAAATCGAATTCTCTATACATTAAGGGCGACATAAAAGGAAACTAGGGTTTCCACGGGCCATTTACACAGCCGGCCCATATGGGGCCGTGGCTGTGTTGGCAGCCTGAGCGCTGCCTATGTGGGTAGCCCCGACTGCCTCCACAACCGTTGCCCTTCATGGGCGGCTGTGGGGGTGGCCCCTGTGCCCCCTCCCAAATCTTTAACAATAATATTTCATTTAAATAAAAACAAATAAATAACACTACGATTCATTCGCCTACGTTTTCTTTTAATCCATTTTTATTTTATTTCATGCCCAATTTCGCCTGTACGACGATTTTTATTGAATAAAATTTTTAAGAGTTTTCTACATAATTTTCAAAGGCATATTCTATGTAAATAAGCATGTATAAATATATTTTAAATATATATATATATATATATATATAAAAACAATAAATCCAAAAGATTGCTCGAGAAGAGAAAATTTTAATAAAGAATTTTCTACGAGAAGATTTTAATCAAATGATACTGAGGTTTTCATTTTTCTCAATTTAACAGAGGGTTTTCAATTTCCATAACCGAAGATTTTATTCACAATCTAGATTCTCAAAATCTTTTCTACAAGAAAAGTTTAGCAAAATTCTTCCCAGAGGTTTCTGTTTCCTCTAAATTTAACACCAAATTTAACAGAGAACTTCATTTATAAATATACGGAGATTTCCTCTGTTTCCCTTTAAGAATCTTCTATTGTTTAATAAAACCTTCTATGTTGTTCTCTAATTTTACTATAAAATCTTGTTTCATAATTTATACAGAGAGGTAACAAATTTTCTACATAAATATTTTCAATAAAAATTTATCGACAGAAGCTTCAATCAAAATTATTTCTTCTACAGGCAATCTTTTAATTTTACAAATTAACAAAACTTCTACAAATTTAAATCTTTATTCAAACAATCTTTTCAAATCACAAAACTAAATAAATAATAGCAAAGAACCTGTATTCCTGTAGCTTGAAGAATTGACCGTTGAAAGAAAGCTTTGCCTGCTGTGTGCAACTTCCAAAGCCCTTTTCAAATCCCCACTTTCCAAAAGAATGCAAATTACTGTACCATAAATAATCCTAGATCTTCTTCCAAAATTTAAAAATCAAAACCCAAAAGAAATCACAAATTTTCCAGCAATACTCTGTTCCTTTTCTTTTCCGTGAAGTGCTTTCTTGCCTTCCCAATTCTGACAATATTCTCCCCGAGAAAATCCTCAACAAGAATTTTTCATTTAATTCAACTAACACACATGGAAAATTAAGAAAATATCTTCTAACAAACTCACAGATATTTTCTTCTAACAATTATCAAGAATTTATTTTATTTTATAGAATTTAAAATTTCAAAAACTAATTTCTTTCTAAATACATATTTAAAATTTTCATTCACACAAAAGCATTTAAACAATATTTAATCTATTCTCTCAATAAAAGTAAATTTAATCAATTAATTAATTTATTTAATCAAATAACTTTAATCATAATGATTAAATTATTTTACCAATAAACTAATTTGATTAATTAAATAAAATATGAAGCTTTTATCTATAATATTTAAAATTAATTTAAATAAGCATTAAATTATAAAGAACTTTAATCTAATATTAAATTCACAAAATAACCCTTGCATAACAAATAATCAAGACAAACACAGACAAGACAACCAAAAATACCAGACCTAAACTGATGACATACTATGACTAGGTTTGAGGCTAGACTAGGAAAAACTTCGTTACTATCTCCCAATCAACATTACCGTTGAGTCTAGACATGCTCAGACCTATGAAACCAGGTGGAGTCAATGTTATGTACCTGCAATCCTGCAATCAAACATATAACATGCATATATATAATCCATGATTCAAACACACTGTGAGGAAAAAATCGTGGAAATCACAGGGCACTCGCAAACGAGTGTTGCAACTCCATTCTCCTCACCAATACAATATCACATCAAACTGGAAAAATAAATATCAATTAATCCACCATAAGTATATATAGCAATAACATTTCAAATAAACATCTATGCTAACATAAAGCATGTCAGAAATAATCACCATCAAACAATGTATCATCACATTATAAAATAAATCCACCATCGCTCTACAATAAGCGATCAAATACATCAAAACAAAATACCAGGGTCTATCAAAGTGAACCATACTATCAGAAAACATAAGAAAAAATGGAGGGGTACTACATATTTTATCTTCAAGTTGACTCCCTAACTTTATCCCCTTCTTTAAGTTTATCAATACATTTCTACAAAAAAAAAATAAAATAACACATTATATTACATAGGTAATGACTACCCTTGTTTGCATAATAAAACAACCATTACTTACTTAAATAGTACTTGCATGTGTGTGTTAAAGTAATTGCAAAAGGAAAATTTCAAAAATAATTGCAATGATCAATCTAATTTACTAAAAAACCATTACAATGTTACTATTAACTTCATGCTAATCAGATACAAAGGCCGCAAATATAAACACTACATTACCATGCACGCAATATGAGAGCACTACTAACATAACCCCATGCATTCAAAAATCGAAAAAAAATCAGATTTTAAAAAAAGGTAAAAAATTGTAGAACAAGAGATAAAAACTTTTTTTTTGAAATTGAAAAGCATTTCCATAGCCTAGAGATATAGAGAGAAAATAAAATAAAGAGTTTAACTAATGAATTGTAAAAAATAGATTTATGTAGTTTATAGTCATATCTTTGATTACATTGCATTGCACACCTTTCAAACTCAAAGCATTACTTCACATTGCATAACTAATAACTAGATGTTGATAGATGACAAAATTTCAATTACAATAATATAGTTTTTACAAAGCCAACCTAAGTAGTTATGCAATTACTTCACATTGCATAACTAATAACTAGGAGCAACTGCCAATTGCATTTTCTTGTCATGGAATTCTATGAGACCACATTTCTTTGAGACATTTTTTCAAACAATTCACTGCCTTGTCTATGCTACCACATTTTCCATTCATGTCTACCAAAGCATTTTGTCAAACAGCTCACTACTTTGGAAAAAATCTATCAAAAGCATAATAGTAAGCATGAGACCATAATAGTATGAGGCTCCATAAATCTTTCCCTGTCCCTAAATAAAAATTAGCACTATCAGCCTAACAATGCCTCATCGGCAAAAACCCCATTATAGCCTCACCGATGGCCCAATGAAAGTAGCTCATAACCTGGTATCGGTGTAACAATACCCTATCGAGTTGACTACTAAGGCGCTCTCCCCAATAGACCGAAAAAATCAACAAAAGTAAGCACATCGCTATGACACATGAACATTGATGGAACAAATGTTTGCATTCCCCCGATGGCCCGATATAAGCATGGATTATCAAGTTCATAATGTATATCGGTGGAGTTGGGGTGCATCGAGGTGATGTTATCTGGTGTCTCGCCGATAGACCTAAGTAAATTTGTTCATTGGTGGAGAAGGTGGCTATCGGTGGAATAAGAATCACAATCTCACCGATACGACAATAATGATTATTCTAACTGATGTGACATCCTGATGAATCGTCAAGATAGTTGAAATTAATGTTCTCCCCTTATGACAATACTGAAATAGGTGGTGCATTTAGGGAGCTCTAAAATGGAGTACTTGCAGGTTTTAATTCTTGAAGTGAATGAGAGAAGTGTGTGGAGTCAGGTGGCAATGATGACTGACGCATGCCAAGCATTTATGGAAAGGAATGTGAATGAAGTTATTAAATTATTTCATTTCATTATTTCATTATATTCTCAAGGCATTACTTACTCGATGCTCCTCTACTGTGGCAAACAATAGGTGTGAAAATGGTGTACAGGAGGTGGTGGCTCTGTCGCTACAAAGGTGATGGAGGCTGGTTTCATGCTTAAAATGAAGAAACAACTCTCACACTTTTATGGAGAACCATCGGTAAAGAGACTGATGGGGTGTTTCTTGTACAACGATGAATGATTAGTGTAGTCAATGCAACTAATTTTGGGAAGAGGATTTGGTTAGCTCACGCATAGGTATAGAACTAAAATGGACATTTATTCACTCATAAATGGCTTGGGGCTTAGATTTGGGAGAGCCGATTGAAGTTGTGAAAAAGGTCATGAAGGCACTAGTGCATAAGGATTATCTGAACAACTTGGACTCACTGTTGGAATGGACGATTCTAGGAGTTGGGATGGATATCGATGAGGAAATTGAAAGTGAAGAGGATGAAGAAACATTCAAATGCATACCCTTTGTGAAATGGCCAGAAGGAAAAAGTAAAGCCAGATGGAGAGAGGGAGTAGCACGCGGGTGGGAGGCTCTGAAATTGATTGTGGAATTAATAGAGGTTTAGGCAATGGTAAAGAAGGCAAAGGTTGAAGCGAAGCAGTTGAAGTTGGAGCAGCTAGAGAAATTGGAGCAGTGACCTCATAGGAAGAGGAAGAAGAATGAGACCTCTATGGAAACTATGGCGAGTAGCTCATTTGTAGCTCTACAGTTAACATAATCCTCTGCCATGAATTTGATTTTTTTGGCTATCTATAGTTAGTTTTGGGGGGTTTAACAAAACTATGGGCAACAAAAAGGAGTTTTTGGTTTGTAGGGTAGTTAGTAGTTATTTGTAAAAGACGGTGAATGTAATTTTTAGTGAAAATTTTGATTATGAAATAGTTGTTAAGGACTAGAAGTGAAGTCACTGCAGATAAACTGTGAATTTTGAAAACAATGAATATATAAACTCTCCAGCCATACAACTATAATCTCAAAAAAGATTGTAAATAAGGAAATTAATAGTTTGAATGCAAGTAATCTATGTCAATTTTCAAACATTAATATTCTCCAGTTGTCACCTAAACCTGATTTAATAATTAACAAGCACTTACTGGTAATCATGCCTGCCCACCATAGTGGCTCATATAGGTAAGAATAACCTCCCACTCCTACAATAATTTTTTCATGGTCACTATTAGTATGTAAAAATAAATTTGGAAAGAACAGAGTTGCAAAGATAGAATAGAATGAAGACTCTAAAGACGCTATTTTCACATTGTAGCTTTCTAACAATCCAACATGACACTGAAGCTTAGTGTTTGATTTTTGTTCAACATAAAAACAAGAACTGAGACATGGGATAGAACACTGAAATCAATTTGTTTTTCAAAATAAGTTAGTATACTCAAATGTGAAAGGAGATGAAAGCATAATCAAAGAAATGTGTTAAGAGGGTGCCTCCATTTATGTGTAGTACAGGTGGCAATTGTCTAAATTTTGAAGTTCAATATTGAAATTTTATTTAAAATTGAAATATAAATGTCCTTAGTTGATCAAAAGTAACTAGTAGATAAAGCTAACTAGTTCAAGGTATTCACTATCATATTTACACATTCCCTAAGTATCTACTAAACCAATAAATCTTGTGTAGAATGTATATATTTCTAATTTGAAGATCATATTTACAGTCATGGAGAGTTACATGAGGTGTAGGTCAAGTCTCTAGCTGATATATAATTGGTGCAAATCTAAGGTCTTAAATTTTCCTGCCCAATAATATTTATTCCAATCTTTAAATGACATAAAATATTGAGGCTTATCCTTTGTTGTTCTCAAATTCTCAATCAAACCATCTAAACCATATCATACTAAAAGTCTGTTGTCAGGACCAAAAAATGTAAGTTTTGAGACTCCCACTCAATCTCAAGGCCAAAATCATAACATCTGGCTTAAAACAGGTACAAACAAAAATCTTCAAATAGTACAATGATATCTTCAACAAAACCCTAAGTACTTAAATCCTTCCATGGTTTTTGGTTGATGTAATTAAATTATCACAAATGATCTAAAAGGTCAAAGGGCTTTCATTTTTCTTGTAAGTTGTAAGCCCTAAAAACAAGTCAATTAGTCATTAGGGTAAATACATGACTAGAACATGGGTGAGGTAACAGTCATCAAGGTGATTACATGACTCGAACAAGTTTGAGGTAACAAAAGGCATTATACCTCTGTCATCATCACCCAAATCAAGATTTGAGGCAGGCGAAGGAATGTAGCCTACTCACTACTTTTGCACAACAAACTTTAATCTATACTTTCTTGATAAATGTTCTAAAAAATAATTTCATATGACCACCAAAATAATTTCATCACAGTTATATGATTTGTCATCAACACCATCTCATCACAAAACCATCAGTTATAATTTAATCCTGATTGAGGAAATACATACCTGATACATCCTCTTCAATACAAGGTGAGCTCAGTCACTTGTTCAAGCCAACAAGTACTCCACAACCTCTCTCCTCCTAGAAAGTAACACCCCTTGAGTTCTCTCAATGGACCCTTCTTCCCATCGAGCTTCAATATTTTGGAAAGTTTTTGATGCAAAGCAATTTGGCTTTGAAAAAATCATCACAAAACAAGCTGATTCAAACAACCAATTGATTCACAAAACTCTTCCAAATTACTCCTTTGCAAAAACTCTTCAACTCATCTAGTAGGTCTATAGACCCATATTTTTTACTTTATCTCACAATGAACCACTCAACAATCAATCAACAATTTTTAGATGGGAAAACTCTCATCTAACCTCTGTAACTAAAAAACCCTCACTTTACACTAGCTTGGGGTAGGGTTTATTGAAAAATGACATTACCAACCTCTCACAGCTCTGTCACTGCCTCCAACACTCTTCATTATGCCTGCACATGCTTACAATATGAATTGGTCAATCATGATCTTATTAATGACTTCTAGACTCAAAACTTAAACTGACCTAAGACCTCCATGAATCTGTTGGTGTAATTAATTAATTAATTAATTATTACACTAGCATAAGTTAACTTAGGTCTTGCATTTAATCATTAAGTCCTAGGTTGCAATCATTTAATAAATGGGATAATATTCCCTTCCTTATTTGTAGGAGATAAGATTCCTTCTAGAAGATGAGTTGTCCTTCTAGAACTTATCTCAACATTTAATGATCATTTAGATAGGGTTCACATGTTGTCACATGTTAGATTATAACACTTGGCAACATCTCATGCATATTAGGGTTTTCCTCTTGCCTATATAATCAAGCATCTTGTTCATTTGTAATATATCGATCAATCAAGATATCAATCAGATGTCATATCAATATCATATCAATAGAATCTTTAATCAGCATTCCATTGTTGCAACACTTCTCTTTGTGGTTGATTATCTTTCATGGCTAAAGTCCTGCATTGAAGATTCTAGAGCTTCAAGGGTTGTGCATCATCCATTCATCATCTCAACATGGTATCAGAGCTAGTCCATTGAAACATCAACCCTTGATCCAGGAAGTTTGGAGTGCAAGATTCAAGCAGGCTTAGGGTTTTATATTGCAAGATAGTTGGCTCTACCCGGGAGCCAAGCTGATTTCTGGTGCAGATCAGGACCTCTCTGACCTCTCCATTACATCCAGAAGGCCTCACAACCCATAGATCACCTATCCATTTGTCAAAATCAGAGACATATCATCCAGGAGCCAGTTGAGGTATTATTTAGGGTTTGCTTTTTTGTACTATCCATACAAGTCTGCTGTAAAAAATCTTCATGTTTAGTCATCCTCCAAGGCAAATTTTTTTTAGAAAAAAAAAAAATTGGCTATTTTTCGGGCATTTTTTCCCATAGTTCTGGCACAAATTTCACTTGCAGAGTTCGACCTGCAATTAAAATAACCATTCAGCAGAAATATTTTTTTTCATGGCTATAGTTGTGTTTTTTTTTTCGGTGGTCGGCTTCAATATTTTTTTTCTGCAGATTAAAAATCGGTATTTAAAATTTGAATTGCAAACCAAATTGCAATATTCAAATTTTTCTGTCGGCATCCACCGACAGTCTGCCACTAACCCTGCATCATCCTCCGCATCACTGGTGTCGGCCTGTCACATTGCTGACCTATCGTCGGCTTCGTTTTCCAATCGACCGAGCTCCGTCGACTGCTGGTGTCCATCCCAAAGTTTGTTCCCGACCACCGTCGCCGACGCCGGAGTGTTCTCCTGGTGACCGCCCGTTCACTGTCAGCCACCGGCCACTGCCACCAACCAAAGACTCCAGCCCCGGTTCCATTGCCGACCATGGGCTCCATTTAACTCCGGTGGTGTATCCTCCGCCGGCCACGCCACCAGATCCCGCCGCCTTTGCACCGCTCCGATGCCACCATCCGGGCGAAGCTTATTTTTTTCTGCCCGCCAGCCCCGAGGTCATATCAGCGACCGGGGGCTTATTTTTTTTAGCCCCAGATGCTTGATTCTTGCACCTATTTAGCCTGTTCAGATCAAATTGCAATTTTTTTTCCAAGGGCCATATCTTTGTGCCACGATATCAAAAATCTGCAAACAAGATATCGACGGAAAGAGAATTCAGAGCACTATCCAGTGGTGCCATTTATTTTGTAGGATTTGTTTGCTATTCAATATTCAAGTCAACTGAATTCAACCCTCCATTCTGGACTCAAAAGTGCATATCTTCGCATCAGATTATCGGATTTTAGAGATTCCAGTGGCATTCGAGAGATATTTTAGTGCATTTTTTTCAGTCCAGTCATCTTCTTTGGTTTTAGCACCAGGTATCTTTTTTTGGTTTTTTGATTCCTGTGACATCCTGAAGCTTGAAGAAGAATTTTTTGATCTCGAAGGCATATTCTCAGTTGCATATCTATTTGGAAGTCTTCTATTCTCTGTTGAAGGTTAGTGTCTTTGTTTTTTGTGGAGAAATTTTCATTATGGGGCTTGCATATTTCTCTCCTCCTTTGGTTATGTTGCACAAGGGTAACTATTCGCAATGGTGAGATGGGATCTGTCACCATCTTCATTCACTTGATTTGTTGCCATATCTATTTGGTATAGTTCCTCATCTGAGTGAAGGTATCTATGAACTTGCTTGGAGTTGCAACAGGTACACTGTTTTGGAGATCCTTGAGATGCAAGTTGATTTCAATGTTTTGAATGCTATTGATCATTGTGATTGTCCTCACATTCTTTGGATTAAGCTTTGGGAGATCTATGGAGATTTAGACACTCCACCATTCCCCGATGATCATGATTCAAAATGTCATTCTTCAGATCAGGTTCCCCATGATGCTATTGTTGTACAGAAAGTTGATTGCCTTGATCTTTCCAAAGAGGTTGAGAAGGTTCCTTTTGGTCCTTCTTCTTCATCAAAGACAGTTGGTATCCCTTCACATTCAGTGATTCTTTGTCCAGAATCATTGATTGAGGCTTCCACTATCATCATCCATCAGGACACATTCCGCTTTCCAGAATTGACATCATAGGATGGCTTTGTTTTAGGTATCACTGCCTTGGCTACTTCTACAGGTTTGGAGACAATTCCTGAGGGGGTATCACTCCTCTATTCAGATTTGGCTTTGGAGATTTGTTTTAAGTCTCCTCATTCTTTTGTCTCGACCTTGATTGGGAATTTAGAGACCATCTTGGAGGCACTTAGTTTCTCTTCAGAGATTTCATATCCATGACTTCTTCCCTGTCATTTCATTCAGGACTTGAGGTTTCTTCAGCATCCACCATTGGATTTTCTTCTTCCTAGCAGGAGATTTGTGGTTTGGACACCTTCGTTGCTTCAAACTTCTTTCAGTGGTTTTGAGGACACTTCATTCAGGGGGGCTATGAAGTCTCCATCACATCCATCATATTCATTCCATCTTTGTCTTTGGATATTGTTCGACATCAGTTTCTGCATCATCTTGGTTTGTCACCCTCTTCATTGATTGTGACATCTTTATCAGGCAAGGAGACACTTGAGCAGAGTTTCGAGACATCATCATCCATTTTCATCTTTCCTTCCTTCAATTCCTATCCGGAATGGGAAGCATCTCTACACTTGCATTTGGTTTTGTTTCTTCTGAAAGGGAGACAAGTTGTTTGTCGACATTAGATCTTGTTTTGTCTTCAGACACTTACCTTTCTTGCAGGTGATCTCATCTTTTGGGGGGGCTATTTTGTCTCTCTCTTTCCTCCCTATGGGGGGGCTCTTGATTGTATTATATCCATGTGAAGGATGGTGTCCTTGGGGCGTATTTGGGAGTCCTCCATCCTTCCCATCCTATCTCACATTTTTTTCTTTTTCATCTCCTTTTTTTTTGGAGAGGGGTTTTGTTCCTACTAGGTTTTCCCCTTTTCTCCGGTTGTGGGAGATTTTTTGCATCTTCATGTACATGGGTACCTAACATGGCCTCGTAGCCGGGACCCATCATCATCATCATCATGCATAATCATTGCATTTTCCTCCCTAAGTTGCACTTATGGGGGTGTTGGTGTAATTAATTAATTAATTATTACACTAGCATAAGTTAACTTAGGTCTTGCATTTAATCATTAAGTCCTAGGTTGCAATCATTTAATAAATGGGATAATATTCCCTTCCTTATTTGTAGGAGATAAGATTCCTTCTAGAAGATGAGTTGTCCTTCTAGAACTTATCTCAACATTTAATGATCATCTAGATAGGGTTCACATGTTGTCACATGTTGTTAGATTATAACACTTGGCAACATCTCATGCATATTAGGGTTTTCCTCTTGCCTATATAATCAGGCATCTTGTTCATTTGTAATATATCAATCAATCAAGATATCAATCAAATATCATATCAATATCATATCAATAGAATCTTTAAACAACATTCCATTGTTGCAACACTTCTCTTTGTGGTTGATTATCTTTCATGGTTAAAGTCCTGCATTGAAGATTCTAGAGCTTCAAGGGCTGTGCATCATCCATTCATCATCTCAACAGAATCAACATTTCACAAATACCTCGGTGCTCCTACACCAGTTTTTAAATGTTTAATTCAAGAAGAAATAAATCTATTTAGATATACAAGTCAAAATCAAATACATTTTTGCATTTATGTATTGGTATTGCAAACTATTTTATGAAGGCTCGAAATAGGGTTTGCCTAATTGGTGCCTCTAGATTCCAGGTTAGAATCTTACAAGACTTAAATAGTGTACATACCAATGTCCACTTTACTGTCACAATGACCTTTGTTAATGTTTTCCCCCTCAATCCATCACAATACAATTTCCAGGAGTCACCCAAAGGTCTCTAGCAGATGATAAGGTGTAATCAGCAAGAGGGGTGTATACCTCTAACCCAACCACAGAGGTTTTCTGTGGTCAGGTAAAACCCCACCTTGAAACCCCAAACCATATAAACTTAATGATCCATGGGGACCTGTCCCCTACCTTGGTACCCCCGTCCCAGTCTTGAAAATGTTTCGGGGACTTGGGGAACCCAAAAACTTCCACTTACCTTTGCACCTGACAGTGACACAAACTTGAGCTCCAATTTTGATACAAACCTACCAGTTGCATCTGCTGATTAGGGTTAGCCATATATTTTCTATATTTTTGTCATTTTATAGTTGAAACTTGAAGCCTTTGGGCATTTTGTTATAATTCTTATTTAATATGTATGCACATTGACAATAAAATAATTTGAACTTTGTTATTTTGTTTGTCAATTCTTATGTGAAATCTCAATTCAAGTCTAATGTTATGTATTAATCTTCTACAATGCCTATGATGAATGCTTTATCAATGTTCTAATATGAATATTTGAAATTTCTCTATATTTTTAAAAATTTCCCTATTTTTTATAGCCATCCCCTACCATCCCCTAAAAAATGACCCAAAAGTACCCCCATACCAAAAACACGTCCCACCGTCCCCTGCCGTCCCCGTCCCCAAAACTTGGGGGAGCATAGTATAAGCTTTATTTTATGAAAAAATACATTCAGACATACAGGAAAATCTAACTCTACAACATTGAAAACACCAAATAACATCTATAGGAAAAACTAGCTTAAGTAGACAATATATGCAAGATGTGGAATCGTAGACAAAACAAATGAATTGTTTGACAAAATGCCTCAAAGAGATGCCATCTCATGGAATGAAATGATTGATTGCAGAATGTGCACAAAATGGATTTTGCAAGGAACCTCTCAAAATATTTGAATTAATGAAGCACCCTGGAACACATCCTAACATTGTAAGCTTTTCTTGGGTTCTAGGTGCATGCAGTCATGTAGGTTTAGTGGATGAGGGTTGCACATACTTCACATGCCAGTAACCCTTATTGCATTACAATTTACATATATAGTTGATCATTAAGTGTGCATGGTTGATCAAACATTCATATTTTTAGTTGGATCCTAAAAATGTTGCAACTTATGTTCTTCTCTAAAACATCTGTACAAGGTTCAAATAGTAAAGAGATTGATGAAAGATAGAGGAATTAAAAAGATACCCGGATGTTATAGTTGGATATGCTCTAGTAGACAATATATGCAAGATGTGGAATTGTAGACAAAACACCTAAATTTTTTGATAGAATGGATCAAAGAGATGTCATCTCATGGAATGAAATGATTGATTGTAGAATGTGCACAAAATGGATTTTGCAAGGAACCTCTCAAAATATTTGAATTAATGAAGCACTCTGGAACACATCCTAACATTGTAAGCTTTGCTTGGGTTCTAGGTGCATGCATTCATGCAGGTTTAGTGGATGAGGGTTGCACATACTTCACACGTTAGTAACCCTGATTGCATTACAATTTACATATATAGTTGATCATTAGGTGTGCATGGTTGATCAACCATTCATATTTTTAGTTGGATCCTAAAAATGTTGCAACTTATGTTCTCTAAAACATTTGTACGAGGTTCAAATAATAAAGATATTGATGAAAGATAGAGGAATTAAAAAGATTCCTAGATGTTATAGTTGGATATGCTCTGGTATACAATATATGCAAGATGTGGAATCATAGACAAAACACCTGAATTGTTTGACAGAATGCCTCAAAGAGATGTCATCTCATGGAATGAAATGATTGATTGTAGAATGTGCACAAAATGGATTTTACAAGGAACCTCTCAAAATATTTTCCCAAATTTGAAGATCTCTAATGTTTAAGGCACATTTTTCCCAAAAAATCCTGACACATTTTCTGCCCATGCCTTGTTGTTCTTTATCACCATTTTGCTTCAATTTCTTGGCTCTAAAGCAAATCATGATGATCAGAAAAGAAATCCCAATCTTCTAAGTACATTTGTCTTCATGTTGGGCTGTTTTAAACAAGATTTGATTGAGTTTGAAGCATCCATTCAGCTCTATTTGGTTCCAAACAAAATTTTCCATATCATCTAAAACAAAGCCCCTGAACTCCATCTACTTCATTCTAACAGAAATGGCTAGAAGACTTCACACACTAAGGGTTCCATCGGCCAAACGTGTCTTCTGGTTCTAGCAATACATCGACAGTTTTGTTTTTTCATCAGTGTGAGGATCTTCCATTGGTGGGATGAGGTCTCTTGTTCCTGCGATGGTCCAATGGGGATGTCGTCGATGGAACGTTTATGTTTTTTCATCAGCATGAGGATCTTCTATCGACGGGATGAGGTCTCTTGTTCCCATGATGGTCCAATCGAGATGTCATCGGTGGAATGGTTTTGTTTGTACGACATCCCCATTGGACCATCGCGGGAACAAGAGACCTTGTCCCGCCGATAGAAGATCCTCACGCCGATGAAAAAAAGAACCGTTGACACATCACTGGAACCAAAAGAAATGTTCGACCGATAGACCAATAAGGTGGGGACAGTCAGTTCCATTTTATGTAATGTGGTAAGAGTCATATACGTAAACGCTATGTCAGACTAGGGAACTCTTCTTGGAGGTTCTAAACGATTTGCCTCTTTTTTATAAAGACTGTGTTGGTAGTGCCACCTGAATCACATTTTTTTAGTGGGATTCCAAACCCAAACAATGAGGTGTAGTTGTGGAAATCTCATAGAGAGAAGCTACAAGCTACCATGATGATTTTTCTGAGCGAATTTATATCAACTTCTTGCTTAGCATGGCTTAAGACATGTTGGAGATAGGATTGGGGGAAAGTATTTTCTTGATCTTGTGAAAAGTGGCAAGGAACTTGCAGAGAATGAGACATTGATTAGAGAAACATTGGGCAGTCTGGATGCATTTAAAGGGAGCTTGGAGTGGCTAAAAATGGTTTTTAGTTCAACTGTTGAGTTTCCATGCCAATGCATGTGTGAGATTGTTTTGAAGCACTCAAAGAGCCTGTGGGATGAAATTTTTGAAAGCTTGTTTGTTAGTAGGATGAAACAAATAATAGCTAATGGATTTGCAGATCTACATGAGAGAGTTAAGGTTGGTAAATTCCTTGAAGCCATAGTTACATCTCTGGAAAGTTACAAAGATGTTGAAACCCATTTGCACAAATTAACTACTAGTGAGGGTTGGATTGTCAAGAGAGGGGACCTAAAAAGTGTCAATTTACTTGGGTTGAGTTTTATATTTATGATGACAAATGATGAAGACTGGTTTGGTCGCCTTAACACTTATTTTGGAACTGAGGTTAGTCAAATAAAAGATACCATAGATGAGGGGTCCAAGAATATTCTAGAAGACCTCCTAAGTTTTCTTCATGCACATAAATCTCCTTCAAGGATAAATGATTTGGCACCTTATTTGGAAGAGCAATGCTTCCACTTTATCTCAACATTGATTGTTGAGATTGAAGAACATCTTGCACATCTTTTAGAAGCTCTCTATCAAGAAATGAAAAATGAGGAGATGCCAAAAAAAATGAACAAGGAGACACTAGAACCGACAGATAGTGGAAAGAGAACTTTTCTTAGGAATAATTTTAGTTTCTCGTAGTTTTCATTCAACTTCCCTTCACTAGTTATTGGCTTGTCTCAGCTCTGGTTTGTCAAGAACAAAGCTTCAATTTGAGGGAAAAGATCTTCAACTTTCAGATACTCCAGTACTGATTTTGATTACACTCTTCTAGACAATTCTAGAAGACAAATACTAATGAGATGGGTTGGTTTGAACCCTGAATCATAGGATAAAAATAATAACACCAAATTGAATAAACTGAGAAGAACTATGCACAATCTTTGTATTAGAGCTCATAGCATGTGGATATTGTGGATAAATGAAGATCTTTTAGGAATTCTCACAAGAGATCTAAGGGATGATGATTCTTTATCCATGACAACTTCTTTGAAGGCATGTATTCTCATTTGCATTGCATATTTTGTTTGTTGTGGCTTATGGAGTTGGTTTCATTTCCATGATTCATCTAATCACTGATCTATTCTTACAATTTTCATGAGATTTCTTCTAGTTATGATTTAATTCATCATGGTTTATATCTAGATATATTAATAACCAAATGAGAATAAAGCATCTAGAGTAAAGAGCTACATTTGATTCTTTCAGTCACTTCAAACTCTTTATTGCCCAATAAATGGAAAATAATAACATGTGCCCTTTCAACCCTTCCAATCCATATTAATCATGGAGATATAATCTGTAAGTATGTAGAAAAGTATCAAAGGGGAGCCAAAAAGTTAGAGATTTTCATAGGGCCTATTAATCAGCTCTTCTTGTTGGTGTCATTTGGGAACTCCTATTTTTGGGAATTCAGTAAGAGTTCTCAAACAAAGTAGGATGACATCTATTGTACAACTGAACTACTATTCCACTACACTGTAAACATTAAACCCCTAACATCCCTGCACTCCTTTCATTGTAATCTACATGGTTGATATAAGAAGAGCCACTTTTCACTTTACTATTGTTCATCCTTTTTCTTTACGTGCTACTTTTTTTTTTATGCTCAACTTCAAAAGTGATTTGCATGCCCCCTCAAAAAGTGGAAGCTAATTTTAAGAGTTCAAAATTTGAAATTTTTATAAACAACTCAATCTACATGTCCCTTAATATCATTTTTATAAGTAAAAGTAAGTTCTCATGTGAACTATGCAATTTGATAGTGGAAACTTTGAAAAGAAAATATCACTTTTAACTTCTCATAACGGAAAAGAAAAGAATAAGCATACCTCAATTCCAAGTTCTCTATATAAATCCTTAACTTCTACAACACAAGATGGATCTGCTTTTCCATAATTAGCCTAAAAAAGAACATAATCACTGTTAGTCAACGAGCAGCTAGTAAAATTATTAAAAAGAATGGATCATATGGCCTGACTGCATATAGATTTGAAAAGTAAAATTAACTGAAAACATGGAAAGTGACTTACCACAATATTTTGCACAAATCATGTCCGATGCGGAAAAATGGGCAGAGGTTGCAGTCCAAAATCAGGTGTGCTTTACTTCTCCATTTTGGCGGGCTACCTTGAAAATAAGGTTTCGACTCACTACTCCATTTTGGCGAGCTACATTGAAAATAAGGTCTTCACAAAGGTTTTAGAGTATGTTTATTAAAATGAAAATTATGCTTATAAAAAAAAAAATGGCCCTTTTTCCTCTTAGATTATTTGGTTGCTTTTTTAATTTTAATTTTTTTCTCTTCCTTTTGCTTATTTTTTGTTTTTTCAAGGTTTTTGGGTTTTAGTTTTTTAGGTTCTCTTATGGTTTTCATTAATTTTTATAATTTAGTGGTTTTTCATCAATTTAGAAGAAACTTTGGTGTTCATATGATGACACCACAAAACAAAATATCTATTCCACATAAATATTTATTAGTAATTTTATTTGTAATATTTTATTATTAATTATGGCGGGCTACGATTGAAAATAAGGTCTTGACGAAGGTTTTAGAGTATGTTTATTAAAATAAAAATTATGGCCAAGATTTTAATAATGAGCACATTTATTTAGTTATTTATTTAGTCATTTTTATTTTTCTAATATTAGTCATTTATTTAGTCATTTTTATTTGTATGATATTAGTCATTTATTTAGTCATTTAGTTGTGATTTTACCCGATGACCCAATTAGTAACTTATAAATGACCAAATTAGTCATTTATTTTCCAAATACTACTAGTGTTAGTCACGTGACTAAAAGTGTTAGTCACGTGACTAAACGTTTTAGTCACGTGACTAAAAGTTTGTCATGTGACTAAAATTTTTAGTCACGTAGTCATTTATTTGCCAAACTCTACTAGTGAGTGAGTCATGATGGCTTGTTTATCTTGGAGGAGCATTCTCATTCCCTACTCTTAATCTACTTGACAAATTATTATTTGAAAGGTATTTTCCCATTATATCTTTCAGATGTGTTATGTTTCGTGCTTTGATTTCTCATGAGATTGAGTTGTTTCATGGTGATTGATTATGGAGACTCATTTGAGGATTAGTTAGCATGATTTTATATTATTTATCTTTCATAGATATGGATCTTGAGCTATGGATAGTTAGTTATAGAGGATTCATTTTGAGGGATATTATGGCATGGTTATCTCCTTGTACATTTGAGTTTATGATATCATTCTTTGATGAGGATTGTTAGGATATGGTTTATGGGATAATTTCCAGTATTAGGGATGATTACCTTGAGTTTGATCTTCTTGATCAGAGAGGCTTACATCCATGTTGGCATTGTATATTGATTCATATTTTGTACTTGGTCTATGAGATTGAGTGTTACGGAAATTTTTGAGGCTTTTCATTTGGGATTGTTAGGAGATCACACTTGACACAACAGTACACTTTTGAGGTGTTGGTAGAAGGACATTATGTTTTATAGGTTTTCTCTCTTCATGGTTCCTTCCTAGATATTCATGCTTTTGGGGAGGATGGTGGTAACATGTTGTGATAGATAATGCATCTCTTTGGTTGTATGTGTGGATCATTGTTATTGTTCTTGGTACTTCATGCTTTGATTTACTTATCACACCTTGATATAGTGTTGATTGGTAGACTTGATATGCTTTGAAATTACCTATGCAATGGGAGTTCCTGGATACATATGTTCTTCATTAACAAGTTTGATACAAGGAGCTTGATTGAGCTTTATAGGTTTCATATGTTCTTGGAACAAGTTTTCTGATGTATTGATACCTTGGAGGTATGGATGGTTGGATGTATTAGCATGTGTTGTGGATGCTATTTCCGATCATGTGGGTTTTTCAGTTGATAGAAGCTTGGTTAGAGCCTTTGTTATCACTTTGATTTGATGCTTGTGCTCATGGATTGGTTCATCTTCACCTTGTCATATTCATTTTCCTCCATAGGTGGCACGTTGGAGGATGGAAGGAGTTCTTGCTTGAGATGGTGGTCACTTTGTTCTTATTGCAGGTATATTGATGGAGCACAAGAACATGTTGAAGATTCATGTGGTTTCATGTATGGCTATGATGATGTATTCCATGTATTGATTCCTTATGCAATGTATACAACAAGTGGGAGAATGTTGGGATATGGTGTTTTACACCATTGCATAAATTGATTTATTATAATGTTGTAATTAAATAAGTATTTAGTTGTGATGCACCTTAGTGGTGTGGTTAATCATATTAGGTAATTATTTGGGGACCACTTGATGTTGTATTGTAACATTGTATTATTATTTAATGTGTGGAAAACATGTGTTAATTGTTTAATATTGGGGAAATATTAAATAAAGTGAAGAATTAGCACCCAATATTAAATAAGGGGTCAATGGTTTTGTATTCACATGGGTTTGTGGTACGTGGTTTTACCTTACCACTAGTTGTATTTTGTGTGAGCTTGTGTCTATAAATGCAAACACATGTGTAGTGGTTTAGGTTAGCTGAGTGGGTTGGCTATCATTATTGAGTCTTTTTGAGGAGTGCATTTGTGAAGCATGACATGGTATGTGTGGATTCATGCTTGGACACATGGAAATGCATTGGAAGGATTGATCAAGCAAGCAAGAAGTCATTATAGATCAAAGGAACAATCTACAACTGGACTAAAGAACTTAATTCATACAAATCTGTGTGGTCCTACAAGAGTGAGAAGTCTACAAGGTGAAAAGTACTTTATGCTGATTGATGATTATTCTAGATATACATGGGTTAAATTTCTTATAGAGAAACCAGATGCACTAGATAGATTCAAGACATTCAAAGCTATGGTTGAAAATGAAGTGAATTTGAGGATAAAATGCTTCAGGTATGACAAAGGTGGAGAATTCACCTCCCATGACTTTAATATGTTTTGTGAAGTGCATGGAATAAAGAGACAATTATCTACTCCAAGAACTCCTTAGTAGAATGGAGTTGTTGAAAGGAAAAATAGAACAGTTCAAGAGGATGCTAGATAAATGATTACTGAGGCTAATTTATCGAAAGTTTACTGGAAAGAAGCTATTCATACTACTGTTTATGTATTTAATCGAGTTCAAGCAAGAGAAAATAGTACAGAGACCCCCTACGAGCTTTGGTCTGAAAGAATTCCTACCATCAAATATTTCAAGGTATTCAGAAGCAAATGTTATATCAAAAGAGATGAAGAAACTTTAGGTAAGTTTGATGCAAGAAGTGATGAAGGTGTTTTTCTTGGATATTCTACTAAAAGCAAAGCATACAAATGTTTCAATAAGATACCAAGAAATATTGTAGAAAGTGAAAATGTCAAGGTTGATGAGACAATGAAGAATTCAATTGGAATTGATGGATTTGTATCTGATGAACCTGATTGTGTAAGAATAGAAGAGATTGTGGAAGAATAGGAAAAGGATGAGAAATATAAGAAAAATGAACAAAATGAAAGAGAAGAAGAAGCTCCAGTGGTCTCACCTAAGACACCTAGATATGTGCAAAAGAATCATTCAGAAAGTCAGATTATTGGAGATAAGAATAAATGAGTATTAACAAGAAGCAGAGTTGCTGCTAAAGTAAATCTATGTTTATTTTTTGAGATTGAATCAAAAACTATAAGTGAAGCATGTAAAGATGAACATTGGATGGAAGCCATGAAAGAAGAACTTATACAAATTGAGAAGAATAAAACTTTGGAATTGGTCCCAAGACCAGTAGATAAAAACATTATTGGATCAAAATGGGTATTTAGAAATAAGTTGAATGAGAATGGAGAAGTGGTTAGAAATAAAGCAAGGCTCGTGTGTAAAGGTTACTCACAAGTTGAAGGAATATATTTTTAGGAAAAAATTTCTTTGGTAGCAAGAATGGAAGCTATACGAATTTTCTTAGCATTTTCTACTCAGAAAGACTTCAAGGTCTATCAAATGGATGTCAAGTCATCGTTTTAGAATGGTGAACTAGAAGAAGAGGTCTACATGGAACAACCAAAAGGATTTCAATTGTTAGATCAACTAGATATGGTGTGTAGATTGAAGAAAAATTTTATGGATTGAAGCAAGCTCCTAGAGCTTGGTATGCGAGGTTAGACAGGTATTTGATTCAGCAAGGTTTCAACAAAGGTATGATAGATAGTAATCTGTATTTTAAGATTGAAAATGACAAAATCCCGATTGTAGTTGTATATGTTGATGACATTATTTTTGGAGGAAATGAAAATATGTGCAAGTTGTTTGCGGAAGAGATGTAGAAAGAATTTGAAATGTTTATGTTTGGAGAGATGAATTTATTTCTTCGGCTATAGATTACTCAAATAGAGAAAATAATTTTCATTTCATAGTCTAAATATGTGAAAGAGATGTTGAAGAAGTTTGGGATGGATAGTTCCAAACCAGTATGTACTCCTATGGTGACTGGTTGCAAATTGGGTAATGATGATGATTCACCTAAGGCTGATCAGAGAAAGTGTATCTCTATGATTGGTGGACTATTATATTTGATTGCTACTAGACCAGATATTATGCATGATGTTTGTCCTATGGCTATATTTCAAGAAGATCCTAAGGAAACACATGTTGCTACTATTAAAAGAATATTCAGATATTTGAATGGCACTCTGGATTATGGATTATGGTATCCTAGAGATACTAAATTTACTCTAAGTTCCTACACATATGCATATTGGGCTGGAAGTGTATATGACAAAAAGAGTACAAGTGGTGGTGCATTCTTTCTTGGTTGAAAATTGGTGACATGGTAGAGTAAAAAGAAAGATTCAGTCTCCTTGTCTACTATTGAAGTTGAGTATATTGTTGTTGCATCTTGTTGTACACAAGTTCTATGAATGAAACAAACATTGAAAGATATCACAGTGGTGTATGACAATCCTATTTCTATCTTCTATGATAATACAATTGCAATTAACATTTAAAAGAATCATTTGATTCACTCGAGGACGAAGCATATATCTATCAGGTATCATTTCTTGAGAGAGAAGGTCATGGAGAATCAAGTAAAGTTTGAATAGGTTCTGACGAAGGATCATATTTTTGATATATTTACGAAGGCTCTTCCTAAAGATACTTTTGAGTATCTCCAGGTGAACTTAGGGGTCATTTCCCCTCCTTCTTGAACTAGATGCATATGGAGGTGATTTTTTGGTGGCTATCTCTTAGGGGGAGCAAGTAGTGTCAGGTGTTGGCACTACGAGTATTATGTTTTTAATGTCAAAGGGGAAATCAATGTAAAAAATCCTTTTCCTTTGCCATTGATGTAAAAGTGGGAGAGAAAGCATATGAAAAGGATAGAAAGCATGAGAAAAAGAAGAATATTAAATATTATCTACAAAGGGGAGAAACAAAAGGAAAAATCTTAAGAAGTGCATTCAGAGCAAGTACGGTGTCTTTGATGGTTTTTCACATCATGTGTTGCCATTAATGACAAAGGGGGAGATTTTGCAAGAATGGAAAGAATGAAGGTATTGTCATTGATGTTAACTAGTCAATTGGTTATCAACTAGTTTTTGTTGTCATTAGTGTCATGGATGCAGGTTATGTCAAGGATATTGAGAAAATTGTAATGAAGATATGTTGCATGTGTTCAATGGTTGCTCCAAGATTTTCTCCTATGTTTGTGTGGTTCAGATATGTTAGTCATGGTTGTTTGAAGCTGCTATATCCAGATTTTTGGCTATTGTTTCATTGTACAGTGCGAGTTATGTTCACTAGTTGTGAACTATGGTCTTTTGTGTTTCTAGTTGAGGTCCAAAAGAAATGTTGTTGGTCCATATTTCTCTTTGTTAAAGTCTTATGACTTGTGGTTCTATAGTTGTGTTGTTTTGATTGTATTGAAGATAATTTTGGTATTTGGAAGGTTCGTGCTTAATTGTTATGTGTTTTTTACACTGGTTTGGATGACCTTGTGTTGAATACTACCTTTGGAGTTCATGAAGTGTGTTGGATCTATTTGGGTCCTCATCAAGCATGTGTTTGGGTCACCCTCATTCTAATTCCACTCTAGGATGTTTGTGCGCTGACCTAATTTGAATTTGAATTTGGATGGATGAATTTGGATATGTTTCAAAGTTGAAGATGGTATACATACATGATGAGTTAGTGAGGAATGAAGAGAGAGAACAAAGGAAATAGAGACAAGAGCACAAGGGAATAAAAATAAGTGTGAATTAGTATGTGTGTATGATGCTAGTATGGAAAATCAATGCAAAGCCTAAATGTTGATTTTTTAGAAGCAGTGAGCTGAAGGTGCACTCTATCATTCATGCTTTTCTGCAAGTGGTTGAGTATATTGTGGTGGATTTCTCTATTGCATTGAGATTGTATTCTCTCTATAACAAGTCTTCTTTATATTCTATGTATCTTTGTGGCAGTGAGCCCTTTGAGTTGAGAACCCTATTGGACATTGAGTCCTAATCTAGATAGTGAGTCCTTGTTTTGGCAATGAGCCTTGTTTCTCAAGTGGTGAGCCTCTTGTAATTGGTTTTGATATTATCCATAGTGTGAGTTAATCCTCACCATGGTTTTTCCCTTATTGGGTTTTCCACATAAATCTGGTGTTATTATGTTTGTGTGATGGTTTCAATTTTTGTACTAGTATTTAATGTTTAATCATTTACGAAGTGTTCAAGATTAGTTCTGGTGAATGAATCAAGGTTTAAATCTATGACAACTAATTCACCCCCCTCTTATTTTTCTTGTTCAACAATTGGCATTCGAGCTTGGTTCCTTGGTGAAGAGCTTAAACACTTGAGGAAGGTTCGGGATGGCTGGAAAAATGACTTATGATTATCCAAGGTTTGGTGGAACTAATTATGATATCTGGAAAATATTGATGGAAGAATATTTGGAGTTTTGTGGATATGATATGGAGAATTCTTACAAGAATCCTTACACTCCTCCTGCTAATGGTCTGAGTACTAATGAGATCAAAGCACATGAAGTGAACAATAAGGTGAAGTACATTTTGAAGAATACTCTGGTACACTCTAAGTTGATTAAGGTTCAGAATTTGAAGACTACTAAGGAAGTCTGGGATGCTTTGGAAAGGGTACATGAAGGTGATGAAAGGGTTAAAGAGGCAAAATTTTAGAATTTGGAGACACGGTTTGAGCTTCTACATATGTATGAAGATGAGAATGTTAAAGCTTATGTACAAAGATTGGATGAGATAGTGGTCAGAATGTGAGGACATGGTGCTATTGTAGATGAAACCAAGATTGTAAAAAAGATTCTTAGAACTCTCCTTAATGCTTATAGCAAGAAAGTGTGTGATATTGAACATAGTATAGATTATAAGACCTGCACTAAAGATCTATTGTTGGGATTTATGACATCTTATGAGATGAGGAAGCCAAATCTGAGGAATGGATACAAATTAGATACTGCTTTTAAGGCTACAAAAGCTAAAGATCCAGATGAAGAAAATTTTGATGAAATAAAAGCTAACTTTGTGAGAAGGATGAGGAAAGGCTTCGATAAGTATGAAGGAAAGTTACCCTTTAAATGCTTTAGTTGTAGAGAAATAGGTCATTATGCTACAAAGTGTCCAGAAAGAGCTACGAGGAATAAGCAAAGATATGAGAAGGAAAAGAAAGGAAAGAAGATCAACAAAGCATATTACGTGAATGAGAATGCTAGTATATCTGATGAAGATTCTAATTATGAAGATCTTGATGATAATGAATGTTTGTTCTTGGCTATAAAGGATGAACCTACTTCTGCTAATTCTGAGAAACAAGTGAAGGAAATCCCTTCAGAGAAAGAGAAAAATGAAGGTACTGTTATCTCTTCCCTACATGCTAAACAAGCAAAGAACTATTGGGTTATTGATAGTGGTTGTTTACATCACATGACTAGTGATAAGAGTAAGTTTGTTAAAATTGAAATATATGATGGAGGCTTGGTTATGTTTGGAGATGATACTGGTGCTAAAATTTGTGGGATATGTTTAGTAATTTTTGATGGCAAGAATAATACTAATGATGTCTACTATGTTAAGGGTTTAAGGAAATATTTTGAGTGTTGGAAAAATGTGCAATAAGGGATATTATCTTGTATTTAAGGATGAGAGATGTGAAATCGGGAAAGGATCCAGAACATTGATTGCTATATGAAAGAAATTTGAAGGAAATATCTATCAACTTAAGGGTGTTGATGGACGATGCTTTATGACTTAGATTAATGAAATTTGGGTATGGCATAGGAGAATGTGTCACATGAATTTTGATAACTTATCAAGGATTAGTGCAGTTTAGGTCATGAGATATTTACCAATAATTACAAAGCTTGTTAATGCTATTTGCAGGAATTGTTAGTTTGGAAAGCAAGCAAGAAGTCATTATAGATCATGTTGAAATGATGGAATCATAGTGTCCCTAATGAAGTTGCAGTCTTCAATGGAGGACCTTTTCCAAGAAAATATTCACCCACACAAAAAGTGTTGCAACAATGACATTCAAATAGAGATTCTATTATGAGATATGAGATATATTACAAGAGTACATATGCCTGATTAAATAGGCAAGAGAGAAACCTATAATGCATAGATGTTTCCAAGTGTCTTAATCACACAACACATGAAAACATGAAAACCCTAACAACCTACCTAGGCAATGATAAACTGATTGAGATAGTTCTAGAAAAGACAACTCATCTTCTAGAAGGAATCATATCTCATGCAAACATGGAAAGGATAATGGCCCCATTATTAATGATTTCCTAATGATGCAACCTAGGACTTAATTAATTAAATAAAAGACCTAAGTTAACTTATACTAGTGTAATAAATAATTAATTACACTAATAGATCAAAGGAACAATCTACTACTAGAATATCGAGCTTGATTCATATAGATCTCTATGGTCCTACAAGAGTGAGAAGTCTACAAGGTGAACGGTAATTTATGCTTTTGATTGATTATTATTCTAGATATACATAGGTTACATTTCTTAGAGAGAAATTAGACGCACTAGATAGATTCAAGACATTCAAAGCTATGGTTGAAAATGAAGTGAATTTGAGGATAAAATGTTTAAGGTCTGACAAAGGTGGAGAATTCACCTCCCATGATTTTAATATGTTTTGTGAAGTGCATGGAATATTTAGAGACAACTATCTACTCCAAGAACTCCTCAGCATAATGGAGTTGTTGAAAGGAAAAACAAAATAGTTCAAGAGGCTGCTAGATCAATGATTACTGAGGCTAGTTTACCATAAGTTTACTGGAGAGAAGTTATTCATACTGTTGTTTATGTATTCAATCGAGTTCAAGCAAGAGAAAATAGTAAAAAGACCCCCTATGAGCTATGGTTTGGAAGAATTCCTACTGTCAAATATTTCAAGGTATTCGAAAGAAAATATTATATAAGAAGAGATGAAGAAACTTGAACTAAGTTTGATGAAAGAAGTGATGAAGGTATTTTTCTTGGATATTCTACTAAAAGCAAAGCATACAAATTTTTCAATAAGAGACTGAGAAAGATTATAGAAAATGTAAATGTCAGGTTGATGAGACAATGAAGAATTCAATTAACATTGATGGATATGTATCTGATGAACCTAATTGTGTAAGAATAGAAGAGATTGTGGAAGAATAGGAAAATGATGAGAAATAGAAGCAAAATAAATAGAATGAAAGAGAATAAGAAGCTCCAGTGGTGTCACCTAAGACACCTAGATATGTGTAGAAGAATCATTCAGAAAGTCAAATTATTGGAGATAAGACTAAAGGAGTATTAACAAGTAGCAGAGCTACTGCTGAAGTAAATTTGTGTTTATTTTTTGAGATTGAACCAAAAACTGTAAGTGAAGCATGTAAAGATGAACATTGGATGGAAGCCATGAAAGAAGAACTTATGTAGATTGAGAATAATCAAACTTTGGAATTAGTCCCAAGATTGGTAGATAAAAACATTATTGGATCAAAATGGGTATTTAGAAATAAGTTGAATGAGAATGGAGAAGTGGTTAGAAATAAAGAAAGGATTGTGTGTAAAGGTTACTCACAAGTTGAAGGCATATATTTTTAGGAAAAAATTTGTTTGACATCAAGAATGGAAGCTATACGAATGTTCTTAGCATTTTCTACTCATAAAGACTTCAAGGTCTATCAAATGGATGTCAAGTTAGCATTTTACAATGGTGAGATAGGAGAAGAGGTCTACATGGAACAACTAGAAGGATTTGAGTTGAAAGATCAAGTGGATATGGTGTGTAGATTGAAGAAATCTTTATATGAACTGAATCAAGCTCCTAGAGCTTGGTATGCGAGGTTAGACAATATTTGATTCAGCAAGGTTTCAACAAAGGTATGACAAATAGTAGTCTATATTTTAAGATTGAAAACATGACAAAATCCATATTGTAGTTGTATATGTTGATGACATTATTTTTGGATGAAATGAAAACATGTGCAAGATGTTTGTGGAAGAGATGCAGCAAGAATTTGAAATGTATATTTTTGGAGAGATGAATTTCTTCCTTGGGCTACTGATGAATCAAATAGAGAAAGTAATTTTCATTTCACAGTCTAAGTATGTTAAAGAGATGTTGAAGAAGTTTGGGATGGATGGTTCCAAACTGGTATGTACTCCTATGGTGAATGGTTGTAAATTGGGTAAAGATGATGATTCACCTAAGGCTGATTAGAGCAAGTATAGATCTATGATTGGTGGATTATTGTATTTGACTGCTACTGGACTAGATATTATGCATGTTGTTTGTCTTGTGGCTAGATTTCAAGAAGATCCTAAGGAAACACATGTTGCTACTGTTAAAAGAATATTCAAATATTTGAATGGAACTCTGAATTATGGATTATGGTATCCTAGAGATACCGACTTTACTCTAAGTGCCTACACAGATACAGATTGGGATGGAAATGTAGATGACAGAAAGAGTACAAGTGGTGGTGCATTCTTTCTTAGTTGCAGATTGGTGGCATGGTTGAGTAAAAAGAAAGATTCAATCTCCTTGTCTAGTGTTGAAGCTGATTATATTGCTACTGCATCTTTTTGTACACAATTTCTATGGATGGAATAGACATTGAAAGATATCATAGTGGTGTATGATGATCCTATTTCTATATTTTGTGATAATACAAGTGAAATTAAAATTTTAAATAATCCTATGATGCACTTGAGGATGAAGCATATATCTATCAGGTATCATTTCTTGAGAGAGAAGGTCATGGAGAATGAAGTAAAGCTTGAGTATGTTCTGACGAAGAATCAAATTGCTGATATATTTACGAAGGCCCTTCCTAAAGATACTTTTGAGTATCTCCAGGAGAAGTTAGGGATCATTACCCCTCCTTTCTTGAACTAGATGCATATGGAGATGCATCATTCTGGTGGATCTATGGATGTATCTTTCTTCTGGACTAATTTTTTGGTGGCTACCTCTCAGGGGGAGCAGGCAGTGTCAAGTGTTTTCATTAAGAGTATTATTTTTTTAATGTCAAAGAGGAAATCAATGTAAAAAATTCTTTTCCTTTTCCATTGATGCCAAAGGATGAGAGAAAGCATGTGAAAAGGAGAGAATGCATGGGAAAAACAAGAATATTAAAGATTATCTACTAAGGGGTAGAAACAAAAAGAAAAATATTAAGAAGTGCATTCAGAGCAAGTATGGTGTCTTTGATGGTTTTTCACATCATGTGTTGCCATCAATGACAAAGGGGGAGATTGTTGCAAGAATGGAAAGAATGAAGGTGTTGTCATTGATGTCAACTAGTCAATTGGTTATCAACTAGTTGTTGTTGTCATTAGTGTCATGGATGAAGGTTATGTCAAAGATATTGAGAAAATTGTAATGAAGATATGTTGCATGTGTTCAATGGTTGCTCCAAGATTTTCTCCTATGTTTGTGTGGTTTAGATATGTTATTCATGGTTGTTCGAAGCTGCTATATCCATATTTTTGGCTATTGATTCATTGTACAGTACGAGTTGTGTTCACCAATTGTGAACTGTGGTCTTCTATGTTTCTTGTTGAGGTCTGGATTTCTCTTTGTTAAAGTCTTATTACTTGTGGTTCTAGAGTTGTGTTGTTTTGATTGTATTGAAGATAATTTTGGTATCTGGAAGGTTCATGCTTAATTTTTTTGGCAAGAGACACTACACAAGTTATCTAGTGTTTTCATTGATGGCAACCCTAGTCAATTATTCGATCCACACATCAGTATTTGATCATACCAGAAGTCAGATCAAAGTTTTTTGATTAACTATCAAGCAAGAACAAAGCATTCGACAAAATTGTGTTCATTAATTCATATGCAATTTTTTATTATGTTTTTGAGTTATGGATCTTAGGGAAGATAGTTTGGCATATAATATGTGTTATCCTTGAATCTTAGAGTCTTGTATCGATCCATGTGCATGTTATAAGATCTAGTTGGTTAATTTTTTGTTTATCAGTACAAAAGGCTGACTAAGTGAATGTAGTGTGTTGTGGATATTCGAGGAGTAATTGTTTAAGTGTTTTTGTTTTTGAGCATGTTGATTTGGGTCCTCACTATGTTGTGGCCAACTTTGGTTGGTACGCATTAAAAAATATTTGTATATTGAGCTAATAGTTTGTAAATATTTTCTATTTTATTGAAGCTGATATGTAGCGATTAAATCCTTAGTAGCGGATATATATAAGCAATTTTTTATATCATTTTGATATATGTACGAAGTGTGCTAATGTGTGTACAAAATTCAAAAGGATTGTAGAGTGTTATGCACAGTTTCACTTATGCATTAAAGGATTTGTGATGTGAATTAAAGTAGAACAGAGCAGAAGAGAAGAATCAGACAGAAGGTCAAGAAATCAACTAATGTGCTTAATTGGAACTATTCTCGGGCATTTGTAGATACTATTTCATATTTCACCACTCCAATTGTCTTTTGACATTGATTGTAAGGCAGTAAGCCTTTCTATTTTTGAGCAGTGAGCTCTAGGCAGTGCACCTAAATGCAAGTGCATTCCCATTTTTGTAAACATCTTCTTGAGTATACTCAGATCATATTGTGGATTGACCTCCACCGTGGTTTTTCCCCTAACAGGGTTTCCACTTAAAAAATCCTTGTGTTATGGTGTTATGGTTGTTTATTTTATGTTCATGCATCTTTCTCTTGGTTGAATGTTATAAGTGCTTTGAAGATCAGATTAATAAAGTCAAATTACAGAACACTGATTCACCCCCCCTCTCAATGTTCCTTGATTCCAACAAATTGTTTTATGTGTTTTACACTAGTTTTTCTGACCTTGTGTTGAACACTACCTTTGGATTTGATGAAGTGTGTTGGATCTATTTGGGTCCTCATCAAGTGTGTGTTTGGGTCACCCTCATTCTAATTCCACCCTAGGATGTTTTGGCGCTAACCTAATTTGAATTTGAATTTGGATGGATGACTTTGGATATGTTTCAAAGTTGAAGATGGTATAAATATAGGATGAGTTAGTGAGGAATGAAGAGCGAGAAAAAAGGAAATAGAGATAAGAGTGAAAGAGAATAGAAATAAGTGTGAATCAATATGTGTGCATGAGGCAAGTATGATATATCAATGCAAAGCCTAAATGTTGAGTTTCCAGAAGCAGTGAGCTGAGGGTGAACTATATCATTCATGTATGTCTACAAGTGGTTGAGTATATTGTGGTGGATTTCTCTATTGCATTGAGATTGCATTCTCTCTATAACAAGTATTCTTTATCTTCTTTGTATCTATGTGGCAGTGATATCTCTGGGTTGATAGACCTGTTGGACAGTCAGTCCTTGTTTTGGTAGTGAGCTTTGTTTCTCAAGTAGTGAGCCTCTTGTAATCAATTTTGATATTCTCTATAGTTTGAGTTAAACCTCACTGTGGTTTTTCCCTTATTGGGTTTTCCATGTAAATATGGTGTTATTGTGTTTGTGTGATGGTTTTCAGTTTTTTGGACTAGTATTTAATGTTTAATCATTTAAGCAGTGTTAAGGATTAGTTCTGTTGAATGAATTAATGTTTAAATATGTGACAACTGATTCACCCCCCCCTCAGTTTTCTTGTTCAACATGAAGAAAATTGGTAGTTGAGAAGCAAGTGATTTTTTGATTCTCCATATTTTTGACACAACATACACATACTTGGCCCTTGAATACTGTATGTGCCCAACCTATCCCATATTAGAATCCTTTTATACAAAGTTGTCCATAAAAAATCCCCTACCTTTAGGAGCACCCCTAACGTCCAAGATAATTTTGACGACCACCCAAGCGTGGCACCCTAAGACTTCTAAATTTTGTACCCAAGCTTCACTATATATTCACCTAATTTACTCCCACACCAAATCACCTCATTTTCTTCCTCAGACAAAACCACCCTCCTTTCTATAAGCAACTTTTTCAATTATGACCTTTCATTTATTGGGACAAGCATAGACTCAAATTCAACCTAAGAGTAACTATCCCCCAAGCCTAATGATTTTTCAACATAATCTTCCACCTTCTTACCTTGCTGACCGATTACCTACTCAAACCAATTACAATCTTTAAAACTCTTTATTAATGGAGCAAACCCATTCCAAGAATCCCCTCAAAATTTTGCACGTCTACTATTAGTAATTTTCCATGATAAATGTTCAATTATAATCCGTCTACTCTTCCATATGAACTTCCAAATGGTCACACACGTTGTAGTATTTTCCATGGTCAAAATTATTTTTGGGTCCCCCTCATCTAAATACTTTTGAATAATCTTGCACCAAGTGCGATTTGGTTCTCTATACAACTTCCAACATAACTTTTCTCCAAGCACTAGATTTTGCAACTCCATTCACCTTAACTTGCGCCTCCTTTACACATAGGCTCACAAGTTGTTTCCCAAGTTATTAAAGGTATCCTATTATTGTCTTTTGCACCTTCCCATAATTTTTTTTTAAAGATGCCTTCCATATGTGATAAAACCTTTCTTTTCATCTTAAAGCATGATATAACATATATGGGAACCACCAATAGAACTATTTTAATCATTAAGACCCTACCTACTAAAAACAACCATTTATTTTTAAAAGCCTCCGCCTTATTCCTACAATGACTTAGGATCTCTCACCAACGTTCTATTTTGCAGTTCCCCTGAAACAAGGGTGCTCTAAGATGCTTTGAAGGAAATTTTGTAATTGAAAAGCCAAGCAACATTGCTATCCTTTTTTGAAGCACTTTTTTTATGTTAAAAGTAAATATTTTTGGTTTCTCCTTGTTCAAGATTTGGCCCGAGGAAGAAAAATATTTATCTAGTACATGCTTGATTACCTTTTCTTCCCTTATTGTAGCTTCCCTAAACAACATTGTATCATTAATGAATTGAGTGTGCATTATTAGGGCCAAACCATCCACTATACTAATTCCTCTCCAAACATTTGCTTCCCTCAAATGTTTCATGTACTGTCCCATCACATCTGCCATGATTACAAATGAAAATGGAGAGATTGGATTTCCTTGGAACAATCCATTTGTAGCCCTGAAAAATCCACACAAAGAACCATTTACAAGATCACAAAATATCTAGGAGATGAAATACACATATATACCATTTCTAACCATTGGTTTGAGAACCCAAACTTTCCCATTATAACTATTAAAAAATCCTAATGGACCCGATCATTGGCTTTACTTACATCTAGTATAATGAGCATTCCTTTCTTCCTCTTTGAAGTAATGGAGTGGATTTTTTCCAATGTGGTAATAATGCTATCAATTATTTCCCTTCCTGTAGTGAACCCATTCTACTCCTCCGAGATTATCAATCCCATAACCTTTTTCAAACTATTTTCCAAAGCTTTAGCAATAATCTTGTATAATGTATTACACAACGATATTGGTCTATAGTCCACAAATGAGTAGCAATCATTCTTCTTGGGTATCAAGGCAATCACGGTGTTATTAATTTCCTTAACAAACTTTCTTTTTTCTAAAGTTCTCCACCAACTCCCTTATATTACTACCCACGAAATGCCAACACTTCTAAAAAACATTTGCAGTATAACCATCCGGTCTCGGTGACTTCTCCGAGTTTAATTCAAATACCACCTCATGAATTTCCTCCATGGTGTAGGTTTCCACTAGAATATGGTTTTCCTTTTCACCTATACACTTTGGTATACAATCTAGGATTGAATCATCCCAATCCACATTTGTCTGAGTTGCAAGTAATTATTTGAAATAATTTATTGCCTCTAACTCTATACCATATCTATCGATTACTAGTGAACCATCCACTAGCTTTACACTTTCCACCATGTTTCTAGCCCTCCTCGCCCTTGCTGAAGCATGAAGAAATTTAGTGTTAATATCACCTTCCCATAAACACGCTTCCCTTGTCTTGTCCTTCCAAAAAAGTTCTTCCCTTGCCAGAAATTCTCAATACCATCTTTTTAATTCTTTTTCTCTGATAAATTCTATATCTATCATCCTATACTTAATTATTTGCTCGTTCAAATTTGCCAATTTATTCTCTACCAATTCCTTCTCTCTAAACACATTCTTAAAAAACTCCTTATTCTAGACCTTTAATTTATCTTTGACATAATTAAGTCTTCTTGTGAACCAAAAACTCAGTGTTCCTTCCTTGCACTCACCCTCCTTCCACTAATTTTCCAAGTGTACTATCAAATTGGGGTCCCTCCACCACATTGTCTCAAATTTAAAGTAGCTTTTTATGGGTTTTTGCTAAGCTTTAGCTCTAACTTTACCAGAAAATGATCAAATACTGAAACAAGTAATATGCTTGACTCACTATTATACTCGTCTCCTAGCTAGTCTATGCCAATAAAAAACCTGTCCAAGCATTTTGATATATTTGTAAATCCAACTCTCCAATTCGTCCACATGAACAAACCATTCTTGGGAACATAATCCACTATTGGAAAATTATTTATAAATTCTCTAAAGTCAAGCATTATTTTTTTACTTTGTTTAGACTATTGCTCTTTTCGTTCAAATCCAGAATAGCATTAAAATCACTCCCTAAGACCAATTTGTTACACTCCAATTAACCTGCCTTCTCCTTGATACTTCCCCATACTTGCAACTTCTCTTTTGTTTTGATCAATCCATACACGTTAAAAAAAAGGAACATCACATCCTCTTCCATGTTTTTTACTAATCCCAACATCCAATTTTGGAAAGCATGCAACATATTAATTTCCATGGAATTGGAAGACCAAAGAATTCCCAAACTGCTTACCGACCTTCTGCACTTTGGAACAAGTTGCTCCATTTGTTATAGTATTTAACAAATTTCTCACCTTCTTGTGAACTAATCTTTGTTTCTTGTAGTAAAACAATATTAACAGATACTTTATCTGGATGGCACTTGACCAGACACCTTTTTTCATGGGTTGATAACCCCTTGAAATTCCATGTTATGATTTTCATTATTTTCCAAGGGAGGTGCTAACTCCCTTAGATTTCAAAAATTCTTTAATACTCAAGAAAAAAAATTCATTAGCCTCTTCTTCATGGTTTTGTTTATTTGAATTTATTCCCTTCCCTTTCTTGTATTTTCCCAGATCCTTGGCCTCCAATTGACTTATACATCTTGGGTCAATTACCTCTAACTCATCTTCCTCTGAGAAATCCTCTTTTGTTTCACCAATTTCATGTTTAGTCTCGTCCGATCCCACACACATTAGAACCTCTTCAATTCCATTTTGAACATTTTCCATGCATGATCCCACCTTTCTTGGCTTAGCACTACCCTTAACCAGAGGGTCTTTTGTGAAAACTACCAATTGGTTTTCCTTAACTGCCGCCTCTTTCAAATGCTACCCAATTTTGAATTCCTTTTCCTTCAAGACCATTGTCAAAAATTTGGACTTCTTATTTTTTTCTTCTCCTTTCGGACCATTTGATCCCTTTGGGGATCCTGATCAAGTCTCCACCTTTGTTTATGGCCTTTATGGTCTCTAAACTATCCTTCCCCTTGCCTGACAGTTATATGATTCTTCCCAATAATCATGTCTTCTGCATTTCAAGAAAAACTTTTTGTTCTCTTCCACTTTAATAGATTGCAGCCTGTAGTGCCCCTCCATTCTCACTTGGGATGTGTAGGTAGTTTGGCTAAGGAATCGAAAGAGGAAGATGGGACAAGAGCTTCTAATGGTACTTTTGTGGGTATGATATTACATTATGGTTGCATTTAATTAGTGATGCTTTTATATAGATGCAATATTATGTTGTGATGCAGTAGATTAGTAATTGTTTCATGATGATATGATGTGATCTGTATATCTTAGTAATGTTATTTTATATTTGATGTTGTATTTGCTAATGTGGTTTTGGTGAGGGGACAATGTAGCATCACTCGTTCGCGAGCACCCTACTACGCTGTGATTCCTTCTCACAAGGTGCTTGTATTTAAATATATATTGTGCACAATGTTGTTTATATGCAAGATTGCAGGAACTAATCCTCGATTCCACCTAATTTGTCAGGACAGGGCGAGCATTATAAAATCCCAATGGGCATGATGTTGAAACATAGATGACAAGAAAGCCTCCCTGTCCCAAGTCTGTCAACCCCATTGTTGTGTCTAGTGGTGTTGTGTGTCCATGACTCTGTTTCGTTTCGGTATTGCTTTGCAATATTTGGTTATTGAGATGTTTGTATATGTGTCATTTTAGTTAATGTTTGTGTTGTTATGTATTTGGTAGATTACTAGTATTATTTAATTAAAATAATTAAATAATTAAGTGTTGTTAGTCAATTATTAAATTTCAAAAGTGCTAAATTAAATGTTATGCATTTAATTAAAGATAAATAAATCAATTGTGTAAATAACATTATTTATAATTTTAAAATTTTTCATTTTTGATAATTTAATGTAATTAGTAAGTTGAGGATAAATACTAAAATAAAGATATTTTTATTAATTAATTATGTGTCAACTATGAGTTTTGAAATTAATAAAATAGAAAATTAAAGATTTTATTCAGAGTAGAAAAATCAAGAAAAGAATAAAAAGAACGAATGAATGTTCAACTTGTTTTCAAAAATTAGAGAGAGAATGGAAAATTGCTATTTTATTCTGATTTTTTGGTTTTCGAAAATAGAAGAGAGTATTTTATTTTAAATGAAAAAGAAGAAGTTTTCATTCATGGATAATTTTGATAGAAGCTTGAAAAAGACTCTGTTTTATAAAAAAAATTGGGGTCTCTCTTTTATTTTCTCTGTAAAAACCCATTTCATGGAGGAAACTAGTTTGTAGGAAAAAATTTGAAGTTGTGTGGAAAGAATAAGAGGTTCGCGAAGAGTTGTGTGGGAAAACAAGAAAAGAGCTTCGCCATTTCATCTGAAGCGTAGGATTCTAGGTTCTTTATTTTATTGATTTCTCAAACTTGTTTGTTAAACCAATATTTGTTCTATAAAATTTTCTGTAAAATTTTGATTGGGAGATTTGAAGTAGAGTTGTTCCCCTCAATCCATTTTATTTTGTGTTCAAATAATTGTGTGTTTTATTGATTATATTCTATTAGAGAGAAATTTGCATGTATTTTATTTTAAAGGAAATTTCTATCCTCTATAGAAATTGAAATATTTTTCTGTGGAAGAACTTTTATTTATATATTGCTTGCAATCTTCTGTGAAACATGATTGTATATATATATATATATATCTGAGAATATATGCATATGTATATAGAAAAGGGTTTTGGATATAAATTTCTTGTTGAAATATTCTCCAAAATGAAATTGTGAAAATTTTGGAAATATATATATAAGGAAGGGCAGCTAGGGACTACCCCCACAGCCGCCCCCTCTAAGGGAGGCACTGCTATGGAGGCAGCACCCAACGCTGCCATCCACAGTAGCATAGCCCCAAGGGATAAGTTGTGTGGGAAGCAACCCTAGCCTCCCTTAAGCCTCGGAGTGGCACTACCTGCAACCATTGTGATTTGAGGTCAGTCAAATGGAATATTTTTAAGATTTAAAATATAAATATATATTATATAATATATATTGTATATATATTATTTATAATATATATAATATATATTATATAAATATATATATATATATATATTATATGTATTATATATTTTTATAATATATAATATATATACATTATATATATAGATAGATATATTATATAGATATAGATATATTCAATACATAGACAACATGTTATAAATATGGGATGATTTTGAGTATATGATTATATGCATTTTTTAGAAATATCGAATGACTTTGGAATATATATATATATATATATATATATATATATATATATATATATTGATTTTCGTAAGATAAGTGTAATTTAGAAATAAAGTGTTATGGTCGTTTGTCAATTTATGGTTGTAATTTTAAAAGTTTTTTTGATTGTCATTTGAAAAGTTGGAATTTCTTTTATGATTCCCTTGTGCTATTTATTTTGGCTTTAAATTGGTGTATAGGAATGTGGGAACCCTTTATGTCATAGTACCCCATTAGGAGTTAATTTGGTTTTAGACTTCTAGAGGCAAGAGGCAGTTTGTTGAATATTGTGTTTATCATTTGATTTGGTTTTGGAAAGTTTGATTGTAATTGTGGTTTTGGTTCTTATGCATGGGTTGTACCTGTTTTAATGAGTATCTATGAATGTGATTGTTGGCAGGATGGTTAATGCCTCACATGTACAACAGTTGAGATTTAATGCGCTTGGTGATTTATTGATGTTATGTTTTGTGTGGTTTATTGTTGTTCTGTTTTGGAATCTATTGATGTTGTGTTTGTCTATGTATTTCCATGTCACTCTTGTTTGGAGTTGATTCTTGTTGTTGTCTATTGGATATCCTTGGTCAAGGATTCTTCCTTGTCATCTCCTAGCACGGGGGGTGAGTTTTTCTAAAACCCATGTGGTCGAGTGGAACGTGTTACACACCTCGTTGGGTTCCCCACCAACATTCGTTTAGTGCAGTGCCTTCCAGATGGAGCTTGAGCCAAAGTTCTCTTGTAGTCAGATGTTTATTATGTATTTTAGTTATACTCTTGTATTGATGTATTACTCCCACATGTGTTGGTAAGTTAATGATGTAAACTCGTGTATTTGTTCTATGTATTGTACTAGAAGCAGATGTAAAGTATAAATGTGTCCTTGTAATCATGAGATAAGAGATAGTGGTCATCATCTTATAAGAATGTTGTATATATATGTGTATGGTTAGTAAATAGAGTTGATCTTGTTCATAATGCTCTATCTCTTGTGTATGCTTCAATGTTATAGCTATGATGGATGAATGGGCTTAACTAATGCATTTTGGAATTTCATTTATCTTTTCGTTATGGGTTAGCATAAGTAATGTCACCTTGTGTACCCCAAAGGACTTAGGTGATTGAACTTGAATCATGTAATGTAATAATGTGTACTAGTACTTTATATGTTTACTTTATACTTTTTTAAAAAAAATTGTGCCATAGTTGTTGTCCTTTGGGGTTTGTCCAGTGGGGCATTACACAACCATTGTTCACCATCTACTTTTAACACAATTATTTGGTATTTTCTTAACCATCACCACCTTCATTCGTGTGTACATGTAAGAATCAACATCCATTATCTCCACATCCAAATCAATTAATGTCCCTAAATATCTCCCTATCTTCTCAATATATTCATTATCCCAAAATTCAAGTGGCAAATAATATAACTGTATCCATACAGGTTTATCATATGGGTCTAGTTTCACTGGATTGGAATTAGCACACCATTTTTGCATATATATAGGGTATTCCGCCAACTTCCATAAATTCCTTGCAAAATATTTTCTCTATCTTTTGTAGAAGTGAAGATCGCTACAAAAAATCCTTTCGGAAAGAATTTCAAAATCACCATTGCCACCCAATTCTTAGTGATCCATTTCCTTATTCTTCCTCTATCAAATTTTGGTCCAATTATTCTACAAATTATTTCTAACTCCTCCAGCATTTCAACATCTTCCATCGCTTCCTTTGATACATCAATGTTTTGATAGAATTAAGAATTTGATTCCTCTTCATCATTCCCTTCCACCAAACCCTCGTTCTTCTTTCCACCATTTCAGCCCTCCTCTGCAATTTTCCTTCTCACCATTCGCAAGATTATTTCTTCACAATGATAGAAATTTTAATTTTCCAATTGTCAAAAGAATAGATCCATTCAAATCATTATCTAAAATTCTATAAATTCCTATAAAATGTATTATATATATTTATATAACTTAATTTATATTAATATGTACATATATATGTGTGTGTGGATATCTATATATATATATATATATATATACATATACATATATACATATATGTACACATATATATATACATATATATATGCACATACATATACATATATAGTTCTCTTTTCTTTTTGTTATGAAAGAAAATTTTAAATTGGAGAGAATAAATATTTGTTTATTATTATAAGGAAATCACATAAAGAATTATTATTTTTTAAAACAAATCATGACATTTTTTCAAGGTGAGATATTAACATTAATTTTTTTTATAAATCAAAATAAAGTAAATTAGGGTTAATTCCAAAATGTACAATTCTATCTATTCAACCCAAAGTAGTTCTATAATTATACAATAATTATTTGTTCATTGTTTTTGGAATGCTAGTTCATTCATTTTCTTGCCATATCAAAGTTTTGGGTATAAACATAACTTTTGTTTACTCAAAATTTTATCAATCTACTATTACCATAAAGGAATCTCCCAATATATGATATTACACCTATTTCATCAACTTATCTTTTAAATTCTTGAATCCTCAAAACAACAACCACTTTCCTCCATTCTTCTTTTATATTTTTACAACAAATGAAGTATAGAAAAAATAAAAATTAAAACTCTAGTCATGAGTTGTCCATGAGTCCATTTAAACTTTGAAATCCCACAAAATCAACATGGATTTTCCTTGGAAACCCACTGGTTGAAAATCCCAAGATAATTTTCCTTAACACATGTACCTAAAACGAAAACAAAACAACAAAGAAAGATAAATCTTGGCCAATGGGCTCTCCACCCAACCATAGGTTGGAATCTCAACTCACTCCCAAGCAAGGGTCACATAACTCTTCTCATGCACACACAACCACTATTCACATGGATTCCTCAACAGATTTACACCCTATAACATTCACAATAACATACCTTGCACATTACAATAATTTGCATTCACATATTTTTATTTCTTCACCTTAACACATATTTATAAAAACCTAAACAAGGTGGGAACTCATAACCAAGACAAACCCCAACACAACCAATATCACAAAGGATTCAATATGGAATTTCACAAACAAAGATCAATATTCCAAAATATTCCTTTACACATCAAACAAAGATCTTAATAAAACAGGTAGACCTTACCAAGAGATTTTCTATCTAAATTGTGGAAGACTCTCTCCAAGACCTCTCTTCCATTTTATTCCTCTATCATTCTCTTTCTTCACCTAGAATTTTCCTCTCCCTAAAAGAAAGTCTTAAATAAACTCAAAAATAATTTCAAAAGAAAAAGCCACTTCTCCACTTGAGGAGAAATAATGAATAAAAGGATAATAGAAACTACCTTTCCTTAACCACCTAAACTACCTAACTGACTCTAATTTTCACCACTTTTCAAAAATTTGCAAGTATAGTGGGTTCTAAACTCCATTTAAGGTGTTTCATAAGGTGTTCTAAACTCCACTTTTCATAAGGAAAATGACAAAGGTTTTCCCTGCCTCCCTCTTCGACTGCACCATGAGGAAAATGACATAGGTATTGACTTGAAAAAAGGCCAAGGGGAGAATTTGGCAAATGAGGGTGATATGGTGGTTTAATTATATCTACACCTACTCATGTTTAAATTTCTAAAAATTTCATATACGTATGTAACTGAATAGTTCATACAAGGTGTATTTAGTTCCATTTTGTTTGTTTGAATTGGCACATTTTGTTTTTTATCTTGACCAATATGATAATTCTGGTATATTATGTAATTACTTATTATATATAATACAATATTGGCTTCAACATTTTTCCAAAAAAAAAAATTAACCCCTAACCTATATGTCCTACACTTAGGAAACTTTTTAAACCATAAAAATGAAATCTAAACCTTATAAAGGTACTTACAAATCACAAAAGAATAAAGCACAGTTAAGAAAATTAAAAGACAAATTATAAATAGACATACAAAATTTGTATAACTAAAATACAATATGAACCACAAGATCATAGGAGACAAGGTTGGGTATTACACTAGAAATAACACATAAGTAGCTGTGTGACCCCAACCACCAATGAAAAAATTCACTTGTTCACTCAACAAAAGGTGTCATCATATAGTATAAATAATAATAGATGAAGCAACTATTAAATTAACACTTTGAAAACAAATATTATTTTCCAAAATTTCTTATCTAAAATGATCATCTAAGAAATCTCATAGAAATTATTTAAATCAATAATCATCACAAGTAAACATTAACATATCAAATCTCATTTCCATAATAACACCTACTCACACATCCACATTATATAATCATCTAATAATAATAAAATCCATCTCAAAAACCCTTATCAACATAATGTAATCCATCTAATAAACATAATAATACTACCATTAATAATAAATAAAAATATAACCAATAACCTATCATAATCGAACATCTCATTCAAAACATACTTACATAATCAACGAAAGGAATTCGTCTAGTTATCACAGAGAAATCACAACAACCATTAGTTAGATAGAATTAGTCAGTTAACCATATCCAATAACAACCAAGCATATGAACATCATTGATGTATAGGAACAACCATCACTCATAAAACTCATCCATAATGTCTAAGCATAGAAGCACATGAAACATTAGAAAAACATCAAAGACACACAGACTCAATAGGCTCATGAAAAGGCGGGGTCTCATATCTTCCTTCTTCATCAAGCTCAGGTTTTTTGAGTAGACATATTATTCCAAATTTCCTTCTTCCAAGAAACATGAAAAAATAGATGTATCTTTGTTGTTGATGGAAATTGAAGACTGTAGGAAACACTACCTATGGGTATGTGCAGGATCATCATGGAAAAAATAGGCCCTTAAGTGGCAAAAAATTTAGAAAAATCAGAGTTAGGCAACTTGATGTAAAAATTTGAATAAGTTATCTATATTATTTCAAAAATATGTAAGAATAGAATTTGTAGCAAATTGAATGTAGTTTCTAAACTACTAGGTCAATTAAAAAAAAAATCTTATTTTTGAAAATTTGAAATTTCAATGCAGTAATGCTTAAATTTCAGGGAAAAAATAAGAATTAGGTGTCTGTCTAACCACCCTAACCACAATAAAATGATAATATTTTTTTTATAAGATTTTAGATATAAGTAGAGGACTCAAGTCCCGATGTGATGCATATTTATTTGTAATTTTTTTCCAAGTAAATAATTAATTATGAATTTTTATTACAACTTTTAAAAATATAAAACTCGTATGTCAACACCTTAACTTGGGCAAAAATTCATGAATTTTTTTTTTTTTTTTAATCCTATAGTATGTGAAGCATAGAATGTGACACATGTTTCAAATTAGAAAAATGTGATACTGTTTGAAAGCTATAGACGTTTTTCAATTAGCCTATCAATCAAAAATTTAGTCATAATTCAAATAGAAAATGAATAATAATTATTTATTAAATTTAAAGTAAATCATAATTTATATTGGTGGAAAGTTGAGAATCTCCTTCAAAAACCCTTTTCGTTTCATCAGTTTTGGGTAAACAAAAAGTTGTGAGCCACATACCCTACACATACCCAAAATATCACCACTTTTTGGCCCATCATGATCCTGCACATACCCCTATCATATGCATGATTTGATATGGGCCATAATATTTTGGAGACAACTTGTTATTCTTTGACTATTGTTTTAGTTTCATTTACTTGTAAGTTTGTAATCTCAAGAAAACCCAATCCCCAACTTCAAAACTTCTTTCACTATGGTGTTGGTCCACCTACTTCTGAATTTGATTTTGTGCCATGGAAAAATTCTCTTTTAGTCTTGAAAGTACTTGTTTTTAATGAAGCATGTGGTCCTCCATAGCATGAAATCTTGGTGATAGCTTCAATGATGATGTGATTGAAGGAGGATGATATCCATACAATTCCATAAATGGAAACATTTTTGATGAACTATGGAAGGAAGTGCCATACCACCATTTTGATAGTGGTAGCCAATCTACCCATTGAGATTGATTATCAGAAGTGAAATAATGTAGATATCCTTCCAAACACTTATTAACAACCTCCATTTTCCCATCAAATTGAGGATGGTATGAAAAACTATGAGCTAATTGAGTACCCAAACATTTGAATAAATATGTCTAAAAGTTACTAGTAAAGATAGGATCATAGCCACTAACAATAACCTTAGGTATATTGTGTAGCTTTTGAATACTTTTAAAAAAATATTTTTCCATTGTACTTACTGTAAAAGGGTGTGATAATGCAATAAAATTTTCATATTTAGTGAGGTGATCCACTACTGCCATGATGACATTCTTACCATTAGATCTTGGAATCCAATGATGAAGTCCATAGAGACCTCTTCCCAACATTGGCTAGGAATACCTAAGGGTTGTAAGAGACTAGGTGTCTTAATTGTCTCCCCTTTATTTCTTTGAAAAATCAAATATTCTACCATAAATATTTTAACATCCCCTTTTAGCCCTTCCCAAAAGAAGTCTTTCTTGATCCAATAAAATGTCTTCAAAAATCCTAAATGACCACCAACTAGAGACTCATGAAGCTCTGTGAGAATATTTTGTTTGAATCACTTTGTAGTTGATGAATAAGATTACTTGTAGCAACATCATTCTATCACTCTACTTTGGATTCTACTACCCAATCTTCTTGTAATATTGAAATGGCACACATTAAAGATTCATCCTTTTCATCATTCCTCAATAGTGCATCTACCACAACATTTTCCTTCCATTTATTATATACAATCTCAAAATAATATCCCAACATCTTAGTGACCCATTTTTGTTACTCTTCAAAATATAATATTTTTCTAAAAATATTTTTCTATAATGATTTATCTTAACCTTGAAGTGTCTATCCATTAGATCAAGCCTCCATTGTTTTAATACATAAAGAATTTAGCTAGAATTTCCTTCTCATAAATAGGTTTTAGCTGATTCTTACCCTTTAATTAATGAATCTCAAAATCAATGAGCTAACCCTCCTACATGAGAAATGCTCCTATACCATTTCTTGATGCATCACATTCCACAATAAAATACTTCATGAAATCTCGAGTGGAAAACACTAGAGTTGTACACATATCATCCTTCAACATTTCAAATGACCAATTAGTGGATTAATTCCAATAAAAATAATCCAATTCTTCAATAAAGCTATGAGGGGTACTACTATACATCCAAATATTCACAAATATTTTGTAGTATCCAATCAATCCCATGAAACCCATCAATTTCTTAATAGTTTTGGGAATAGTGCATTTCATGATAACCCTAATTTTTTAGGATCTACCTTTACTCCATGTGAAACTATGTGTCCCAATTAATCCACCCCATTGAGACCAAAAGTGCACTTGGATGGCTTAGCATATATTTAATGATCCTCGATAACTTGTAACATTTTATCTCCATGTTGCAATTTTCCTCATGTCTTGCTATAAATCAATATATCATCAAAGAACACTAATATAAACTTCCTCAAGAATTTATTTAAGATGGAATTCATCAAAATTTGAAATATAGATGGTGTATTGGTAAGACCAAATGACATCACCAAAAACTCATAATGATCCTCATGAGTCCTAAATACTATCTTACAAATATCTTTTTCCATAATTTAAATTTGGTGATAACTTGATCTAAAATATAACTTTGTAAAATGAATAGCACCATTCAATTCATCTATAAAATCATCAAGGACTGAAATAGGAAACTTATATTTTATGGTGTACATGTTGAGCACTCTATAGTCTAGCATATGTGCCAAGTTCCATCCTTCTTATTGGTGCAAGAGCGCCTAGGTCATGAAATGCTTTCAAAAGGCTAATATGTTAATTTTGTAATGTTCAAGTCAAAATATGTTTCAAGGCTATGTAAAAGCTAATTTTATTGTATTCAAGGTCATATGAGGTCCTATTTTGAGTGTAATCAAGTCGTGCAAAAGTCACTAGGTGGTCAAAGATATGAAAAAATGCACAACTTGTAATATTGTCAAAATTGCCAAAAATGTAAAAAGAAAAGGAATATGGAAAGACAAGTGGAAACTTGGGGAAATAGGTCATTCAAGGTAGTTGAAGGGGTGGTTATAAGTTTATAAAGCTATAAAAATCATGTGAAGGAGAGGAAAAGAAAAAATTTGTATTCTTGTGACAAAATTTTAGAATAAAATTCCCTATTTTCAAAGTTGCAACATTCTTTCCTTCATTTTCCAACTCTGTATTGATAGTTAGCAACAATAAAGGTTAAATTCATATGTGATATATTTTATTAATGAGTTAGTTTCCATTTCAAGGTTTTGGGAGGTTAGCTTTTGAGAAACAAAAGAAGAAAAGGCACATTTCTTGTACCTGGGTAATGATCTCCTCACTATGGTTTTGAGAGTCTAACAAGAAGCAATGTCCATTCCACTGATGTAGTGTTATATGGTCAGTGGAATGGATTTATTTTGATGTATTTTCAATGTTATTTAAGTGTGTGTGTGTGCAGGGGTAATAGGAATATGGAGAAGAGTTGTTGATTCAAGCCAAGATTTTGAGTTTTCCAATTGAACAATGGAGGTTACAACAAGGTTTTGAAGAAATGGTGTATGCATGCACTTGGAAATGATCTCAAATGCTTTTTCAGAAATATTGTGACAAGTTTCAGGTGGTGGCCGGAGATATAGAGGTTTGCAAGTGTGTTTTTCATAAAACCCTCCCTGTTTTGGTGCTTGTTCACACTATAAACAAGGGTTTGATAGAACAATATGTATTTGAGCCTCTTAAACCTAAAAAATGATAGAATCCTGAGTTTTGTAACATTTCTAAGGACTTCTTTATGTTCTTTGATGAATTGGTGGAGTTTAGAGACCACTTGCTTTGATAAAATGGGCTAATTGGAAGCTTTTTACTAGTAGGACAGTCATTTATTTCAACATTTTTTTCAAACAACAATACCCTGTGATTTGATATGTTAAATGGGATTAATAAGGGTCTCAAGAGGTGCTAAAATAATGGAATGGTTTAAAGTATTTTACAGGGTATACCTAATTTAAGTATATGACAATGCTACTAGACAATGTAGTCTTATAATGCAAGAAACTGGGAATCTATATGTACAGTGTTGTGACTGATGAAAAGTGCCTTGGATCTATCTAAAAGATGTTGGGAAATGTGTTTCTATGTTTTGGAAAAGTTTATAAGGTAGTTTATGTTGTTTTGGTGATTTGGGTATGGTGATTCTAAGGTGCTTGAATGGTGTTTTGTATGCAAGAACTTAATAATCTGGTGGGACAATCTTGTGAGGGATGGAATTGGTCTTGAATCTATCTAGTATTGATAGTTATGATGAATCAATTATCTAGAAGAAAGGCTAAAGTAATAATTGTCATTTTTGATGTCTTGATCAATATGGAATCATGGTAGTTTTGGGTAAGCAAGATGGTGTTTGATTGCAAATAGTAAAGCAATTAATAGAATAGTGTCTTGGAGGTCTGAGTAAATAGAGGAGTGGTTGTTTTTCCTTGTTTGTATTTGACTAAATAATGACAATAGTGATGTATAGAGGTCTAGTAAATGGTTTTGGTGATGAATAAGAAGCCTTGAATCTGAAGAGAGGTGTACTAATGATGTGGTTTGCTAAGTTTGAGAACTTGATGAATTTTGTAAAGATGGTGAATAAGTTTGATTTTTGATGTAAAGTTATGTGAATCATAATTTGATCTCCTAATTCTATTTGGGATTTAAATCCCTTGAATAAATGATGGTGTTGAGGGGTTTGGTATGATGCTTTGCATCACTTATGCACCATCACCATGGGTATGGATTAAGCACGTTGGCTATACTTGATAATTCCCACCTCTAACATTTCAACAATATTTTATATCTCACTTTTCTACATATGTGGGTACCTATAAGGCATGATGTTGATTGGTTGGCTCCTTGGAACTAGTTATGTGGTATGATCATGATCCCTCTTAGGAGGAATTCCTTTAGGGATATCTCTAAAAACCACTAAGCAATGAATAATTATTTCTTTTAAATCTAGATGGGTGGGAGCATTAGATTGAGAGAATTCTAATGAACATAACTGTGCCACAAGTACATCAACTCCCTTCTTAGGAAACTTTTGCATTTGATGAGAGCTCACTATTTGTGTGGAATTTTCCTCCAACCATCTTAGTGTCATTATATTTCATTCTGATTGAAATCCCATGAATAGTTCTTAGAAGTTCATCTCAATTTTTTTCAAAGTAGTAGGCCATTGTACTCCCAAAACAATATTTGCTACACCCATGGGGATAGCATAAATTGTACTATCAAGGTGATAATATCTCAGGGATAATTTAATTTTATGACACTTTCTAGAACAACTAATTGTACCAACATCTACAATTGAGGCCTAAAACTCTGGATCTGGATATATAAAATAATTTAGATGAGTAGCCAACTTTTTATTGATGAAATTATGAGTACTACCCAAGTCAATCAACACTATTACTTTATACTTCTTCAATAAACCCACTACCTTGAGAGTTTGTGGGGTGATAAAACTAGAGAGTGTGTGACAATAAATAGTTGGTTGGGGATCATGTGATTCATCATCTAACTCCCTATCATTCTCTGATATCAGCTCCTCCTCTTCTTCCTCACTCAAACCTTCAATATAAAACAATTTCTTTTAATTGCATTTATTTCCTTGAATATATTTGATGTCACAATTGAAACATAGCCCTTTTTCTCTCTTCTCCTCAACTTTTTGTGAAGTCAACCTAGTAGGTTGAGATAATGAATGTGTAGGAGATCTCCTTTCACTTACATTTATAATCCCTTGTCACCTACTAGCCAAAAAATTCTCCTCAAATTTTCTTTCCATTAATATTTCTTGTGATAAGGATTATGGTTGGAACAACAATACTTCATATTTTATGTGATCCTTTAAACCGCTGAGAAATAGTTCCTTCAAAATTTCTTTATCATATTCTCCACTCTTAGAGAAAGGGTTTGAAATTGTTGAATATAATCCTTGACCATGCTTGTTTACTTTAATTTAGTGAGTTGATAGAAGTATCTATCCATAAAGTTATCTCCATAATAGGTAGCAATTTCCTCTTGAAAATTTGACCATGTGACCACACAACCCTTCTTTCTCTTCTCATCATATAACCAACAATACCACATAAGTTTATCTGGTTCCAAGTACAATGATTCCATAACCACATTTTTTTGACTAGGAAAATGATGAATATCAAAGAATTGCTCCATTTGGAATAACCAATTGATTGGATCCTTTCCATTTAACTTTCTCATATCCAACTTGGGTATGAATTGCATTAGCATAAGATTAATAAAGGAAGAGTCCTTGAAATTGGAGTCAAGCCCAAGGAATTCATGTCCAACAAAAGTATTATCTTCCACCTTACTAGGTGAATCTTCACCCTTACACTTAATCCCTTGAATAATCATGTCCAACTTAGAAAATTCATTTATTTCATTCCTAATTGATGAACCTTGACCTTGTCAATCTCATCATTAGGGTTAATATCCTCAATTTCTACATCATCCTTATTTGAAGATTTCCTCAATATGGTAGTATTATTTTTGCCTCTTTTTGTAGGCCCCATCACAATGGTAGAAAATAATTTTGCAAAAAATCGCATAAATAAATTCAAAATAATCTAAAAACTTTATTGTAACTTACCAAGGCCTAGGTTGTACTTTCCCAAAAAAAATCTCCCAAAATTTTGGTGTTTTGTAGCCTTGAGAGTGAATTTATTGGAAACCATAATTTTGTAATAAATCACTTATTTATGCTTCCAATTCTTTGAAATTTTTACTATAGGATCCTCTATTACTTCTTTAGAAATCACTATAAATCAGGGGAAAAATTTATAGGATATGTGAGATATGCACTTTCTAAATAAATTGGGTAAACACCCTAATTTTTCAATAAATCAATCAATTCTTCTTCAATTCCCATAAAATATGGATTTTAGGTTCTTGAATATGTTCTTAAAAAGCCCTTTAAAAATTAGTGAAAAATTCACCAAAATATGAGAGATACAATCTTCCCAAAATTACCTATAATATTAAGAAAATACCTTGCCTCTACAATGTTAAGATCATGCTCTAATACCACTTGTAATGAAATAAATTGCACAATAGAAGAATATGATAGGAAATATCTACAAATACTTGAGAATAACTAAGAATAATAAGCTACTTTGAGGGGAGAAACCTCCAAATATCTCCAATGAGAACACTATTTGCAATATGATAATGAAATAAGACTCACTACCTCCTATATATACCTTATTTATGTCTAGGATATCACCCAAGTCAACTTAGATAACCCTATATAATCCATAGGTCAACCTAATTAACTAAATAATAATATATCAATGATAATATGACCTAATTAAGAGTTAAGATAACCACACAATGATTATTCATAACCTGATGTACTTTAATATTAAGGGAGTTGCAATCGTGTCCAAGTATACAATGATATTGACAAAAGGTTCTTGCATTAAAATTTGATGGTAGTGGCTTAGTTGTATCAATAGGTCTAATTGGAGGAAGATGAATCATTTTCTTGTATAGAAATTGCAACATAATCGCATGGAGAGAATTAGGAAATTGTGAGAATTGCCTATCTCTTGGCCTAAATTGATATGGTGTTATGGTTGCGGCATCGATTTATGTTTGAATTGTGATTAGCAACTTGGGGATTTTTTATATTCATGATTTTATTTTTTAAAAATTATTGATAGTTTTTTTGAGGTATGGCTTCAGACTGACCAATAGGATTCAATGAAGGTGTACCTTCATATTGAATAATCGATATTTAATAATCACGAAGGGTGGTACAAAAATGTGTGAATGATGGATATTTTATCAATAATATCTTGTCTCTAATATTAGGTTGTAAGTTTCCTATGAACATCCTTTGAATGTCATCATTTTGAAGACTATAGGATATTTGTGAATAAATCGATTGGTATCATCCTATAAAATATATTATTTTCTCTTTAGATCCTTGTTTACAATGGACCAAATCAATCAATGTAACTTGAGGTCAAATATTAACTTGAAAGTGTTGAAGGAACTCATTAATAAGTCACATAAAGTAGATGATCAAGTTTTTTCACAATGAACAAAACCAATCCAAAGTTATATCTTTCAATGATCTAGGAAAGAGCTTCGTAAGGAGCACATCTTAAAAAATGAATCGCTACATAAGGTGGTAAAAGATGACACATGGTTATTAGGTTATCCTTACCATTGTACTTCTCAGAGAAAGGTAGTTTGATGTTTTTGGTATGGGTGTCTTTAATATGGAAAATGATAATGGACTACATGTGAGGCATGTTGGAGGATTAGCATTGGATTATCCTTGGTTCATGTTTGAAATTTGTTGTTATAATGATGACAAGTTTTACAATAGTTAGTTTATCAAAGGATCATTTGGTGATATGTTTTGAGAATGTTTTAAATATGGAAAACTACCATGGATGAAGGGTGTGTTATTATTTTTCATATTTATAATAGGTGTTGAACATGTAGGTATTGTGAGTGAAGGAACAAAGCTATAAGGATTCCCATAAGAAATCCCTAAACTTGTGTTTAGACCATTGTTATATTGTGTGGTTGATGCTATAATTGGAGAAGTGAATGTGGGAACAAAATGCATTGTTGTAGGGGAGGAAAACTATTTTCCTAATGGGTTTGAGTGTTAGTCAAGGCTTGAGTGCAACTAGCTACTATAGGGATGTTTGCATCTACTATATGAGCTAGGAAACACAATACTTCTATCCATTGAGAATCATTAATCAAATTCCTAAGGTTATCCTATAGAGGAACTATTTCTCCAACTAAAGATTTAGTACTTAAGAATTGTTGGAGCCCTTCTAAGTCTTTTTCCAATTGTTTGAGTTTTTCTTTAAGGACATGAGCAACAACAACCTTTGAGTCCACATAAATGTTAGGTTGTGATGAAGACATAGGTAATTTCATATTAGGAATCGAATCAAAGATGGATTGAGTAGATGTAACATATTGAGTGAAAGAGTTATAAGACTTGAAATCTCAACATTTGTTGTAATTGCAGCTTGGGAAGCCATAAGTTTGAAATTACATCTCATAGGGGTGTTGACTATGGGGCACTAGGTCATGAAGCTCATAGATTTATTATGAGTTTCAAAACACTTGAGTGCTTATAGAATGAACAAGAATAGATAACAGTGATATAAACTGAAACACTTTTCATACAAAAAATAAAAAACTACATAGGGATCACAGAGACAAGACTATGATCCAAATTTGGCTAGAAATCAAGTGGACAAGGGTTCTAGCTTCCTAGAGTAGAGGTGTAAGTTTTTGCTAAATTTAAAATCTAGAAATGATCTATAGTTTTTGAAGATCCAAATTTGTAGATGTTGAGGTCTAGAAATAGACAATTTTTTTGAAATGCTTAAAACCCCAATGTTTTTTATGTGAAACCCATAATAATTCATAGAATTTTGTGTTTTTAGAGTAATACAATATGTTCAAAAGAAAATTTTCAGATTTTAAAAATATAGTAATTGACTGAATCTATCTTGCAACACTAAAAATAAACACCTTTTTATCTTTTGAATTGAAAATATTATGTAAAGTTTCACTTTTTCAGTGCCTTTTTACCAAAAATATGTGCACATAAATGATAAATTCAAACAACCTAAGATTGTATGAAGATCTTAAAATGACCTAATTAATATTTAGAAAGTTTTTAATATGCAAGAAATGAAAATTTCACCAAAATGTGATATGGGGAAAAGGGAATTAAGGTATAAATCACTTCTCCTACATCACAATGAATGGAACAAAAAATGATCAAAAACACCCACTTGGCTAACAACCTCAATGGAAGAGCCAAAATGGTCGATCAGGTTTTTGGTTCTTTCTTTGGGGGATGATTGATATTAATTAATTGACTATTGATTGACTTAATTTGATGATGTAAATATGTAACTAGGTCAACTATGGAAATACATAAAACTAGTGAGATTATAGAAAAATATAGAACAAAAAATTAGAAATAGAGTACAGAGGAGTAGAGTGTAGATACGAAGGAACCTGGCATAGAATTTTGAGTATGAGTTCGTTGGATAGGGGAACTAACACCCTAGACATGAGAATGTAGACCTTTAGAAACATAATTCTAATCTTTGTCGGTTCATGTCTTTAGGCTCTTCCTTCTAAGATTCAATGTCATAATTTTTTCTATCACTGATTAATTCCACTTTCCCCAATTCATTGGTACATGAGACTTGAATGCTTGATTGAGAAATCAAGTCTTCAATCCTCTCCCAAACTCTCTTTAGATCTATAACCTGCACACAAGAGATGTGGGAAAGGGTTGTGTCGTATAGGGGATGGCCTAAGTCAAACCTCATTTTGGTGTTTCCACATCCACAAATTCTATGATGATGTAAAAGAGATCTTACTCTCAGTTGGGAAGAGGATAAGGAATAATTGAATGATAAATTGACAAATGTTGTAACTTATCACTCAAATCTGCATTCCTTGATGGATTCAAGTTATTTTACTCATCACCTTCAAGGATAATTGGTTTCTTTATTTGAAGTCCTACAAGTGTTAGTAATCATAAAAAAAATGGACATTAAATATGAATAAACTCACATGAAGAGTTGATACATTGCTAACATGATGCTTGACTAAAATAATGTTGCAATAATTCTACTAATTCTACTCTTGACTGCCTTAAATTAGAATGTTCAATTGTTCAAATCAATTCACTAGGATTTGAGATAGTGAAAAAGAATTGTATTTATATGTATTTCTTGATTTCCCACAAAATTAATTATCAAAATATGACAAATGAATTTTAATTTATCATTGTTAAAATGCTAACAATGAAATATTTAAATTAGGGCCAAAATAAGCTAGATAGGGGTGATAGCGCCCTACTCCAAACCTATTTTGGGGCTTTTAGTATCATTAAATAAATTTTAATTAATACCCCAATTTAACCTTTTTTTTTAAATAGTATCATAAAATAGGAAAATTAGAAGCACAATTAGGTCCAGGTATGTAAGGGAGAGCTAAACCTTGTGTGAAATTGTTAAGGATGACAATTTATGATGCTACATTTAGCCCCCACTTTAGTGAGAGTATGAAATTATTCTCATGCTCACACTAAAGTAAGGATAAGCCAAGAAGGGTTATTTTATCCAAACAATGAAGAGATAAGATGACAATAAATATAAAGCTTATGTTAGGCCCTAGACTCAAGATCCTTTGGCACAACAATGAGAAGAAAAAGGAACACTCACATAAAGTGCAATGCAACATGACAAACATGAAGCATACAAAATGAAGACACAAAACTAACATAATGCAAACACAAGATATAATGTAAACACTACACGATGCAAACACAAATGTAAACACAATGGAAAAACAATGCAAACATGCAAAGGGGGTATGAAAATCATGGACCAGCAAGCTTTGCTTTATTCTTACTAGGATCCATACTCAAGGTGTTCATGAATCATAGGATAAAAAAGTTTTATTTTATAGATGACCCATGAACCAAAATCATCATAGACTAGTGAAGTCTAACATTCACTAGGTGAGATTGATAAGAAACAACATAGGCTAGTGAATTATGATATTCACTAGGTGAGTTTCTGCAATGGTAGAAAATGAAAGACACAAGGGCTAGTGAAGTCTGATATTCACTAGGTGAGTTCTCAGGTCAACCATACCAAGAACTATAGCCCCAATAATTCTAATGAGGTGATACAAAATATGATCAATTTTCTAAAAATACATCACAAAGTTCAATGTGTGTGAACAAAGTGAAGCACATAATGGAATGCATGCCCCCACCTTGAATTAATTGCTAATGCCAATCATGGGAAATTTACTTTAAGGTAGAATAAAAATTATACTTGGACTATGATAAACAATGAGGTCATTGTCAGAAACCCTATGCCAAATGATATGTTCCCAACAAAGTTGACTCGTGAAAGGGGGTTTTCCCTGAAACAAAGCAACATGATTAGCAAGAAAAAATATAGCATATAAGGGATCCATAGATTTTGGGTTAGTATAAATGAGAGATAATGTATTATATGATCATGCTAAAAATTGATATTATTCCCCAAATTATTATGGAGAACTACGAACACAATGGAGAAAGGACACATAAAGATGGCAAGGCTTTTGGGTCAACATGGAAGAGACCTAAATATCTCAACCCCTTGCATCATTCCCAAAAGGAAATGCAAGATAATAACAGTCACAACATAAAGAGGAATGGAGATACAAATAAATAAATATAATGACAAATTCACTTTCTTTGTATCCTTGTGCCAACAAGAACAACAAGGGTCATCCAAATAAAATTAACAAACACAAATATACACCAAGTAACACATTACGAAATATCACATTATGTGTAGACAAACACTCAAGGAGGTACTACACATGTGACTCAATCTAAAGAAAATCATTTACATCGTAATCTTGTTCATCATAAATGGAAGGTAGTCAATATGCTTTAAAGAAACTACAACTAGTGTGGTAAAAGGAGAAGTATTGATTGAACACATGATGGGTTACTCTCATTAGGAGGATCATCATGGCTTCCCCCATCTAAATTCATTGATTTGGAAAATATAAGAGCTAATTCTTTATGGTATTTTTTTCTATTTTATCTTTAGATACATCATCTAAATTGTAACATCAGAAATTGTCACCCTTGGAAATTTCACACTAGGTTTAGCTCCCCCTATTTTCTTAGAATTAATTACGCATTTAATTACCCATTTTATAAACATATTAAAGATATAAAATAATGGGAAATGAAAATAAACATTTAATATTTTCCCCTAACACTTTGGGGCCCAAAAAGGATGGACCTGGTCTAGGGAACCCCACATCCTAGACCACCCCTTTTTGGCTCCATTTTGGATATGTTGGTGTTGGTGTTTTATTATTTGAATTTACAAAGTCATTGTTTGGCTCTCGATATTTAATTTTCAATAAATTAGAATAATTGGATATATTTATACCAGACATTTTCATCATTTGAGATACTAAGCACACCTAGCATGTTTTGGAAAGAAATTGAAATTATTATTGAGTAGTCAAGAGCAGATTTATCAACATTATTGCAACATATATTCATTTCAAGCATCATGTCAATAATTTATCATGTTTTTATGTAAGTTCATTTTTTATGATCATTTCTTTTGTGTTACTAACACTTGTAGGACTTCAATCAAGCAATTGAATTCTTCTTTAAGGCGATGAGTACATGACTTCAGTCCATCAAGGAATGAAAATATAAGTGGTGAGTTAAAAAATTAATCAATTCATTACTTTTTTATCCCTTGGACTCTACTCGACTGATGGTAAGCTCTCTTTCCATATCAATATAGCCGTTATGGAGGTAGAAATAGCAAAACAGGGTTTGACTTAGGCAAGCCCCTGTACGACACAACCCTTCCCCCTCTTTCATGTGTGAAATTTTTTACGGCTAAGGAAAAGTGGAGGAAGATTAAATACTAATATCTCATTCATGCATTCAAACCCTACAATTTGACAAGATACACAAACTTGATTTTCTCATCAACAAACAAAGTTTTGACAGTGACCTCAAAAGAATAGGAGCTATAAATCATAGGCTTCAGGCTTGTGTTTTTTTATCCTAAGAAGAAAGAGTCCAATGTAGGGTGCATCATGCCCTAGACCAACCAATTAAACACCAAATTTATACACCAGGTTCCTCTATATCTAATCTTCGCCTTTCTAAATTGTGTCTCTGTCTTTCTACACTTCATTTCTCAGAAATCATAACAATTTGTTACATTTGAATGATTAACTTAGGAACAAAATTGCATCTTCAATTTCAATTAATTAACAATCAATCACATCATCCACACACACACAATAACGCGTATTAGAACCCCGATCCACCATTCTAACTCTTCCATTCACATTTTTTGTCAAGTGCATTTGAGATTATTTATAATCATTAATTTCCCACATTGAGAGAAGTATTATTTAGGACCTAGATCCATTTTCCCAATCAAACATTTTGGTGAGTTTGACTATTGTGACACTCTAAATCTTGTGAAATATAAAACATACCATTTTAAAATCAGAGTAAGATCTTAGGTTGATTGCATTCATCATTTGTGAATACATAATTTTCATAAAAATCATTAAAAAGGTGAAAAATTCCTTGCATTTCGCATTCATAACATAACTAGGGTTTATTTCAGTCATTGCAAAGTAGATATAGTTCATACTTACATTGATAAATTTGAATTATGTCATATCAAATCTGAAATCAAATTTGAAAGCATTTAAAGAGACCATTTAGGCATATGCATATAGTGAAAAAGTGGAAAAAGTGCATTATTATTGTGTCAAAAGGATATCAAGATTTCAATTTCCAAATTTGTCAAGTTACGATTAGTAAATTTCTAGACTTCACAATCTGAAAATTATTATATTTTGAATTATATTTATTGCTTCAAAATTATGAAATTTTTATGCATTATTGTATTACACATAACATATTTATAATTTGGTGCATTTATGAAAAAACTAATAAATGCTCAAAACTAAATAGTTTCAAAATAGAACATTTGAATACTATAGAACACATCTCAATTTTTAATTTAGGAAAAACAACTTTCTAGTCTAGGGTGCATCATGCCCTTGACCTATCAAAATTTCCTTAGATTTTGATCACAAGTCTATTTTTGTGTTCCTTGTTTGGTGTTTCCTTCTATTTTTGCAAACTAATTCATTTATTGTGATTTTCTTGTGCTTTCCTTTCATGGTAGGCTTACTCAAGTGTTTTAAATCTCATATGAGCTTCACGACCTTGTGTCCTATTGTCAATGCACCTATGAGATGCATTTTTAGACTTATGACATCTTGCATTGTAACCACATCTCTTGTGGAGCCTTAGTCTCATAACTGTTTCACACAACCTGTATTACCTCTACCTAATCCATTTTAGATTCCATCCCTAATCACACATTTCCTATGACTTCCTCACAATTCAACACTTTGTTGGGCTTGTAGAATACTATTTCCCATGTTACTAAAGAGAAACTAAAGCAATTGGAGAAGGATTTAAAAGGTCTTCAAGATTTCCTAATTATTGAACCTTTAGCTGGAGAGATAGTGCCTATTTTGGAAAACCTTATTAATTTGATAAATGATTCTCAAGGAATAGAAGTGTTGTGTAGTCTAGCTCACATAGTAGACACTAACATACCAACAACATCTATTTGCACTCATGCATTCACAAATGCTCAAAACCAAGTAGGAAAACAAGCTTCCTCTCCCACAACCATACCTTCTATTCCCATATTTACACCTCCATCCATACCATCAATAATATAATATACCAATGGATTAAATCTAAGCTTAGGGCTTCCTAGTGGGAATCCTTATAGTTTTTTCACCTCACCCATAACATCGGCATGTTTTTCACCTCTCATAATCATGAAACATGGTAGCCCATTGGTCACTCATTCTAGTTCACCATATTCAACAAACTCTTAAAACATGTCACCTAATGATCCAATCATAAACCAACTATTGTAAAACATGACATATCCAACAAACAAAAAATACTTGAATAAAAATCAAAATGGTAAACCTCTGTAGTACCTCACACATAATCCTTTGTCATTTTCCATTCTCAAGACACAAATATCACCAAATTTTGAAATACCCTGATTTGAAAAGTATAGTGGTAAGGGAGATCCTAACAACCATGTGTTAGCTTTTACCATGGTATGTAGTGATTTCATTTTTAAAGATGCAATCTTAGCAAAAAAATTCCCTATAACATTGAAATGCATGGCCTTGGAAGGGTTTTTCTCATTGCCAAATAACTCAATCAACTCTTTTACATAGCTTGTTAGTGCATTTCTCTAAAATTTACAAGCAAACATTGGTCCTCAAGTGATATTAAAAGATTTAGTTTGTTGTAAAAAAGGACCTAAGGAAAAGATAGCAAAATTTATAAGATGATTCCAATCACTTTACTCAAAAATCTCATATATTCTTTCTAATCCTAACATTCAAAGAGTTTTCATAGGGAACTTGCAACCTAACATTCGAGACAATATTTTATTAATGAATTATCCATCCTTTACACACATATGTATGACTCTTTGTGATTATCATATATTAAAATTAGTCAATATGAAGGAACATATTTAGTGACTCCTACTAGTCAATCTAAATCCACACCTCAAGACAATTACCCTTCATTTAAAAAGCAAAATAAAAATTTAATTAACATAAACAATCCTCAAACTACCAATAATGTTGAAACACGTGTCATCGTTGAAAATACAAATCCCTATCAATTTATACCAAGAGATAGGAAATTTTCACAACTATCTAATTCTCTTCATGTAATAATGTTGTAGTTATTAAGTAAAAACATTATTCAACTCCCTGTAATTAGACCAGTTGACACAAATAAATCTCTACCACCAAAATTTAATGAAAATCCTTTTTTCAATTTCATCGTACACCTGGACATGATACAAAATGGTGTATGCATCTTAAACACCAAGTGCAAGATATAATTGAATCTAAGCAAATCCATTTGTTTGACGTTAATGACATAGGAAATAAACTAGTTTCACTACCTAACTAAAACTTTCAAAAATTCACCAACCCATTACCAAGTCATTCATCAAAATTTGTATAATCTAGTGACAATGATGAACAAGATGATGACTTGTCCAATGTTGATAAAAAATTATACATTCAACCTCATAAGGTTCAAACCACTTTGTTTTCAGACATTTCTTTTATACATATTGATGCATCCATAACTACACTTGATGGTCCTCTCTATATCTCTGATAGAATTAATGACAACCCCACAAGGGGAATACTCATTGATCATATGTTTCTAGAGAATTTGATCACCAAAGAATTTCTATTTGTGCATGAACTTTACAAATATTCTTATGAACAATTGAAAGAATGACTAAAAACTTATAATGGTTTTTTTCGCCCTATGGTAGGTTTGATAACTCTCCCACTCAAAGATGGACCAAAATAGTTTTATGTTTCATTCATCATCATTCTAACTTGGGACCAATTTCATTTGAAGCTAGCTATCCATGGATTTGTTTGGTAATCAACAAGTGCATTAAGTTCCCATTTGAAGTTAGAATACATACAATTTTGTCATGGTGGTTTTAAACCTTTGGCTTCCTGTGAAAAATTTTCACTAGATTATTTTTGGCCTCAACCTATTGAACCTGTTAAGCCTCATGAGGATCAATTTTTCATATAATATCAAAATTTTAAATCCAAACATATATTTGAATTATCTCTTAGTAATATCCCACCTGAGTCTCCTCAGTCTACTGTGACTTTGATGAATGTTCATCCTACCTCACAAGTATTTGATGAACCCATGTTCAAACTAAGTATCCCTCCTTGTCAACCTAGCCTATATGTTGTGGTTCTACCTCTGATATCATATAAATGACCAAGAGACAATTGCATAATTACCTTTGTGCCTTTGAAGGAAAAAGAAGTTCATATACCCAGGAATACAGTGGTTTCCCAACCCATAGTGGTCCCTTCAGTTACTCCTCGAAAGTAAGAAAAGAGATTGATGGTGGAAAAACCCTCCATTACCCCTTCACAATTCAAAATATATACGAGAAGAAATAGAATTGAAAAGGAGCATAAACACAGACATTGTGCCATCACTCACCAACTTGCTGAAAAGAATCAAACCTTACCTAATGATCAATTTCCCATCCAAACCAACACTAATGATTTAACTCTTGTCCATCCATCCTCATCATCACCTACTTCCACCCCACCACCCTCACCAAACCATGTAATTGAACCTTACCTACCACTACCTAAACAAATAATGAAAGATCATATGAATAATGTTGCTCATAATCATATTGCTCTTAAACAATCTATTATGATAAATTTGGATAGTGAAGAAAAAGAAGAAAAATAGGAAGAACAAAAAGAAGATCATAATGAACTTGCTCTTATAATTCGAAATCCATGAATCTAAATGGGGGAAACCATGATGATCCTCCTACTAAGAGTGATCTGCCATGTGTTGAACTTGGTGATACTCTTTGTATGACACTTGTTGTCATCCCTTTAACATGTTTTCCGCCTTCCATTTATGATGAGCAAGATTGGGATGGAGATGATTTACTTTAGATCTGCTCACATGTTTGGTACCCTTTATGTGTGTTTTTTTTGTTTTCTTGCATGTAATGTGATCCCCCATGATGTGCTACTTGGTGTGTCTTCATGTTTTTTAGTTTTCTTTGGATGACCCTTGTTGTTCTCATTGGTACAAGGATACAAAGGAAACAGATTTGTTATCTTGTATTTTCATTTTGGGGATGATGCAAGGGATTGAGGCATTTAGATCTCTTCCATATTGAACCTAAATTTGTGTATGTTATCTTAATATTTCATTCCTTTGTTGTGTTTGTAGTTCCACTAGTATCCGAGAAATGATGTTGATTCCAAGCATAATCATATGATATATTATATATGGTCTATACTGACCCTAGATCCTTGGATCCCTTATGTGTCATCTTGTGTTTTTTTATGTGATTTTATCTTGGGGGCAACCCCTTTTCATGAGTCAATTTTATTGGGAACATATCATTGTCATAAGGTTTTCCAACAAGATCTCATGACCTTTCATGTTGCATATATCATTTTACTCTACCTTAAATTAATTTCTCATGGTTGGTGTTTAGCAATTAATTTAAGGTGGGGGCATGCATTCCATTATGTGCTTCACTTTGTTCACACATGTTGAACTTGGTGATGCATTTAACTGGCATATTGATCATTTTTGTGTAGTTGCTTATTAGAACTATTGAGTTTATAATTCTTGGTATGGTTGACATGAGGACACACCTAATGAATATTATGCTTCACTAGCCCTTGTGTGTTTCTCATTTACTACTCTCAAAAAGCTCACCTAGTGAATATTGGACCTCACTAGCCTATGGTGCTTTGGTTCATGGTTCACCTAGAAAATATCAGAATTTTCTAGCCTATGACTCATGAATTCCTTGGCAATGGATCCTAGTAAAAATTTTGCAGAGCTTGCTAGTCCATGATTTTCATAACCCCTTTTTTGCATGTTTACATTGTGTTCACTTTTTTTCATTTGATTTTGTGTTTATGTTCATATTATGTGATGTTGTGCATCTTCATCATGTATGCTTCATGTTTTCCATGTTAGATTTCACTTCACATATGTGTTATTCTTTCCTCATATTATATTGCCATGGGATCTTGAATATGGGGGAAAGAACATCCCTTAGATTCAATGCTATCCTATCTCTTTAATATTTGGATAATTGAACTCCTTTGACCTATTCTTACTTTAGAGTGAGTTTGAGCGTAAGTTCATACTCTCACTAAAGTGAGGGCTAAATGTAGCATCGAAAATTGTTACCCTTGACAATTTCACACTAGGTTTAGCTCCCCCCTATGAGCTTGAAACTAATTATGCATTTAAATATCTATTTTATAAGCATCTTCAAAAAATCAAAAAATGGGAAATAAAAATAAACATTTAATATTTCCCCTATCACTTTAGGCTCCAAAAAGGATGGGTCTACTCTAGGTCACCTCATACCCTAGAACACCCCCTTTTGGATCTATTTTGGATATGTCGGTGTTATTATTTTATTATTTGAATTTCTAAAGTCATTTGTTAGCTATCGGTACTTTATTTTTGGGAATTTAGAAGAATTAGATATAAATACTAGCTATTTTCATAATTTGAGATACTAAGCACACCTAGCATGTTTTGGAAAGAAATTAAAATTATTATTGAGTAGTCAAGAGTAGAATTATCATCATTATTGCAGCATCTATTCATTTCAGCATCATTTCAATCATTCATCATGTTTTTATGTATGTTTTTTCATGTTTTTATGATCATTTGTTTTGTGAGTACTAACATTTGCAGGACTTCAATCAAGCAATCAAATTCTCCTTGAATGGGATGAGTACATGACTTTAGGCCATCAAGAAATGTAGATCTGAGTAGTGAGTTACAACATTAGTCGATTCATTAATTGTTTATCCCTTAGCCTCTACCCGATCGAGGGTAGGCTCCCTTTCCATATCACCATAGTTGTTGTGGAGGTAGAAATACCAAAACAGGGTTTAACTTAGGCAACTCCCTATATGGAACAACCCTTCCCCCTCTTTCATTTGTGCAAGTTTTTAGATCTAAGGAAAAGTGGGGGAACATTGAAGACTAATTTCCCATTCACACATTCAAGCCCTACAAGTTAACAAGATATGGAAACTCAATTTTCTCATCAATAAAAATAAATAAAAAATTTGATAGTGACCTCAGGAGAACATGAGCTATAGATTAAAGGCTTCAAGCTTGTATTTTAAAATTGTAAAAATTAAGAGTCTAGTCTTGGGTGCATCGTAGCCTAGACCAACCAATTCAACATCAAATTTACACATCGAGTTCCTCTTTATTTTCTCTCTACCTTTTATAATTTTGTTTCTGTATTTTTATATTTTATTTCTCAAAAATCATAACAATTTGCTGCATTTTCATGATTAAATTAGGAACAATGCATATTCAATTTCAATCAATTAATAATCAATTCACACCATCCATACACACCAAATATTAGAACCCTCATCCACCATTCTGACTCTTCCATTCAAGTTTGTAGTCAAGTGGATTTGAGATCATTTATAATCCTTAATTTTCCACATTGGGAGAAGTGTGATTTAGGACCTGGATGCTTTTTCCCAATCAAACATAAATGTATCACAATAGGTTGCATGTTAGTACTGTTAGCATGATTTCAAGTGCTAACATCCACATTTGTATTTAGTGATATTTTTATTCTTTGTTTGAGTTGAGAAAAATAAGGTTCGGCCTCATGATTAGGAAAAGGTGGCAGAGTAGAGTCAGACGATGACAAGGATGGATGGGTGGGAGGTATGTCATTGGAATTTCAGTAGATGGATGGATGATCACTAGGTAAGGTTTTATTCTCTTCAACAATTTGATGAGCCATAGCTCGACATCTTTGTTTACGTTCTTTTTAACTTATGTTTCATCTTGCATAAGCTTCAACTTGTAAAGGTGGGATTGAGGCATTTTCCAAGATTGGTCCATTTTCCTCCTTTGTATGAGGAATTGAGGGGACTATCGAAGGTTGATAAATCATAGGATTGTTAGGTTTTTTTACAAAAACCTATTTTTCCTTAGGAGGCACAAATTTGATCCCCAAAGGCTTTGCCAAATAGTTGTCTCATGGTCATTAATAGGATGGTGAAGGGGGGCCACAACATGCATTCCATAACATTGGAAAATAATACTCATTTTGGGCTAAGGTTCATCCACTACCTATGAATTAGGAGGAACAACCATCATAGGCACTGAAGATTGAGAAGCCTTAAGTAGAATGTTACAAAGGGATAATTCAACTATACACTTAGCTTTAAAATTTTGATATGACACAAATACAAAATCCTCATGAGATTTAATAGGTTGGACTAGTTGAGGCCAAAGGCCAAAGACTTAAATGCACAATGGTAAATAACATTTATTTATTCTTGAAATGTGAATTTAAGGAATTTATGAACAACAAGGACCGCATTCATGGAGATTAGCCATGGATAACCTAACTTCACAGGAAACTAGTCTGATATTGGGATTATGGTAAATGGAACATCCAACTATTTAGGTCCCACTTTTACTAGGAGATTTATAGAACCAATTATAACCATCATGAGCCTTTAAATGCTTATGATTGTTCATAATCATCTTTATAAAGTTCATGAACATATAAGAATTCTTCAGTGATCATATTCACTACACACATGGGATCAATGAGTATTCCCCTTATGGGGTTATCATTACTTCTATTAGTGATATAAAGAGGACTAGGTTGTGAAGCTCGAAAATTTATTATGAGTTTCAAAACACTTGACTGCTCATAGAATGAATAAGAACAAATAATAGTGATAAAAACTAAAACATTTTTCAGACACATAACACATAACTACACAAGGATCACAAAGATAGGATTGTGATCCAAATTTGGCTAGAAATCAACTAGACAAGGGTGCTAGCACCCTAGACCAGAGATGTAATTTTTTGTTGAATTTAAAATATAGAAATGATCTATAATTCTTAAAGATCCAAATTTGTAGATGTTCAGGTTTGTAAATAGACATATTTTTAGAAATTCTTAAAACCCCAATCTTTTCTATGTGAAACAAATAAGCATTCATAAAAATTTATTTTTTTGGAGTAATAATATTCTCAAAAGAAAATTTTGAGATTTTAATAATATAGTAATTGACTGAATCTATCTTACAACATTGAAAATAAACACTTTATTATATTTTTAGATGAAAATATTATGAAAAAAATTCTTTTCAATGCCTTTTTACCAAAAATATGTGTGCATAAATAAAAAATTCAAACAACCTAAGATTTAATGTGGATATTAATTGACCTTTTTAATATTTAAAAAATATTTTAATGTGAAAAACATATCATGCTCACCAAAATGCCATGTAGGAAAAAAGAGATCTAGGGTCTAAATCACACTTTCTCTTACATCATATTGGCAGGAACAAAAAATAATCGCAAACACCCACTTGGCTACTAATTGCTATGGAAGAGCCAAAATGGTGGTAGAGTTTTTGGTTTTTTCCTTGGGGGATGTGGGGTTGATTATAAATTAACGTGATTTGATGATACAAATGTGTACATAGGCTAACTATGTAACTACAACAAACTGTTATGATTTTGGAGAAGCACATAATATAAACATAGAAAGGGATCACATAACAACAAAGTACATAGATATTGGAACTTGGCATATAAATCAAAGCTCAAGCTGGCTAGATAGGGGCATTGGCACCCTAGAATTAGAAATGTAGACCTTCAAAATCATAAATAAGATCTCAGATGGTCACCATCTATAGGATTTTTCTTCTTGGACTTAGCTTTAAAAATTCATATGTTGATGATTAATTTCACTTTCCCTAATTTTTTGACATGTGAGGCTTGAATGCTTGATCTTGCAATTAAGTCTTCAATCCTTTCCCAAATCTACTTTAGATCTATCACTTGCACATAAGAGAGGAGAGATAGGGTTGTGCCATATAGGGGCTTACCTATGTCAAACCCAAATTTGGTGTTTCCACCTCCACAATAGCTATGATGATGTAAAGAGTGCTTACCCTTAGTCAAGAAGAGGAAAATGGATAAAAGGAATGATAAATTGACAAGTGTTGTAACTTACCACTCATATATGATTTCTTTGATGGATTGAAGTCATTGTACTGATCACCTTCAAGAAGAATTGGATGATTGATTGGAAGTATCACAAGTGTTATTACTCACAAAATAAATGAACATAAAACATGAATAAAGTTACATATAAAATTGATGCATTGCTAACATGAATCTTGACTAGTCATAAGTGTTGTTGGAACTTCTGAAAATGGGGGATGGGTTGACCAAATGCTATCACTCCCACTTTCAAAGATATTCCACTCAAGGATAACCCATGAGATCCTAATGCAAAAGAGAAAGAGATCTTGCAATAGGGTTGTCTTATGGTATGAATTTGATCTAATGAGGGGTTCACCACCAAGTGTAAACTTGGAAAAGATAATGAAATGCAAGATGTAATACAAAACCCTAATTGAATGCAAACTAACACTAAATGACCTAGAAAGGTATATGAAATGCAACAGAAAACTATAAAACGAAAAGTGTGCACTTGGGAATCTGGAGAAGACAAAATGGAGGTCTGGAATTTTGGAAAATATGCTTTTACTGCTGACTAGGACTCATTCGCCAAGCTGGGAGAATTAGTCCACTTTCTGGGAAAATGTGCAAGAATAGAAATCTACCAAAAGGGAGTTCAAATCTGGAAAATCCTTAAATTTGACTGGAACTGGGACTCATTCACCAGAAGTGGAGAATCAGTCCAATTGGGATTTTTTGCAACTTTAAAGTTTGATCCTACTCTTCTCTATCTACTATGCCCTTCCTGGCTGATTTTTGGATCTAACTCTCTGATTTGCAACCTATAGATGATCTCCAATGTTTTCCAAGGCTTGATGACAACTTTGGCAACTTTGATCACTTGAAAACCTTTCTCCAATCTTACTCCTTATGAAATATGCAACCTAAACCTACAATTCACACACAATGGAGAGGGGAAAATGTTGTGGGGTTAGTGGATAGGGGTTTTCCTTGGTCAAACCCCTTGTTGGTAATTAAACCTTGAAATAAAATAAAATATGAATGGAGAATGATGAATGAACAAAAGACAATGTTACAACTCACCAAACCCTAGTAATAAGGTTTTGAAAATATATTTTAGATGGCTGCAATGGATGTGGTTCTTGACTCTTGCTTGAATGATGTTGATCTTTCTTGAAACGCTTGCTTGAATCATAAACCCTACATCACAATTGTTAGCACAATAACAAACATGACAAAGGAAATATTTGACATAATGATTGGCACTTGAATGATGCTCTAAAAATGCTTGATAATCTTCCCTTGAATGATCTTGAATGATCTTGTGAATGCTCAAATTCTCTTGTGAACTCTCTTGAATGCTAGGTGAGAATATGAGTGAAAGAACCTTGTATTTATACTCAATTATGCAAGAATTCCCAAAATTACAACACTACAAGCTGACATCAGATCTAGGAGAATAAAATCCCACTATAAATTTGAATTTAATTTGATTTTGGGCCACACGGGACTCATTCACCCAAGGTGGTGAATGAGTCCCACCAAGCATAATGTATGGGACCAAAAACCAAAAGTGCTTAGAAATGTGTGAAAACTAGTTTGGGAACAAAAGATCCAGGTGGGAGTCATTCGCCCAAGGTGGTGAATGAGTCCCAGATCACCAAATTTGTGCCACACAAGCCAAAAACACCTGAATTATGATTGGTCAATGATTGATGTCAGGATTATCCTCGAAAAGATGCAATAAATGAGGCTTGTAGATGCAAAATAGGGCCAATTAAAGCATAAGAAAGCCCAATTATTAATGATAAGAATAGAGAAATATGAAAGTGTGTTACAACACTCCAAATAAGGAAAGATTAAGGTTTATTTTAAAATAGGTTTATTATGTTTAATTATTTAATAAAACCCTAGAAAAGTGTGAAAGTGAATTACAAAACTTCACAACACTTTAGCAAGGTACCATTAAAATTCATTAGTTCACAAGGTCCCAAGACTTAATGTGAATGTGTTATCCATATTACAATACTAAATCAAGGTAATATTAATCCAAAATCACAAGGAGAGCCCAAACAAGCCAGAAAAAGTAGAAGGGTTACTTTTTCAATGACTCCAGCTGTAAACTCTTTTAATTCTTCTCTTGAATATTTTGAAAGATGTTCAATTGTGATTCCAATATATTGGTATTTTAAATGGTGAGAAGGACTTGTATTTATATTCACTTCTTGATTTCCCACATAATTAATTATCAAAAGTTGACAAATGAATTTAAATTTATAAATGTTAAAATACCAACAATGACATAATTAAATCCAACACAACATAGGCTAGATAGGGGTACTAGCATCCTACTCCAAACCTATTTTGGGTCTTTAGGTGTTGTTAAATAAATATTAAATCAGAAATTCCCAAAATTAATTTTGATTTTATGAAGATGACCATAAAATAGGAAAATTAAAAGCACAAATGGGTCTAGACACATAAGGGGGAGATAAACCTAGTGTGAAATTGTTAAGGGTGACAATTTACAATGCTACAAATATCCTACCTCATCTTGTATGAGAGGTATTATGGTATTCCATAAGGTAGAATGTTGAGGCCATTGCTATGGCTCTTGTTATTTTCTCTTCCAGAGTTTGTTGTTGTATGTTATTATTTTACTTAAACTTAATATTATGGAAGATATTCCTTATTGAATTCTTGAATATCATGTATATTTAGTGTCTTGTGTGAGTGTTTTTGGGACATGTCACCATCTCCTAGCACAATGTGAATTAACATTTTGGTTTTAGATGGTAGGGTGGCGTGGAAACCATCATTGGGGTTTGAAGGATCAAGGATCAAAAGTGACATCAATATCTCCTTATCTTCTTTTTATTTTTCTTTTAATTGGTTCAATTCAATTTAAATTTATGTTAAAAGGATATTTGAGTCCTCTCTTTATGTAATTGTGAAAGAACCTCTCTCCTTGAGATAAAAAGAAAACAATTGTTTGTTTTTTAGTTGTTTAGCCTTATTTGTGTGTCTTATTGGTGACAAGCACAATTTTAAGTGAATAATGTTATGTTTATGCCTTGAGAAGTTAAAATTAAGTTAGGAACAATTAATTTTGGTTTGAAATAAATTTTAGTATCATCCTTTGAGTTTGGGCATCTTGGATCTACTCAGGAGTCATCAAACTCACTCAAAAATATTTTAAGTGTGTTTGGACAGATTTGTTAGTAGTGGGGTGGTCTGGTACTATATTGGGGTGGCTTGGTTGATAGTGTGGCAACCTAGTTTTGAGGTTTGATAGGCTCAAAATCACCTATCTCTAGTTGGTAGGCTCAAAATCACCTATCTCTAGTTGGGTGACTTGATTCTACATTGGGGCAGCCCTATTCCCCATAATAAAATAAGAATGCAAATTCTCTCTACCAAAGTTATCCAATTTTTTTCCCATCCTATATACCACATGTTGGATAATTTTTATGCCCCATACCTTGCTTGTGACAGTCATTTTCATCATCTAGACCTTCAAAAACCTAGTCAAAGTATCTATCTCTTAGGACTTGTTCGTTCCTCTAGGTTTTGGGACCTTGTATGGGTAAACCATGTAAAAATAGTTTTTCATCATGACCTTGGGGATCTAGTGGTATCTTGAGCTTTCCCTTTAGTTTCTTCATTAAGGACTTATGGTTTCTCCCTCTCTTTTTTGCATGCACTCTTTTGAATTTGGCTAGTTTCCAAACCTAGGGTTAGGGAGATTGTGCACTTGGTCTTGCATAGTATTGGGAAGGTTGAAAACCTTCATAGTTGGTCTTATTAGTGTTATCAACATTCCTTATAGGTCATTGAGTGTTGTGTATTCGTATCCTTTATTTTTTATGATGTTATGTTGCGACAAGATGGCTTGGGAAACATGTGGTTATCTAGAAGTGAATAACAATCATTCCAATTAGTGGAGAGTTTTAAGCCTCCTGGTTAGGTATCATTTGGTGAAGTTTTTACCTTTTTTTAGAGTTTTTAACTATGTTTAGATATGTATTAGATGTTGATGATTCCCTCCTATATTAGAGTTGTGTTGCGAGAGAACACAATCATGGGTTGTAATCAATCATTGTATGGGTGTTGCTCTCTCTCTCTCTCATATGTTATTCATGGTGAATTTATCTCATAAGTGGTTATTCTCCACTATTTCCACCTTTCTTATGCAATGGTGAGGTCATATAGTTTTTTTTTTCATCATGTTATGTTCCATATGACACTAGTGTGCATGTTGTTGTGCAAGTGTGACATGTTGATGTTGTATCTTCAGTGTTGTAGTTGCTATTTCAAAAAAGAGTTGTTATGTCAAGTTTTTCCTTGTGCTTTGCGTGGGGCATTACATAGAAGGTATACAAGGAGTATAATATTAATACATGAATTCTTTAGACATATATAGTGTAGTATTCAATGCATGTTAAATAGGTATCAAGAAAACTAATACATGCCTTGAGAGAAATCATGCCCTAGTCTTGTGGGCTTATGTTAATTCCACCCAAAGAAGGCCTCATATATTTTCTCTTTAACTATCTAGATATATTTTAATAATAATTTTCCCATTGAAAGAGATTTTTCCTCATGCTTTGATTTTCCATTGAAAAGTTATACCTATAATCTCTCAAATTCTCAACTCAAATTCCATCAATATTTTTAACTCCATCATCCACTCATATGCAAAATCAAGGAAAATTTACCTTAATAATAATAGATAAAATTTTGGCTCAAATAGTTTCTCTCTTCTGTTGTACTAGTATGTATTTATTATCTAATGGAAAAATATTTAACACTCCCCTTACTCTTTTACAAATCTTCTAAATTAGTTATCAATACTTGAACATTTCAATATCATTTATGGTCTTTTGAGATTTAATGTTCTATTTCAAAATAATTTTCTATTGTACTCTATGTTGAGTTATTTGATTCAAAACCTATTAAGTTGAACTTTGAAATTTCTTCCTTTGTCATATAATTTATCTTTCAATCTCTTCATATAGTTCTCGTTGACATTTTTCTAGAATTTGCAAGTATAATTAAATCACAAATATGAATTAGTTGATTCCCATTTTGTAATTTATGATGCCTTCTCAACAAAGAAAATTTGTCTTTTTAATGAATTTCTTGATCCTATATAAGGGTTTTGAGATCCTCAATGGAAACTTGGATAATCATGAGGTTGAACAAATTTAAAGGAGAGGCTCTGAACTACCAACAACTTCATCATCAGGACCTGCAACCCTCTAGCATAGTTCTATTTGTAGTAGCAAGAGTCATTGTATATGCTTGATTTTTTGGAACTTTGTACTTAGTTTATAGGTTAAATTTGTACAAACTATATTATAATTAAAATTTTGTCAACTATAACCATCGAGTTATTATTTATGCACTATGAAGTATACTTTATGCAATACAATGTAATTAGCGATATGAATATAAACAACAAAATCCTATTTTATACAATTCATAGGTTAGAATCTCTATTTTATTTTCTCTCTATATCCTATATCTCTATGCTATTAAAAATGCCCTTAAATTTTTTTTAAAAAAAATTGGTATCCTTTTCAACAGTTTTTTATGTTTTTTTTTTTAAATATGATTTTTCCTTAATTTTCTTTATTTTTTCAAAAAATATTAATACTTTTGGTTTGTTCAATGGAAGAATGATTTACATGTTCTCTTTCTCTCTCATGTTCAAATCGATATATGGTCTGGTATTATGGGTTTTTTGATATACATGTCAATATGAAAAGCTCAAACTATCCAAAGATTATCAGATATTGAAGCTTATTTTGGGTTTGCATGTCACAGTAAATTTTGATAAACATGTTTACCTACAAGTTCACACTATGTAATGAATGTTAATTACTAAAGCTTGATTTTGATATAGATCTATCAATGCCACATTTTCCATTCTATGGAGCTTTTGGATAATATGCAGTACTATAATTCTGGCATTTTTGTAATCCTTTAAGCATTATAAATATATATATATAGGCCTTTCCTTTTATCGAAAAAAAATAAATTACCCAAAAAAAAATTGTTGCTATGTTATCAACTCTACACACACATATTTGTAATTGTGAAGGTTGTCAATATTTTATATTGGTATGGTTAGATATATTTATATTATTTTTATATTATATTAGTTAGTCAAGATAAGGTCTTGAACTTTGGACTAGGGTTGTCAAAACTCAATCTATAGAGTTGGGGAATCCATTGGCCATCTACTAATATCTCTTCTAAAATGTCTAGGGGGAGGTAATATTTTACTTGATTTATCATTTTAAAGTGAAGTGATTGACCAAGGGGTAAATGGCTCTAGAATTATTCTTAAGATAAGTTCCTAGGTCCACTTTGTTGCATTCTTAGCACCTACAAAACCATTCCAATTCCTCATGTATAAGTCAACACAAGATTGCTAGTACCTTTTTAGTCAAAAAAATATAACATACATGTATAGATACAACCATTTCATAAATTAAAACAAAACCAATTGCTTCATAATTTTTAATTATTCAACAATTTTAATATTATTTAAAGTTCTAAATCTAAAGAATCAATTGTGAAATCAATACAATCATTCAAAATAACAAGCATGATTATTGTTTCAATGTTAGAGTTTTTTCCTTAATCCAAATTAAATCAAGACATCAAGCATTTAATACAAAAGTATAGAGTTTGAACAAATGTGTCATCTTTCCCCCCTTAGGGCTAAGTTGATTTGGCTTAATTAAATAAATGGAGGAATTCTTGTTTGATTAATTCCTTATCTTCTTAGGTATCTCCACACTCCTCATATTGGTCCCAGAAAACCTTAACATGTTATATAGTTTGGTTGCATAGTGTGATGCTACATCTATCCACAATTACAAGTGGTCTTAGTCATATTTATTTGACCTATTCTACCTATAGGGCCTACCAATCAATTACATGGGTTGGTTTGGGTACATATTTTTTGACAAAAGACCTCATGAAATATATTATGTATGTGAGAGAGAGAGGAGGGAAGAGCAATTCAATAATCCACATGACTAATCTTCTCTATAATATCAAATGGTTTGATGAATCTATGGGACAATTTGGGAGCCTTGAAAAAATTTATTGAACTCTTTTAAGGCTTGATATGAAGGAACACCTTGTCCCCCATTATAAATTCTCTTGGATTTCTCTTTGCAATGCACAAATATTTTAGTGATCTAATGATTACTTTAACTTGTCTTTGATAATATTTACCTATCAATCATACTCATAAAACAACTCAAGCCCTATGCTAACTCAATTGTCCAATCCATCACATTAAATTAGAATTTTGCACTTCCTACCATAAAGTGCTTCAAAGGGAACAATTTGAATTCAGGTTTGGAAGGTGTTTTTGTAAGAAAACTCCACCAATGGAAAATATTCTTCTCACTTAGTAGGTTGGTTCATTATATACATTCAAAGCATATCTTTAATAAAATAGTTAACTTGCTTAGGTTGGATTTTTATTTTTTGGTAATAAGTGGTGTTGAAATTAGGTTTAGTTCCTCGAGATATAATTAGGGTAGGCCAAAAATGAGAAGTGAATAGTTTTTCCTTGTCAAATATAATTACCTCTATCATAACATGCAAACTACCTCCTTAAGAAAACTTTCTTTCTATAACTGGAGCATCATCCTTAATATCGCCAAGTATAAAGTGCCCTACCTTGGTTAACCAATGCACTACTACTAGGAGACTATCATGCTTAAGGTAGATTCTAGACAGACCCACCATACAATCTATAGAGACTATAGACTATTTTTTGTTCGGGTACATGATGTGGTATAATACCCTTGCTAGGTGACAATGTTCAACCTTAATAGGTTGGAATTGTAGGAACTTTACTACAAAATTTTCCACTTCTTTATTCTTGCCAAAAATTATGTTTTTATTAAGTTCACATATACTTTTATCACCTCAAGATGCCTTTAATATGGAGCATTATGGCTCAGCTCCAAGATTCTTTTTCACAATCCACCTTCATTGGGTACTAAATTTTTTCCTTAATATTGAAGGATACTATCATCCCCTAGTAGATACTTTGTCTAGTTCATTCGTTTCCCTAATTTTGACTTCATTTTTTGGAAAAATAACTCCACTTCTTGCATTTTCTTAATGGTATCTAATAGGTCAAGATCCTTACTTGAGATATGGTGGCCAAGCTATTTTTGTGACTCAACACATTATCTACTCAATTTTCCTTCCCTTTCACATGAGATATTTGAAAATCATAGCTGCTTAAGAACTCCAACCATCTTCTTTGATGAGAATTTAGCCAAGGTTGTGTGAATAAATATTGGATTCCCTTGCGATCTATATTCAATTTGGATGGTATTCCCACTAGATAATGCCTCCATATTTTTAAGACATGTATAATTATGAAAACTTTAGGTCATGAGTGGGATAATTAAGTTTATGATAATTTAAATTTTCAGACTCGTGGGCAATCACTCAACCACCATGCATTAAAATTCCTCCTAACCCATCCAAGGAGGCATTCGTCCAACTATATGCATCTAGTATGGGGCCTTCGATAGAGGCTCAACTCTTGGAACCATATCAATGGAGAAGTTGAACTTACACTTAGGGGGAAATCCTAGAAGTTATACAAGAAAGACATCTTGGAATTCTTGAAGTGTTGAGCGGTCAATCGTGATTAGAATTGGACCTTCACCCCCTTCCTATATCTTAATTAAGAGGATTTTACACCCCTTCCTAATAGATCATTTAGCTTGCATAAAAAAGACTGTTTAAATCATTATTGGCCTTGGTACACCTTGAAGCACCATTAGTCTCCTCTAGTCATCTATATTCACTCAAATTTTTTTTATAAAAACCACAATTTGTCTAGTGCTTTATAAACTAGTCCATTAAAATAATCATAGTGTGTGATCCTATCATTGTGACCAATAATCCCACATTGGTCCTTATACTTCCTAGGTCAATGTCTACATCGACTTAGACTGTTAGGTCTAATATTGTATCTGCTTGATACATTAGGAGATATAAACCTATTAGTTTCTCTTAAATCAACCAAAATCATAATGGGTTTTCTATGAAAAGTACCTTTAAGTTCTATAAGAGAAGCTTGGTTGTTGGCTTCTTTCTTGCCTACGATTGCATAAATCTTGGATAGTGGCTTGTGTTGAACACCTGGAATACTGAGAGGGGGGGTTGAATCATTATTCTCTAAAACAACTTAAGCATTTAAACATTCATTCCACACATCATATTCAAATTTTAATAAGGAAAGAAATCACTAAAGCACATAACACATGAAGACCATACTTTTACATGGAAAACCCAATAAGGGAAAAACCACAGTGAGGATAAGCTCATAATATATTATAACTGATCATAACATATTACATAATGTCTCACTTCCTTTTGGACTCACTATTTGGAGGACTCACTGTTCAGAGAATAAGAGAGATAGAGAAGAGGGATGGCTCACTACCAAGATTTTAACTACTAATAATGAATCTACAATATGTAGGAGACATAGTTCCACTGAATCTCAAAGCACTGAATTAACACACTTCATACTATACCACTTCCACACTCTGCTCTTCTTTACATTTGCATCACATTTGCATGCTCTACTTAGGAATTTTCATCACACATTTTATACACTACACATCACATCTCTACAACACTAAAATGAACCTATATTTATACACATTACATCCACAAACACTTGCAACATCAATTAGGTCAACCTTGTTAGATGTATTGTGCATAACAAAAAATTTCAACTCAAGATTAAAAAAAACACACTTCGCACCTTAATTCAAAACTTGTAACACATGAAAATAGGTTAGAGGGGACCCATCATAACTCTATAAGACCGATCATCACTTTCTTTAACTCCACACGAGCCCAAACTTATTAGGTTGGCACTGTTGGTAAGTAAACATCAAAATACACCAATTGATTATCCACAAGTTGACATGCAGACCTCCAAAACACACGCTACTTGGACTACACATCCTTTTGAAACTTGAAAACACTCCCATAATTCCACATAACCAAATATGCTTCCTCGATAGAATGCAGACCAATCAAAATAGGCACTCTATTCTGATTATACTATTACTAGAAAACCTGATATTTTATCAATCATAGCTTTTGCACCAGAGGAAATAAAGACAAGAAACTTTGGATTTAAAGTCCTCAAACATGTACCAAAATTACCTTAGAATCGTAGACAAAAATACCTCAAGGTGAAGCAATGTAGACCAAAAACCTGATGCTCAATATAATGAAAATTGCATTCTAGACTTAGTCAAATATTCAACATATATGTTTTGCAGCAAAGAAAAACCTCTACATATCTATGTTGGATTAACATCTTCATGCTCACTCATGCTTCACCAACCAATTGTACCTCAATGTAGACTTCCATTCAAACCACAATTTTGACATCAATGACAACACTGTATAAGGTCATGCTTATGTTACCAATAGTTGTACCAATGACAGTCTCCTCAAACTTCCAACAATCTCCCTCTTTGTCATTGATGGCAACATGCATTAACTCTTCTCCATGTCTTCTCCCCCTTTGACATCAAGGGAAAAGTGCGCACACATATTTTTGTTCTATGCTTCCCATTTGACATTATTTACATATACTTGATATTCTTTTTCCTTCTCCCCCTTTCATGTATACATGATTTTACCTTACTTACCCACATACTCCCCCTAATAGTGCTATTCATAAAAACTAATCAAAATTTTCACTGGTTTACTACTTTCATATATATACAATAAAATCTGAAATTTGCATAAACAAAAAAGAAACATTCACAATCAACTGGAAGAGAGTAGATTACTTGTGTTTGACACCTGCAATCTAGCAAGGTGTGCTTCCCAATCCTTTTTGTCATCCTCCCAATGTTTCTTGGCTAGCCCAATCATGTGGTTCTGAGTCTCAAACTCCATGAGGAGTTCTTCTCCTTCATCTAGAGTATTAGGTACAAATTCAACTTTATTGATTTCTCCACATTATTTAGAGAACCAGATATGGGTGTGAACTTTTCATTCACTAGGTCTTTGAGTTGTCCAAACTATACTATAATATTTTCTTTTTGTTCCTGCAACTGAAAGAATTGTTCACACATATTTTCAATATCTAATCTTGTGGATCCATTTGCACCTTTTTTTGGATCATAGGCATTGGATGCCTTTTCAATATATGCCTCAATAGAATCCATCTCAACCTTTATGTTTTTAGTGGAACTAGTCCACTTCAAGAAAAACTAAAATAGTTCATTGACCTCTTCAACACAATTTTATACATCCTTAAGGTTGGTTTTCATTTTGTTGTATGTAGTGGCACATTTATCTAAGATATCCACCAAACTTTTCTCTTTCACTTTCTTTCCCACTTCCTTCTCCAATTTATCCTCAAGGCCATTGGAATACTCTTGGAAAGAATCAAGCAATAGTTTTAGGTTTTACACATTGGATAAAGAATTATCAATACTAGCATTGGGAAAAATCTCCTACAACACCTTCACTACCTCATCTATCTTCACACTCTTCTAATTTTTTTGTGGAAGAGGCATGAAATGCATCACCTAGTTGTAATTTGTGTAGGGGGGACATCTTTTCCATATCTACTTGACCATGTTGCATTAGAATTTGTAACAACTATGCAAAAAAAACTAGTTGGAACTAGAGTTGCATGCTCAATAAGCTCTTCAAGAAATCTTTGGAGGTTCTAAAAGATTCATCAACCATCTTCACATCTTCTTCAACTCTCTTCTCCTAATATTTTTCCTTGTCACCAATACTATCTTCTAATTTTTCCTCTTTGTTCTCCTTATCAGTAGTATTAGAAACATTCTCAATCTTCTTTTCATCTTCAACTGATTTACCAATCTTATCTAGAGAAGGCATATTTTTTGTACTTTGTGGCTTAGATATCTTTGAGTTTTCATGTACAACCTCTTCTTCTTATCTTACATTCTTCCCTATTTTTGGAGGAGGTGTGATGTGATCTATTTGTGTATCCTCCTACATTTTACCAACATTTTCTTCTTCATCAACATTTTCTTCTACAACCATAGGGGTATCTTCTTTCTCATTCTCCTTTTCTACTTCATGCTTGTGTTCTAGAGCATTAACTTCCAATATAGACATATCATTATGCAATTGTTCTTCATTATCCAGAGTCATACCTAAGCTCTTTTTCCAAATTGTTAACCTTCTCAACTATTTCATTCCCAAGCCTTTATATATCATATTTATCTTTGCTCATAAGTGTGGTGGACCTTTTCTTAGTCTTGAACTCTTTATTATACAATTGAGCTAATTTAGCTATGTCCTCATCTAAAAAGGTAGCACTAACTTTCTCCAAGGAAAATAATCTCAAAATTGCATCTTCATTTATTTCTTCTTCTCTTCTTGCAAGAAATGCACTTTTCAAATCCTCGGGAAATTGGCCTTCAATATCCTTCATGCTGAAATTGAATGTAACTATGTATCTAAACATTACCTCTTCTATTTTAGACTTATCAATTTCATCCACAGTGGTATATAAGGCAGTATTTTGTTCCAACATTTCATGCTCAACTATACCATTAAATAATGCTTCTAATTTTAGAGGGATATGTTTTCTTATCAAGGAAGACTTATCCTTCTTCTTATTCTTACCTTTCAGAGATTTTTATCCTTTACAAGACTTGGATCTCTTTTCCCTCACATAAATTTTAAATCCATTTTTCTCTTTATCCACCTCCGCTTCATTGTCAGTGTCCACAATATCAACCTTAACCTTATTTGCACTAGTTTCTACTTGTGATACTCCAAATTTTATTTTTCTTATGAGAGTTACTTCTTCCTCCTCTTCTTCTTCATCAACACTCATGTTTATTTCTCTTATTTCCTTTTCCTTCACTCTTCTCTTTTGTGGGGCACTTTTTTGCTTCATTGAAACACTCTTTTCCTTCACATGTGCACTATGTTGTTTAATCAGATTATTTGTTGACTCCTTTCTCTTTGTTCCACTAACAAAGGGCATAGTACCAAAGGACTTGGGGGCAACCAAAGAGGGGATAGATGTTCTACCAAATCTTCTTATGCTAGGTTCACCTCCTGTAGATCTATATATGCTTTTGAATTTCTCCAATTGGTCCTTTGATAGACCCATCATCTCTACAACTTGTGCAGTCATCTTCTCAATAATTTTCTTTATTTTTTTCCCTCTACTCCATGTGCACAACACTAGAATTCTCCTCATATGTCCCAAATATTTCCTCAGAGGTGTCTCTAGGCTTTCTCAGAATAAAATCTATCAAGTTGATAATTTTTTCCTTTTTTATTTCATATCCCATCTCTAGAATCCAAATAGTTCTAGGCTCAACAGCTTGTATTATGTAGTAATCCTTTGTCACCATGAAAATGATATCATTTTTGTACTTCTCTGCCATGCTCTAAGGAATCCTTTCTCTAGGTTCCATGTTCCTTTAAAATGTTTTAAAGAAACCCAATAATGTAATCTCCTATGCATTTGCATCACCCAACCTCATTAGGTGGTCTCTGATATGAAATGCCACTGGTCTTTCCTTCAACCATATTATGTTCTTGGTTCTAGGAACATCATTAGTAAAGTAAAATAGTAAACAAATGATTATGGTACCAAACTTGAAGGGGTATTGGGAATCCTTAGTTTTTTTCAAGTTCTCTAGTAGTTGTGATATGAGCAATTCACACAAATCATAATCAACACCTTTCTTTACCATCTCATACATGGTGTTGATGGCAGTATCAAAAACATTGCTCTCTCTATTTATAAAGTACATGTCTTGTACCCTATCACCATTGATACATATTTTATTGTAGGGTCTTTAATTTTCTTGATAGTCAGGGGTCTCTTGTCATATTTTGTACCTATTAAATCCATTACCATTTCATTTTTCACCAATTTGAGTGTCAGAACTAGTCTGATTGAGAATAATCCCATAACAACCCTAATAGCCTATTTATTGATCATATGAGGGATATCTAATCAGATGAATATTTCTTGAATTCAGCTCAATGTGTATCTTACCCACTCCTCAACATAGCAAATTTTGGGAAATTGTTCCAGACATCTAGGGTTTTCTTCATTAGGCTCTTGAACTTGGTTTTTAATTCAAATTGGTCTTTGGTGAGTTCATGAAACCACACAACACCCAAATTTGAGTGATTATACTCTTCCAACTTATCATGTATATAAATCCTTACATCTTTTGTATGTAGCACACCAAAAGGGATATCTAAGAACACACCATCTAGATCTGTCTCCATTGATTTAGTAGGGTGTCATTTGAACTTTGGACAGGGTTGATCCACAACCTCGACAACTTGTGGGGTATACATCTTCCAACACAATGAAAATACTTTGAAAAGTAAGGAAAATAGAAACTATAAATACCTTTTGATCACCACTGGTTAGGGTTTCATGCACAATAATTTTGAAACACTTCACTTTTCTCCTTTACTACTCTTCTCTCCTCAAATGCTCATTTATAGATAACTTAGATCAAATGTGAAATCACTTATAAACCATTTTTGAATGACCTAATTTGTATTGAATGCTTGAATTAAAGTTAGGAAATAAGCTAATAAACCCAAATTTTAATGCATAATCACCTTCAATTTCTCTGCAAACTTCTGCATCTTGATACTTTCCACCAATGTTTTCACAAATAGGTCAAAAATATAAACCTACACCTTGAATCAACGTGTTGAAGGCATCAACACCATATCTTTGGTAGGGGCTTAATGATTTTCTGTTAAAACTCCCCCTGAGCCAAAGCTCTTCATTTAGTTTTTGGAGGAAACATCTGCACCAAAAGCTAGCACAAACTCATTCTTAACCTCGCTCTCTTCTTTCTTTTTCTAGATCTTACTCATCTCTCTCTTCATCTCTACAAGATCAAAAAATTTCACTAGATCATTCTTCTTTGTTGGATTAACCTTCACATTCTTGCTTCTGTAAAACTTAGCAGTGTGTTCTAACTTATTACATTTGCAGCATTTGACATTTTGAACAAGCTTACTTCCACTTACTCTAGATCTACATTGATTAGCCTTATGCCCAAATCTATTGCATGTATAACAATAGCCATTGAAGGATTGAAACATCATGCCATTGTTATATCCATTCATCAATTGATTTATACATTCACTGGCTCTATGACCAACTCTTTTGCATGTAAAACACTAACCTGAACATGATTGAGCATTTTGATTCATTCTATTGCAGGAATAGTAGTAACCATTAAAATATGGGTACCTTTGTGCATTTGGTTGTCTGACTAATGGTCTTTTGAATTCACTTTTCTAGTTTCAGACCTTTTTGAAGTTTCTCTCTTTTTCATTCTTCTTTTTAGCCTTTTTAGGAGTTTGATCTATCTTTGAGATTTCACCTTTCTCAAATTCTAATCCTTCTTTGTCTTTAGATCCCTTTTGATTTCCAATCATCTCATCAAGCATTGTAGTACTCTTCTTGAATTTTTCTTCTTGAATCTTTTTTTTCTCTAGATCTGATCTCAAGGTTACAACTTCTTTTTCAAGCTTTGAGCATTCTTTAGATTTGTCTTTCTGTTTAGCATTTAGATAGTCGTCAACTCTTTTACTTTCTTCAATCTACAATTTCAAGTTGAGAATGATCTCATTTGATTTCTTGAGCTCTTTGATCCTATTTATAGCTTTCTTGAGTTTCTCTCTCAATATCTTAATGCATTCATCTGCATCACTAAGATCCTTTTTTAGATCTCTACTCTCAAATTCTACTTTATACAAATCATCCAAGGAAAATTTGAGTTATCCTTCCATATTGACAATGCAATCTTCTTTAGTAAATCCTACCATAGGAATTTCTTTTGGAGGGGTAGGATATATCCTAGTAGCCATGTTTTCAACTCCAAGATCTACCTTAGCGATCAAGCCAATTGAAGGAACCAAGCTCTGATACTAACTGTTGAACTCCCAAAATACTAAGAGGGGGGTGAATTTGTAACACCCCGCTGTGCGAACCCCAAAAGACAACTACAACTATCAAATTACTGCACTTTTTTTTTTAAAGAGAAACATTGCAATAAGATAAGTATGTACATACATTACATGAAAAGCAATTATACATTTACAAAATCATCTACATCCTCTGGAGTACAAAGGACGACATTACGAAACCTAGACTCTTACCAAAATGATAGCAAATGAAATCCAAGATTACAAGAAAATAACATACAACCATCCATGATCAAAAGAGATGAAAAGATATTCATCATTTATTACATTTCAATTCATAGTTCAATATTACAAATTGTGGAGCATATTTCCATAGATACAACAAATCATGGATACAATAGTACATTACATAATTCTTCCCTTAAATCAATAGGAGGAGTACATCAAGTACAAGAATAGAAAACAAAGGAAGAAAAATGTGCAAAGCATGGAACCGTCTTCAACCAAGTGAAGCTCTGGAAAATTTGCGTCTACTTTTGCATCATGAACACAACCTGGGAACCCAATGGAATGCATAGCACATTCCACCCAACCACGTGGGTCCGAAGACCCACCCTCCACGCTAAGAGTTGACAAGAAATACCCTCAACCAAAATGGTCAGGTGAACAATGACAAACAAGACTCCACGAAAAGAGCAATAACAACACAAAACAACATCCACTTCCAGAGGAACAAAAGCAACAAGGGGAAATAACAAGTAAACACAGTTGCTAAAGGGGTAGAGTGTCATCACATGGCTTGACATGGATTACCCAATGTAGATCTTCATAGGTTACCAGCCCCCGTCCTGGGTTACCCTAGCAACCTCAACTGATCCCCAACCCCCATTCTTACACGTGGAATAAACTCACCTTTCATGAAGACAAGGTGGTTGATTTTCCATTCCAGACCTTCTCGTCTCATCCCAAGCCTAAACGAGCGCTTGGGCCATGAGAGAGGCATCCATTATCTTTTCTTAGTGTGAGTTACTACCCATTCCCCCTAACTATTTATTAGGTTATCACTTGATTACTCAACTTCCACACGAGTTACCCAGGATACCACTTAGGGTCCTAGCCCTAGTGGAAATCCACTCCCTTACAACAACAAAATCTCATAAACATAAATGGGGTAAGACAACTTGCACAAAAAAATAAGGCTAAAACAATACATACAACAAGTGAGGCATGCACCATCTCACGCTAAAAACTTCATAGAAAATCCACTTCCTAGTGCAAGGCTAAACCCAAAAACATCAAATTGAACATAAGAACCATAGTTCACAAGAGTCACCACGAAAACCAATCATGAAGCCACATTTTTCCCCTCCTCTGGAAGCCCAAAAGACCAACTACCCAAGATTCCCAAATGAGGGTAAGTGAAAGTGAATCATAGGTTTCAACAAAACTTCAACATAAATAATCTCCTCAAATAAAAATAACTCAAACAGGAGACAAAACAATATGGAACCATCAAAACCAAGCTTTAATTCCTCTAATATAATTAAAGTGATAAGTCTCATAGGACACTTAGTTCATCCCTTCCACACGTTAACCTACTATGTCATCTATCAATAAATCACATTTATTTAAGTTAAACAAGCTACCAATCTCTTTAACAACTTACTCAAATAGAAGGACTACAATCTCAAGTAATGATAACCAAAGGTAAACCCTAACAACGATCTATTTTCATTTACTAATTTTCTTTAAATTATATCTTCATAATAAATAAATTTAATTGGGGATCATCAATTTAACTTTAACAATTTACAAACTATTTTCTTCAATTTGTAAAACCTAATTTGAACATATATATTTATATAGAAATCTAGAAATAACACCTAATTTAATCTTTTCATCTTTTTAGGAAAACAATTCACAGTAGCATAACCATATATATATATATAATTAAATTAAACGATCTACAAAACATAATTAGTTTATATTCAATTTTTATGCTCATTATGAAATTATGTATTTAATAACTAAGGAACACATTTACCATTCAATCCATTTACAATATATTTAATATTATTATTATAAAATCATTTAATGCGATTTAAGAAACTATATATATATATATATATATCACAAAATTAAATCTATTTTTAGTAATCCAAACAAGATAATATCCATCAACCTACATTTAAAATTTCTTTACATCTTAACTTTTCACTAAAGGGAAAATTATTTTAAACAATTAAAGAAAATACAGAAACAAATACTCTCACTACATTGATCCCAATTTCATCAATAAATCACACTATCACATTCAAAGTGATAAACTTAAAGAAATTTTAAATCATCATACAACTTAATTTACACATATAGAATGTAGTTATTTAAATATCTAAGAACTATACAATTAACTTATAGGCAATCAAAGTAATAATTTTAAAGAACATTCAATCTAGTAAATTACATTGCATTTAAACATTCATCGTGAAATCATCAAATTTTACTTAACAAAACCATGTAAACATATTTTACTAATATCACACTATGTTCATAGTAAAATCGTTTACTAAATAAAAGGAGTTATTTAAGCATATTAATCACAAGGAAAAATACTCTTTTATTACAACATTATTTTCACATATTTCCCATATTACTATAAACAATAATTTTATTCTTTTCAAGAACATTTCCCTTTACCCTATTTATTTATTTATTGCAAATAACTACCCATTTTCAAGCAACATATTTAACCATAGAATGGATGCTTCCAATTAATTCCTAAAGATTCAATTATTAACTACTTCCTTAACTCGATATAAGAGAGTTATATTACGATTGACCACTAAATCAACTTACAAGGTTAATTCAATAAACAACTTCATAATCTATATAGCATACTAGAGGGAGAGAGTGGAGGGGGGCGCATACACAGTTGGAAAATAAGTTCCCTGAAACTTTTGAGCCAAAAGCACAATCCCACCTGAAGTAATTACCACCTGCCTTCTATGAAAGAGGGTCCCTTTTTCACGTCACGTCTTTTATATACTTTGCAGAGGCGTAATTTTTTTGGTGAAAGTTTAAGCAGTTAACTAAATTTTATGACTCTTAATTTGTTAATTCTGCATTAGGGTATTCATTATATTCCCTTTACTCAATGGCAGTGGGCATTTGAATTCTGGGAACTTCGTTCATGTTAGTTTTGGCAATTTTTTTGTGACTGGTTTGACAAGTCACATCTGTAGATGCATATTATAAATTTTTATTAAACATAATCAACAAACTCCTGCATACATAGTCCAGAAAGTATCGTTGTGGCATCATAGTAAAATAAAATGAAATTGAGGTTTATTTTCTAGTTGGAATATGCATTCCCAAGATGCAAAAGTCTATGGTGACTCAAAGTGCAGAGCAGGGACGAGACAGTTAGGGCTTGGCAATCATAATACCATCAAAATATATATAAAATCGAACTGTTCAAACAAAACATTTTATGCAAAACAAATGTGAATTTAAGATAACATCACCAACCTAACGGTCTTTGTTTGATAACGGAATTGGTGAGCTCCGTTCCAAACTTTCTCTAACTGTAATTTTCCTTTCACCTTCTTTTACCTGGGAATATTTTCCTGAGTTCCAAATCTTCAAGTTTTTCATTGAAAATGATGCCTTTTTACCCCCAACTCAACCAAAATAAATTAAAGAGCACTTTAGAGTTTTTTCCTTGATATCCAAAAGAGACAAGTGGTAAAATTCTAAAATATTTCCCGTTCCGGAGAGTACACTCAACAAAAATGCATTTACCCCGTTTAACTACCGTGTTGGGCAATCTTTACTCTAGAATTATTAAAAACCTACTATACTAAATTTAAATTTATTAACTCTTCCATTTCCGTAATAACTTTCATCCATGTTTTAATATTTTATCGGGTAGAATAATGTCACTTTATTTAAATTAAATCAACCGTTCACGAGAAGTCATTTAAATATATACATATATATATTAAAATTTACCCCTTTTTAATTATAATAATTAACAAAATATTTATTTATTTTTTTGAATGCATCCATAGTTAAATAAGCAATATTATATAATTGCTAATTTAAAATTTAGCAATATTGTAATTAAGATATTATTCTATTTAAAATATTTAATATCGATAATTAAAATAATATTTATTTAAATCTACAAAAATTTACAAACTAATTTAATATTTAATTAAATCTTGATTTTTTTTCACAACTCTCATTAATAATTAATTTTAATGTTTAATTTCAACCATAATACTAACCATCATTGTATTAAATTAACTAATTGACAATAACAATATGCATCTAAATCAAACAATTAACACATTAAAATTAACACTTAAAACGAACGACATAAACAAAACGATACCATAACAAAATAGGATATTGATGTACAATATCATCAAACAACGATGGGATGACAGACTAGGTGGTAGGACTTTCCTTGTCAACTCCTTTTTCAACTTCATACCCATTGGGATTTATGAGGCTCACCCTATCCTAACAGTGCAGGTGGAATTGAGGCTTGGGTACCTACAATCCTGCATAAAACCAAGTGTCAAAGCAACATATATATCCAATTCCATACACACCGTGAGAGAGAATTGCAGTCTAGTTGGGTGCTCACAGATGAGCGACGCAACACCGTCTCTCTCACCCGAATCTCAACAATAACCATGTTCTAAATAGCATCATTATCAAACAATAAGTAAACAACTACATAATCATAACATCAAACACATATGTCCACATATCATAAGCAATAGTAGCAGTGTCAAAGACAAACAAGGCCAATAAGCATAATTGTTAACCAACCAAACAACATGGTGAAACAGTCACCAACATAGTCTCAAGTATGCATCAACAAAAACAGTATCCAAATAGTATCAACTACACATAGAAAAGTATCATAAGCATAACAGTAACAAGAGAGGCACTACTTAATTGATGTTCTCTAAAACCACTTAAGCATTTAAACATTCATTCCACACATCATATTCAAATTGCAGTAAGGAAATAAAGCATGAAAGAAATCAACAAAACACAAGATTTTTACATGGAATTAAAACCTAAAAAGGGAAAAACCATGGTGAGGATTAGCTCACAATATATTATAATTGGTCATAACATATTATAGAATGGCTCACTACCTTTTGGAATCACTGTCTAGAGAAAAAGAGAGATAGAGAAGAGGGATGGATCATTGCCAAGATTTGAAATACTAATAATGCATCTATAATATGCAGGAGATACATTTTTGTTGAAGCTCAAAAAACTAAATTAACATACTTCATACTATACCACTTCCACACTCTTCTCTTATTTGCATTTGCATCACATTCGCATGCTTTGCTTAGGAATTCATGTCACACATTTTCTACAGTACACATCACATCTCTACAACATTGAAATGAACTTGTATTTATACACATTACATCCACAAACACTTGCAACATCAATGAGGTCAACCTAATTAGATGCATTGTGCATAACAAAACTTGTCGGCTCAAGATTCAAACAAACACACTTTGCACCTTAATTAAAAACTTGTAATGCATCAAAATAGGTCAAAGGGGACCCATCATAACTCCATAAGACCGATCAACACTTAAACTTTCCATGACCACAAACTTATTAGGTCTACACTACTGGTAAGACAACACCAAAATACACCAACTGATTATCCACAAATTTACATGCAGACCTCCAAAAAATAAACCACTTGGACGACATACCCTTCTAACATGTATAGACACTCCCATAAATATACATAACCAAATATGCTTCCACGGTGGAATGCAAACCATTCAAAACAAGCACTCTGTTCTAATTATACTATTACTGGAAAACCCAATATTTTGTCAACCTTAACTTTGCAATGAAGGACATAAAGACATAAAAAAATTGATTTAAGGTCCTCAAACACATACCAAAATTTCCTTAGAACTATAGACAAAAATACCTTGAGGAAAACCAATGCGGGACAAAAAATTGATGCTTTGTATACTGAAAACTGTGTTCTGGACTTAGTCAAATATTCAACATATATGTTTTGCATCAAAAAAAACATTTGCATCTCTATGTTGGATTACCATATCCATGCTCACTCATGCTTCACCAACCAATTTTACCTCAATGTATACTTCCATTTAAACCACAATGTTGACATCAATGACAACACTGCATAAGCTCATGCTCATGTTGCCAACAACCATACCAATGACAATTTCCTCAAACTTCCAACAACTTGGTGTTTTATTCTACATTCTTAAGGCATTCTCTCCCAAAGTGATCACCCCCATAAGTCCAACATCCTATTTTTATACTTTTCCTTTCTATTTCTTGGTTCTTAGAAGAGTTCAATGAGACCATAGGTTTAGATAAATTTTTCCACCTTTTCACATCTCTCCTTAATGGTCTTGTCTTGAAATTTCTCTACTCACCTTTGTTCCTCTTAAATTTTCAAGGGGTCTCTTCCACTAGCTCAACTTTTATTATTATCCTTTTTGTTGGCATGGGAGGAGGTTGATTATTTATATCTCTTTTCCTACTTATTTCTTCATTTTTCTCCCACAATGATGGCTACCTCTATTGTTTGACTTATATTTTTAAGTTTTGTGAGCTTCGTCGTATACATCAAAATATTGTTCAATCCAAGAACAAACTTTTCATATGATCTTCCTCCTCCATGTCGCACACATGTTGAAGTAGGATCACGAATTTAGCCTTATAATCACTCACTATCATAGTTCCTTGAGTGACAAGTGGAATTTGGTAATCTCTTGGTCACAATGATGAGCAGACAAGTACTCCTCAAGAAACTTCTTTTCAATTTTGTCCCTAGTTAGCTCTTAAGTCATATCCTTTGATGGATATATAGTGACCCCATTGCAAGGAAGATTCCCCTTCCAATTGGTATATAGTTATCTAAGCCTTAGTATCATTGTTCATATCAATCAATCTGACATATTTATTCATGGCTATCAACCAAGAGGTCTCTACTGTATCCCCTCCACCTCTCCGAATATACTTGAAGGGTTTAATTTTCTTTAGTTCTTGAAGCAAGGAATCTTTCCTTTTATGGTCTCATCTTTCCCCAGGTAACATGTTGTAAAAGGGTATTCAAGATGTATTTCCATGTTTAGAACTAAAGGGCTATTTATCCTTCATAGCTTGTCCCTTGCTTCTCATACCTATATTATGATTGGTTCCTTGTTCCCATTACATCACTAGTTCTTCTATTTGTTTTTCTTGAGAGCCTATCTATGCACAAAGAGTATTTTTTCTTGAATTTCTTCTAGCAACATGGCAGTTGGGGATGGTTCATTCCTATTAGCACATAGGATTTATGTCAGAATAAAACTTTCTCCTTTTCAATTTATCCTCCTCGTTATGTTACAATTAATCTTTCCTTGTGAAAATGAAATGAAATTATTTTAGTTTGAATCATTATACACACATCGTTATATATTACTTGGATGGAGATTCATAGCAAAACAATTACAAATAACTAATTAGTTAATTCCATTTATCCCATTATTCTTTATTACTTATCCCTTTTTACACACACATAGGTTATCTTTACATGGTTTTTATTTAATACCATAACCATCACAATTACATAATTATATAAAATTATTTACATTTTACAACATTGAGCTATTCCTTGATAGGGTCTTCCTCCTTTGAGGTCTTTCTAACCATGTTGGCTTTTGAATACATAAATGCTCATATTCTGCAATGACCACCTTGGACAAGGTTGGGGCATAAGGTTCAAATCCAAAGGGAAAGTCCCTACTAGTGGATGGTTTTGGCTTGACTTATGGTTATTGACTTTGGGACAAAATTGTCTTGTCCTTTTCATTTTTTTATTTAAATTTTCTTCATGGTAGTATCCAAGGTTTTTGTTTGGATTTTTTTCATTTTCACTATCAATATGGTCTTCTCAAGATCCTCCAAGATAGGTAGTTTTCTTGGGTTTTCCTATTGTTTCTTGGAGGCCCTACATTTTTCTTTCTTTCCACATCCTATTATTATAATATACAATAAAATTTTGTTAATTGTTGAATGTGTGAATACCAAGGACTACAATTAGAACCTAAGGCATTTGATACCAATAGAAAATAACCATAGGAGAAAAAAAAAACTTAAAATTTGCAATAATCTCCAAATATCACACTTAGTGTCTACTCTAACACTTATGGGATACAAAAACACTCCTAACAATTGTTCCCAGTGCATGTTCACCTAGTGACTCCCTTCCATGTGATTCTACTTATTTTTTATTTCCCATTTCTCTACCCAAAATGCCTCTTTAATGGGATTGTGGGGCATGGATTTAGTCCTTGCATACCAGAATCATCCTCTAGTCTAAAAATTTATGTTGTTGAGGAGGGATACCATGCTTAGTAAATGCAAAACCATCCTTTGCATACCCTATCCTTATTCATTTATTTCAAGTTATCTCCCTACTATAGAATGGATAATAATCCCCATTAATACCCTCATATCAACCCTATTGGGTCTTTGGAAAAAAATCCACAACCCAACTTATTTCCCTTTTTTATTTATTTTTATAACAAAATTAATTAAGGTGATTTATAGTTATCAATAATATATATCCTCTCACCCACCACTATAATTTTGAATAAAGCTTGTCATTGATGTCAAAGGAGTTCACCAATGTTAAGGGAAGATTATCAAAAGATCAGTGAGAATTAAATGTAAATTTCATTGTCATATTATTTTGAGTTTTAAAAGTATATATTGCTATCTATTTTGATAAAAAGAAGTTGAGATTTGTGTATAGTATCTTACTAAATCTATTCACATTGATAGAAGTGATTTAGAAGTTTGATCTAGAATGTTTCAATTCATTTTCTCAAGCCAGAGATATTTCTATGGCAATACATTTATGTTCTATATTTCTTCATTAAGGCAAGTTTCGATTTGCAGTTTGAATGGAGAGTGTTGGATAGGACAACTGAGAGGGGGGGTGAATCAATTGTCACATATTATAACCTTAAATTCAATTACCGAAACTAACACAAACTGATTAAGTGATTAACCACAAATGCAAGTGCTCAAACACAATAACACCAGATTTACGTGGAAAACCCAATGAGGGGAAAACCATGGTGAGGATTAACTCAGACTATAGATAATATCAAAACTGATTACAAAAAGGCTCACTACCTGAGATAAGGCTTGTTGATGTGTTTTTTATGCACTTCTCAACACACGCAGTACGTAGGTGCACTACCTCTCTTGAAAGACAATCTTCCACAATCAAATTGCAGAACACTATCCCAGGGTCTCTAATGTCAGGTCTTGACAGTGCTTGGAATATCTCAATTGTTTGATGTGATTTGCTGGAATCACAAGGCGGACTTACGGATGAGTTACAAAGCAAGTGAAGTTGGGTCTTGAAATGGAGTTCCTAAGATGGAGAAATTGTTGTGCGTTTGCTGTAGGTTCAAACAGCAGTCGTGAACTCCATTTTTGTCATTGGATTTAGCTTTACAATGTGCAATGAACCTTAGCATAGGTCACTCATTAAATAAAATGAAAAAGGGCAGGGAAGAGAGGAGGTTCCTGGATCTGAAGGTAATGGTGAATAGTGATAATGGAGTTCTTGCAATGGACAGCTTCTTGGAAACAATATTCCACTTAACCAGAAATCTCACAGTCTCATGGAATTTGTGCTATCTTCTAAGGTCTGTGAATGTTTCATCTTTCATTCACCATATACATGCATGAATAAAGATGAAAGTGTGGAGCAGCTTTGAATTTAAGCCCAAACTAACTTTACTGAGCTATCTACCATCAACAAACAACAAAAAGTATGGACTAAGAAGGCATCTACACAGCAGGAATTTTCATAATCACAGGACAACATTCCTAAAATCTATCAAGGCAAGAGAACAGTTAACTAGAACAACAATAAAATCTAAGTTAAACATCTAACAATGGAGGTTGAATCAAGCAACATGTGAGAAACTCAGAAAATGCACCAAGTCAATGTATTTTCATTATAAATTTCTGTAGCATGTCTTTACAACAACTCAACTCCCATTTCAAATGAGAGGAGAGCCCTATTTATAGTGCCCCAAAAGTCAAATGAATGGCCAAGATTAATTCTCATTGTGTGGCCAAGATTCATTACAAAATAGGGATTCACCAACCCTCAATATATTACAATTTAAAATTATATTTTGTCCCCTTTCCCTATTTTGTCCTCTAGTGACGGCACTATAGCTTTTTGTCCTTTAGCTGATTGTTGTTTTACTATAGCTACTCTTTAGGGAGCTCTTTATCATCAACTGGGTTGTCCTCCTGCTTTTTAGAGGCTGTGTATTCCATGAACTTCAGGATGACCGGCCGGAGTTTGTCTACCTCAATGATTTCATACTGCAGCACTTGGTAGCTCCACTCTTTCGCATTATCTTCTAGCCTCTTCCAGTCCTCATTGTACTTTGCACCTTGATCCCTGAATATCTCTGAATGATCGAAGGCACGGGCAGCAAAACTCATGAATTCCACCATCATTTCGCCAGACATCCCGTCCTCCATCTTCTTCTGGAAGTAAGGTTTTACCTTCTCTGGATCCATCTGTACTGCGGGCACATCGTACTCTGTCATCAGCTTGAGGTATCGGGCGCATTCCGCCCTGATTTCCTTGATCCACTTGATATCCGGATCCACTTTGTTCATTATCTGTTCCAGCCTTTCCTTCCTGTTGCCAAAGTCTCGCCACCACACATCCATCAACCAGTGATCGTCCTTGTTAAACACAAGCTCCTTTTCCCATGTGGCTTCTGGCAACTGAAGGATAGCCTTGATCTTTGGGAAGGTGGAGTCGTATGTTGCAGGGAAGTCAGTGCATAGCTTCTTTGTGCCCTCCAAAGATTGTTGCAGGTCCAAGAACTTGTTGGCTGTCCTAACAGCCTGACTAATTCCCATGTTCCCGACATACAAGACCTATCGGAACCAACTTTTTGTAGTCCTTTCCAAGTTCTTTCTCCTTTCCATCTTATCAATCTGTTCCTTAGACAGCAATTGGGTTGCGATTGTGGACGTGGTAGGTAGGTCATCCACTGAAGACCATTGTTGGATGTAATCTGTTAGAGCAGCCACCTGTGCTTTGAGCTCATCTTTTGAAATCTTTTCCTGCTTTATCAAATGTACCACCGTGGCCACTAACTCCTCAAGATGCCCTACCTTCTGTTCTCTGGTGGCGGTCCCCAAGTTGATGGTGGAGACATTATAACTCACACCAGCCTGGCCCACCACAGGGGTTGTTATTTGCACAGCTCGAGACCCAGAAGCATCCATCGTTGCCCTAGATCAGATCTTAGGCTTCTTCTCCTTCTTTGTTGTGATCTGAGCTTGGGCTAAGATAGCCTCTAGTATCGCCCTTAGGTCTTTTAGTACAGGAGTTTTCCTTTCGAGCTTTTTTTCTAACCATTTAGGCACGACAGACTTGCCCTTAGGTGACTCACGATCATCCTCCCCTGAAAGAAGGCCGCAGTAGGGAGGCCCATAACCCTGCTTAGCATTGTGACCAAATAATGGTAGTCTTCATAGAAATTGTTGCGGAAGAGTTCGTTAGGAAACTTCGCGGTGCTGCCCCGCTTTTCCTTGAGCCAATGTTGATTTATTAATTTCCTACAGCCTATAGGGTTACCATCCCATGCCGCCTGGCACTCCTCAATGGTAGGCATTTCCATTTCTTGAAACGTGGGAATATGAAAGGCTTTTGTGATTCCTCCAGCCGACATGTCGGCAAGAATATTACCGTCCCTGTCAACAATTATCCATATGTCGGGCTGATACACCTGTCGACAAGCCATGACCAATTCAAGGGCCACGAGGGATGGGGGGAAGCCCGCAGCTTTCGTGATTCCACTCTGTCTTATCAATCTTGCATTTTTTGTTGTTGGATTGACCCTGACCCTTTGTGTAAATTCGTCAATATTGACGTGGCCTATGTTGGTGTCGGTGATTTCCTTCCAATCCGTGGTAACCTTTGAGTGCAGAGGCTCACCTTGGAATTGGTATTTCATTTGGTCTTTGTCTTCTTTCCCTCGAGTAGTTTTTCCTGACTTCTTTCCTTTTTCTTTTTCGACGGCCGCCCCCGAAGGTCCCACACTTGATTCCATACATTCTGCAAGCAAAGGTGTAGTAAGAGCAATTGATCACGAAAGCATTCATGTTAGCCGAAATCCCAAAGATGAAATCCATTTTTAATAATCTATCAAGCATAACATGATACTTTTATCTCCCGATGTCATTGGCCTTTTGATCGAGGGCTTTGGGACAATCCGGGCCCAGAGGGTCGGACTTCCCTAGTAGGAATGCTATTTTGGAAAGGCAAACGGGGTGAACGATCCAAGAGATTCTTTCCGATCGAATTTCGATAATTTAAAAGGTTTGCAATGAAGAGGGCCAAGATTGAGCATGTGGGTTGAGATCATATTTCAAATTTGGGCTCATTTGGATTGGTTTCGGAGGATCCAGAGGTACAAGTTCGGAAAGCCGTCTGGAGATGGCCGTTTGAAACACCCGAGTAGAAACAAAGTTTTGTAGACAGAACTTCAGGGTCCGGGGCCTGGAGGATCAAAGGGCAGCCAGAAGATTACAATTTTCATTTTGAGCGCTCGGGCCTGAGGCACCGGGCAGCTGCCCAACCTTTGTCATTCGGAACAGCTATTGCCAAGCGGAAGTCCAGAAGGGGCGGCCTGGCAGATCAGACCCGGCATGAGGGTTGGACGGAAGATTTTGATTTTGAAACTCACGGTGGTTAGGAAGGTGGAGCCCGAAGCTCGGAAGGGCGGGCAATATTTTTCATTTTGGAATGGCAGATGAGGGATGGAGTCCCAGAGAGCGGAGCCCGGCACGGTCGAGGTCGTTCAAGGTTCAACAAAGTTTTCCAACGGCGAAAGGAAGCCCGGGATCTGGGAGGCGGAAAGATGTCAGGCACCCTCCATTTGCGATGGCGAAGACCACACAGAGTCGCCAAGAGAAATTGATATCGCCGCGATGTCTTAGCAAAGGCATTATGTCCTGTCGAAGATAAGGATCCTCGAGGTAGCATTCCCAGTTGGAGAAAGGTCTCCTAGACCTGGTGATGTCTCTCCGACCTGCTTCGTGCTTGCCCAAGGATGAGGGGGTCGGCGTAAGGTCTCAGCGACTTCTCTTGGTCTTGCCGACTAGTGATAGAACATGAGAGACCTTCGGTGTGAGAAAGATACAGTCACAGCGAACATATCGACTTGGGAGGACTTTCGGCGAAGCGTCTGAGTTCGGCTAGAGGTCCCAGCGACTACATTATGTCTCGCCGATGAAGAGTTCCATCGGCATAACCTCTTTCCGACATTATGAAGTCACCTCGATAGAAAGATCTGGGCTCGCCAAGAGAAAGGTTTTGCTATGAAGTCCTGGAGACTGTTAGGAGTCTCGCTGAAAGCGAAGGCTTCAGCAAGAGTAATGAGCTCACGGTAAGGTCTCAGCGAAGCATGAATGTCTCCCCGACAGAAGATCACTCGACAAGAGCAGGATATGTTCGGCGAAAGGCCTCGCTGAAAGGGGGAGGTCTCAGCGACAAAAAGGACGATCGACAAGATGAAAGGAACCCGCTATGAGCTCTTGGCAACAGGGTTTGTCTTGCCAACAGAAAGACTTTGATGTGAGAATTACTGCGTCCTGGCGATCAAATACAGACGCACGAAAGGCTTCAGCGAGACACAGGATGACCCACATGACATCTCACCAACCTCGAAGGGTTACAACGACTAAAAGAACAGAGCTCGATGAAAGTAAAAGTGCTCGGTGGGAGGTCTCGCCGAAGGACAGACGTCTTGGCGAAGCAAGATGACTATCGGTAAAGCTACTGGATCCCGCTATGACCTCCTGCTGACTAGGGCTAGTCTTGCCGACAACGAATATGAACAAGCATGTCGATGAGACATTTTCTTAAAGAGTGAGGTCTCGGCGAATCCTCCTTGTCTCTCCAAAAGCGACAGGTCTTGCCGATAAAGGACGATAACCAAGGAACAGGAAAATGGGCCTTATTCACCGTTAGAGAGCAGTGAGAGCGCAAAAATCCAGATGTGGAATCCCGGAGACCTGAGCCCGAGAGAGCTAAAGGTTGTTTCAAAAATTTTGGTTTTTCGCTAAGTCTCAGCCGGCAAAGGGAGTGTCCAGGCCCGAGGGGCACAAATGCCCCTACAAAGAATGGTCACGCGGGGATAAAGCTCTGAATTAATCATGAGGGTGTTATGTTAGTTTTCTCAATTTTTGAGGACATGGGTTTTGTTCGTTGTGCCATACTTCATCATTCACATGTCCTTTTGATCGTTCTTGTTCATTTTAAGCTTTAGAAATCATGAAAACATTGTTCGGGAGGGTGAACGGAAAACCTACCTCGAACACTCGATGCAGCAAGGCATGGGATCCACCAGTGGTCAGCAAGCGAAGGCAATGGGCAATGATTGACGGAGGTTTCAAAGACGGTGGACTCCCCTCTGGCAAGCTCTGATCTCTTACTGCGATACTGACAAGTGAGAATGACAGGCTTGGGCAAGCAATTTATACCCCAACCGCCATTAATGGTCGCATTGAATGCAAGTATGGTAGACATTTGGGTCGGTGTATTTAAATTCACTGACGGCAGCAGGAGACCCAAGGTCTGGAGGCCGGGAGGGCACAGGGCGACGATTGTTTGGAAATTTCAACTCGGAGGGGTCGGCGGCGGCAAAGAGGGAGCTGGGGCCCGGAGGACAGAGTTCCGCCAGAGGAACGGTGAAACCTTCACGAAATTCCAAACATAGAAGTTCAAAAGTTCAGGCCCGGAATGTTCGAAAGCAGCCAAGATTTCCTCATAACCTTCGGACGACGATGACGGATCCGGGACTCAGGGAAGACGCAACCCATCCGCCATCAGGAATGGTGGACACAACGGGGAAACCCAAAGGGGCGGGCCCGGCCAGGCCCAGGCCACTAGCAGAGGCAAATTGCCAGAGAGACCCCGCAAGGTGCCAAAACTTGTCAAAACGAGCCAAAGGGAAGCATGGTCAACCAATGATGAAAACTTTTGGAAGAACATTGACCATCTGGGGCACACAATTGGGGCATGCAAAATGAGGCAGTGACAAAAATGACCCAGCAAGGAAAAATAAAAAGAGGGTCCCCGTTCCGAACAGGGCGTGTGTGCTAAGGGCACAACAAGGCTCACTGCCTGAGATAAGGCTTACTGCCTAAAATAAGGACTATGTCCACAAGGCTACAACCCAGAGGGCTAACTGCCACAAAGATACAAAGAACACAAAGAAGACTTGTTACAGAGAGACAACAATCTCAATGCAACGAAGATTCCACCAGAATCACTAATCAACTCACATGAATGATAGAGTTCGCCTTCTTCTCACTACATCTAGAAACTCGGCATTAAGCTTCGCACTAAACAACCACACACTTAACTCACACACCTCAAGAATAACATCAAAGTCACATTTTCTCTTTCACTTATCTTCCTTCGTTTCTTATGTACAATTTTCATCGCTAGCACATTCTATATTTATACTATCTCCAACCTTGAAAAGATACAAAGTCGACCATCCAACTTCAACTTTCAAATTAGGTTAGTGCCAAACATCATAGGGTGGAATTAGAATGAGGGTGACCCAAACACATGCTTCACCAGGACCCATAATAGATCCAACAAGCTTCATCAGCTTTGAAAGTATTGCTTGACACATGGTTAGCCATACCGGTGTAAAACACATAGATCAATTAAGCTTGATACATCCAAATGCCAAAACCAACTTCAATAGAACCAGGGCAACACAACTCTTGAACCATATTCCATAATATTTCATCAAAGAGAAATTTGTACTAGCAATAGTTCTCTCGGACCTCAATCAACACACAAAAAAACATAGTTCACAAGAACTGGAACCAGCAACCTTCTTTTAATAGAATTTTCTCAATATACTCAACATATACAATCAACAACAATTAGTAGATAACCATCTAACTAGTTGACATAACCAGCTGACTGGTTGACATCAATGAAAACATTTCATTCCTTTTCCATTCTTACAACAATCTCCCCCTTTTCATTGATGGCAACACATGATGTGAAAAACCATCAAAGACACCATACTTGTTCTAAAAATACTTCTCAAGATTTTCCTTTTTGCTTCTCCCCTTTTAGAAGATCATCTTCCTCATTACTTGATTTCTCTTATTAACTTTTCACATACTCTCTCCACCTTTTACATCAATGGAAAAGGAAAAATATATGTCCATTGAAACTTCCTTTGACATGAAAACAAAATACTCATAATGACAACACTTAGAAAATCTACCTGCTCCCCCTAAGGGTAGCCACCAACAAACATCAATCCAAAAGATAGAATCATGAATTCACCAAACTAATCCATCTTAGTTTGTAAAAGCAGGGGCAATAACCCCTAGCTTATCCTAGAAATACTCAAAATTATCTTTAGGAAGAGCCTTTGTAAATATATCCACAATATGATCTTTTGTTGAGACATATTCAAGCTTGGCTTCATTCTCCATAACCTTCTCTCTTAAGAAATGATACCTGATAGATATATGCTTCATTCTTGAGTTCATCACAAGATTCTTTGAAATGTTAATTACACTTGTGTTATCACAAAAGATAGGAATAGGATAATCATGTAGCACTGTGATATATTTCAATGTTTGTTTCATGCATAACACTTGTGTACAACATGATGCAACAATAAGATACTCAGTTTTAGCAGTAGAAAAAGAGATTGAATGTTGCTTCTTACTCAACCATGCCACCAATCTACATCTAAGAAAGAATGCACCACCACTTGTACTTTTTTTTTCATCTATACTTCCAGCCCAATTGCATTTGTATAAGCATTGAGTGTAAAATCGGTATCTTTAGGATACCATAATCCATAATCCAAAGTTCCTTTCAAATATTTGAATATTTGTTTAACTACAGTAACATGTGTTTCCTTTGGATCTTCTTGAAATCTAGCCACAAGACAAACCACATTCATAATATCTAGTCTAGTAGTAGTCAAATATAGTAGTCCACCAATCATAGATCTATACTTTCTCTGATCAGTCTTAGATGAATCATCATTTTTCCCCAACTTGCATCCAGTCACCATAGGAGTAATTACCAGTTTGGAACCGTCCATACCAAATTTTCTCAACATTTCTCACATACTTAAATTGTGAAATGAAAATTCCTTTCTCTATTTGATTAATCTATAGCCCAAGAAATAAATTCATCTTGGCAAACATAGACATTTCAAATTCTTTCTACATTTCTTCTGCAAACATCTCACACATATTTTCATTTCCTCCAAAGATAATTTCATCAACATATACCACTACAATCAAGATTTTGTCATTCTCAGTTTTGAAATACAAATTACTATCTAATGTATCTTTGTTAAATCCTTACTAATTCAAATACCTATCTAACCTTGCATACCAGGCTCTAGGAGCTTGCTTTAGTCCATATAAAGCTTTCTTTAATCTACATACCATATCTAGTTGATCTATTAACTAAAATCCTTCTGGTTGTTCCATGTAAACCTCTTCATCTAGCTCACCATTCAAAAATGTTGACTTGACATCCATCTGATAGACTTTGAAATCTTTATAAGCAACTAATGCCAAGAACATCCTTATAGCTTCCATTATTGCTACCGGGGCAAAGGTTTCCTGAAAATATATACCTTCCACTTGTGAGTAGCCTTTGCATACAATCCTTTCTTTGTTTCTAACAACTTTCTTATTCTCATTTAGCTTGTTTCTGAATACCCATTTTGATCCAATGATATTTTTATCTGTCGGTCTTGGAACCAATTCCCAAGTTTGATTCTTTTCAATCTACAAAAGTTCCTCTTTCATTGTTTCCTTCTAATGTCCATCCTCACAGGCTTATCTTACTTACTTCGACTCAATTTCAGAGAGTAAGCACAAATTTACTTCAGCAGTAGCTTTGCTTCTAGTCAACACACCTTTTGTCTTGTCTCCAATAATCTAACTTTCTGAATGATTCCTCTATACATATTTTGGTGTTCTAGGGGACACTACCAAAGCATCTTCTTCTCTTTCATTCTCCTCTTTTTGCTCATCTCTATCCTATTCTTCTTTAATTTATTCTATTCTTGCACAGTCATGTTCATCAAACACATATCCATCACTATCAATAGAATTCTTCACTATTTCATCAACCTTCACATTTGAGCTTTCCACAATATCCTCAATCTTTTGTTGAAACATTTGTATGCCTTGCTTTTAGTAGAGTAACCAAGAAATATTCCTTCATTAGTTCTTGCATCAAACTTTCCCAAAGTTTCCTCATCTCTTCTGATGTAGCATTTGATTTTGAATACCTTGAAATATTTAACTGTAGGAATTCTTCTGTCATAGCTCATAGGGAGTCTTCGTACTATTTGTTCTTGCCTGAACTGGATTGAATACATACACAGCAATGTGAATAGATTATTTCCAATAAACTTCTGGTAATCAGGCTTTGGTGATCATTGACCTAGCAACTTCTTGAATTGTTCTATTTTTCCTTTCAATAACTCCATTCTGTTGAGGAGTTCTCAGAGTAGATAATTGTCTCTTTATTCCATTTCACAAAACATATTGAACTCATGGGAGGTGAATTCACCACCTCTGTCATATCTCAAACATTTTATCTTCAAATTCACTTCATTTTCAACCATAGCCTTGAACGCTTTGAATATATCTAATGCTTCTGATTTTTCTCTAAAAATGTAACCCACCATAGCCTTGAATGCTTTGAATCTATCTAATGCTTCTAATTTTTCTCTAAAAATGTAACCCATGTATATCTAGAATAATCATCAATTAAAAGCATAAAGTACCTTTCACCAAATAGGATTCACACTATCATAGGACCACAAAGATCTGTATGAACCAAATCAAGCAATCCAGTAGTAGATTGTTCCCTTAATCTGTAATGGTTTTTTTTTTTTCGAACTGGCAATTCCTGCAGATAGCATTTATAGGCTTTGTAATTCTTAGTAGATCTCTTACAACTTGAACAGTACTAATCTTCACCAACTTATCAAAATTCATGTGACACATTCTCCTGTGCCATAACCAATTGTCATTTATCTAAGTCATAAAACATCATCCATCAGCACCTTTAAGATGATAAATATTCCCTTCATATTTTGGTCCTTTAGCAATCAAAGTTTCGGATCCTTTCTAGATATCACACTTCTCATCCTTAAACACAAGACCATATCCCTTTCTACACATTTGACCAATGCTCAACAGATTATTCCTTAAACCCTTAACATAGTAGTCATCATCAATATGATGCTTTCCATCAAAACTTATTGAACCTATCCCATAGATTTTAGCACCAGTATCATCTCCAAACATAACGAGACCTCCATCATATTTTTCAAGTTTCACAAACTTACTCTTGTCACTAGTCATGTGATGTGAACAACCACTATCAACTACCCAAAATTTATTTTATTATTTATCATGTAGGGAAGAGATATTTGTACCTTCATTTTTCTCCTTCTCCTTCCCCTTCTCTTTCTCTTTCTTTCTCTGGAGGATTTTCCTTTGACTGTCTTTCTGAATTAGTAGAAGTAGGTTCATCCTTAATCGCCAAGAACAAGCATTCATTGTCATCTAGATATTCATATTTTGAATCCTCATCTGAAATACTAGCATTCTCATTAACATAATAAGCTTTGTTAATCTTATTTCCTTTCCTTTCTTTCTCATATCTTTGTTTATTCTTTTTAGCTCTTTTCGGACACTTTGCAACATAGTGACCAATCTCTCCAAAACTAAAGCATTTAAAGGGAAATTTACCTTCATACTTACTAGAGCCTTTTCTCAATCTTCTTACAAAGTTAGCCTTGATTTCTTCAAAGTTATCTTCATCTGGACCTTCAGTTCTAGTAGCTTTAAAAGTAGTTTTCATTTTTCCTCCACTTCTTAGATTCAGCTTCCTCATTTCATAAGATGTCAAGAATCCTAACAACAAGTCCTTAGTACATGTCTTGTAATCTATAGTCTGCTCAATAGCACTCACCTTTTCACTGTAAGCATCAGGAAGAGTTCTGAGAATCTTCTTTACAATTATGGTTTCATCTATAGTAGCGCCAAGAGATCGCATTCCAGCCACTACCTCATCCAATCTTTGTACAAAAGATTTAACATTCTCATCTTTGGTCATATGTAAAAGATCAAACTATGTTTCTAGATTCTATAATTTTGCTTCTTTTACTCTTTCATCACCATCATGTGCTCTTTCTAAAGCATCCCATACATCCTTAGTTGTCTTCAAATTTTGAACCTTAATCAACTTGGAATGTACCAAACTATTCTTCAAGATGAACTTCACCTTGTTATTCGCTTCATGTTCTTTAATATGCTCAGGTGTACTCGGACCATTTGCAGGATGAGTGTAGGGATTCTTGTAAGCTTTCTCTACATCAAATCCCAATACTCCAGATGTTCTTCCATCAGTACTTTCCAAATACTATAGTTAGTTCCATCAAACCTCAGATAATCAAAGACCATTTTGTTATCCATCTTGGACCCTCCTCAAGTGGTTAAGCTCTTCACCAAGGAACCAAGCTCTGATACCAATTTTTGGATAGGACAACTGAGAGGGGGGGTGAATCAGTTGTCACAGATTATAACCTTAAATTCAATTACTGGAACTAACACATAAAATTATTAAGTGATTAACTACAAATACAAGTGCTCAAACACAATAACACCAAATTTATGTGGAAAACCCAATGAGGGAAAAACCACATTGAGGATTAACTCACACTATAGAGAATATCAAAACTGATTACAAAACGGCTCACTACTTGAGATAAGTCTTACTGCCTGAAATAAGGACTCATTTTCCAAACTCACTGTCCACAGGGCTACAACCCGGAGGGCTCACTACCACAGAGATACAAAGAAGACAAAGAAGACTTTTTATTGAGAGACAACAATCCCAATGCAATGAAGATTCCACCACAATCACTATCAACTCGCATGAATGATAGAGTTCACCTTCTGCTCACTACATCTGGAAACTCGATGTTAAGCTTCACACTAAACAACCACACACTTAACTCACACACCTCAAGAATAGCATCAAAGTCATGTTTTCTCTTTCACTTATCTTCCTTCTTTTCTTATGTACATTTTTCATCGCTAGGACATTCTGTATTTATACTATCTCCAACCTTGAAAAGATACAAAGTTGGCCATCCAACTTCAACTTTCAAATTAGGTTGGTGCCAAACATCGTAGGGTGGAATTAGAATGAGGGTGACCCAAACACACGCTTCACTAGGACCCATAATAGATCCAACACGCTTCATCAACTTCGAAAGTAGTGCTTGACACACGATTGTCCATACCAATGTAAAACACATAGATCAATTAAGCTCGATACATCCAAATGCCAAAACCAACTTCAATAGAACCAAGGCAACACAAATCTTGAACCATACACCATAATATTTCGTCAAAGAGAAATTTGAACTAGAAAAAATTCTCTCGAACCTCAGTCAACACACAACAAAACATAGTTCACAAGCACCAAAACCAGCAACCTTCTTTTAATACAATTTTCTCAATATCCTCGACATATACAATCAACAACAATTAGTAGATAACCAGTTGACCAGTTGACATAACTAGCTAACTGATTGACATCAATGACAACACTTCATTCATTTTCCATTCTTACAACAGAGAGTATGTCTACACATATTCTATCATATTCCAGAGTTTTTAGAAGATATGTTAATTAGGTGGAAAATTTGAAGTGACATAAGTTTCTTTGTGCTTGTTTATCAACCTAGTGGTGTTCTAAAACTATGTGGAAATGACTAGTAGTGTGTGACATTTAAAGTTATTGTGTGGTGATAAAGTATGTCTAGGTTAAGGTTCCTATGGAAGTGCATGACATCATGTTCTTTTGACAGAAACAAATTTGATTTAGGACTGACCTGCTATACATTTCATGTAAATTAAATTTAGGTTCACCTCATGTCATCTCGATTAATTGAGGATCCCTAGCCAACATGGAGTAATATTAATGTAATGTCTTCTATAGAATAATAATACATTTGTGCAAATGCACAATGTGAAGTAAGAGAATAATTGAAGAGAAGGTAGTGAGTGAATATACAAGGATATAATCTATGCAAGAAAGTGTTATTCAATGTGAAGAATCTCAATCATTATGCAACATCATTAGAATATCTTGAGTGTAGTAGAGTGTCTGAATCAAGTTCAGACTTTGTGTAAGATGTGTAATCAACATTGAAGATCCACAAGCTTTATTTTTGTAATCCAATAGGACTAGTGTTATACTCACTGAGTTGGTTCTCATAACATTGTATTGGGGATTGGTGTCTCCAATAGGTTAGTGCCTAAAAATACAATTGGGAATTGGTGTCTCTAGTAGGTTGGTGCCTACTTCATATTCTAAATTTCCTTATTATATTCTTACTTTGTGAGGATGGATTTGGACAGTAGATCCAAGAAGCTATTCTCACCGTGGTTTTTCCCATCTTGGGTTTCCATGTATATCTGGAGTTCTCATGTACATATGTGTGTGCTAATGTGATCACTTGATTATCAATATTAGTTTTGGTTCAAGTTTCATGATTGATATATGTGTTGAATTAAATATTTTTAAATTGTTTTGATCTACTAATTTACACCCCCTCTCAGTAGATTGTGTGCCCTTCATATAATTCCCCCCACCTCGTAGCCAAGGGGTTATATTTCTTTCTCAAATTTATAGGGTGAGTGGATTATTATACACACACACATTCATAATTGTGAAGGCTGCTAATATTATACATTGACATGGTCAAATATGTGTTTATGTTATTTGTATATTGTATTAGTAAGTTGAGATAATGTGTCAATCTCTAGAATGGGTTTGTCGATACTTCATCAATAAGATTGGGGAATCCATCAATTTTCTATTGATAGTGCTTATATAACATCTAGGGAGAGGTAAGATTTTACTTGACATATCATTCTAAAGAAAAGTGATTGACCAAGTGTTAAATGGATTTAGAATTGTTCTTAGAATATAGTGATTAGGTTTTCTTTGTTTCACCTTTGGAACCTAAAAAACCACTCCAATTACTCTCCCACAAGTCAACACAAGATTGTTAGTACTTGGTTAGTCAAAAAATATAGCATGCATGTATAGATACAACCACATCATAGATTAAAACAAAACCAATTACTTCATATTGCTGAATTAAACAATAATTATAACAACAATTAAAGTTTTAAATGTAAAGAATGAATTGATAAATCCATACAATCATTCAAAATATCAAGCATGATTGTATTTTCAATGTTAGGGTTTCCACCTCTATCCATATTACATCAAGACATCATGCATTAAACACAAAATAAAGTATAGGGTTTGTGGGAGGGTGACAAAAAATTACTTAACAATCTAGTACTTTCTACATATAATAAGTTTGGTGGTAAACTCTCATCATTATCATACAAATCTAGAAAGAAAATCATATCATTGATCTTTTCCTTTGAAGTGATAACAAGCAAGAAAGCAAATTACCCACATCTTATTTAACCAAAATTATCAATTCTTCTAACAAACCCTTATAGGCATAATCCAAGCTCCAACAACCTAAAAGGTTATCAAAACTCACTAAAGGGTGTTGGGAGCATCTCACTTAATGGGGTTAGGGTTGTCTCACTCAACAATGTTGGTATCATCTTAGTGTATTGAACATGCACACCATTTACCAACTTCACTATTTGACTAACTAAAACTTGCAAGCCTTCAATAATGTCATCAAATTTCATTAATTAAAATATTAAGATCATAATTCCAGACTTCCATAATAAGAGCACAAGTTATTATACCATTCAAATAATAATTTGTTTGTCTCACCTTCATTTCCATTTTGTACTACATGAATTCCCAATGACAATGAACAAATAACACAAAACTAAGTATCCCTGCAATATATTGATAACTATCATAAGCACTAGGTATCACTTAGAAAACATGTTGAACATTGATGTTAAATATGCTTCCTTATTATTGGGATTAACTATCATCTTGAATTCTTGTGACCCACTTTTTCACTGCTACCCATAGTAGTAGGGTATGCTAGTAAAATTTGCAAACAAATAAATATCCCATCTTTGCATGCATCTTATATATTTGTCTTCATCAAGGTCGCAAGTTTGGAATGAAATTATTTTGTACAATGAACCCCCATGGAAAAAAATTGACCCCTTGACAAAATTTGATAAATTTAATGATAGGTTACTGCAATTGTCTTTTTTTTTATTTAAAGATAGCATGTTTTCTCTGGACTACCGCATATAATATACAAATACTTATCTACCTAAAAAAAAATTCCAAAAGACCTCCACTTCAAAAAAAAATTGTTCCAAATACTTTACAATTTTTCTATAGTACAAGATTTTGTATGTGTTTAGCAACATGCTCACACTTGAATCTAAATTTAGAATTAACAATATAAATTATATATTTTAATCAATTTTATTTTAATTGGGATAATTGTTAGATTTTACAAAAACACATCAAGCACACTAAAAATATGAAATGGTGGGAATATGCATAAAAATACCCCCATTCGCATGTTACATATTGAATAAGTGCACACCTAACTTCTACCCATGACTTTGAGAAAGAGGCCCTAATAGTGTCCTACTTAACCACCCATTTCAACATGCTCATTATGCCTCAAAAACTTCTTATAAATGATTTCAAGATTTTTTAAATACCTTATTATAAAATATTCTCCACCCATTTCTAATAGTTCTATAGCTATTGTAGTTAAATGAATAATCAATTGGAATGAAATACCTCACACTATTACTCCCATCTTTTTGACAACCCAATCATCAAACCCTTAGTGACATTTGAATAATATCATTTACCTTGCCTCTTTAAAATTTTAATAAATTTATTATTTCTTCATTTATTGGCACAATACCACAAGTTCTTGTTTGTTATAGGTGACACCCATTACTCATGTCTACTCAATGTTTGCAATGATACACATTAGTTCTAAGAGATTCTCAATAGAATACCCAACACATAAGCCTAATAAAGTGAATAGAAAGTAAAATTGATGGCAAGATCAATCCAAGTTAATGAGCAATCTAATACGGATAGCAATGGGGTAATCATATTAAAAACAAGTGAAATTAAGGCATTTAGGATTATTAGGGCAACTAAATTGGTAGGATATAAAATATTTTGTAGAGATATTAATTCAAATGAAATTAAAGTGATAAGGTAATGATAGAAAATACTTTGTACTTCTAACCTCCAATTCTAAAATATTAACCGTCCTTGGTTAGGAAAATGAGTTAAAAGTTTCATAAAAAATATTAAAATAAAAATAAGAAATAATAACAAAGTTAAAAGATAAAATATAAAAAATATACCAATTGGACTATCAATATGCATTGTTTCATGAAATAAAATATATGTCAAGCTCTTGTAGCTCATGTGATTTGAAAAGGTATATACTAAAGGAAGAGGTGGCAAGAACAATGACAAGTTGTTATGATTGCAATAGTGACGAGAAATTACAATGGCTATGGAAAATGTGATAGGGACATAAAAAATATACTACTACAAGAAATTATTGTCTCAATGGAAGAAACTTGTAACAAAAGGCATTAGCTAGGAGGTCTGTGATCAATATAAGAAAATCTTGTTTTCATTTTTTTAGATTTTTTAATAATAAGTAACCAATAGTAGCCCAATTTTTAGAAACCTACTGTGCAATGGAACTTAACATCAATTTTTACCACTAAGAATGTATTCATATGCAAATCTAATAAAGAAATTTTCAAAGTGTAACTATCTCACAACATGTGTGTATGTATACATTTGTATAGATTGTACAAATGTATCTATGTGTGTACAATTGTATACAATTCAAAGAATAAGAGAGCCTTGAATGGATGTTGAATTGATGTTACTCATAGCATGGAGTTTCTTGTGTAGTTCATCAACAAATTTCTCTTTAGATATTGGTTTCATGTATTGCTTTAGGCAATGAACATTAACAAGTAAAATAATCTAATCAAAATCTATCGTGCATAATTTGATAGTGTCATTGTTGTAGACAATATTGATCGCATACAACCCAAGTGATCATATATGGAACTTACCTTTAAAATTATAGAACCAAGATTCATACAAAAGTGTCCAATCACCTTGTTTAAAGGAGCACTTACAAATAAAACAATTATGTTAAAAGCAACGTTGTTACTAAATGACTTGTATTTGAATACAGTCTACCATTGTAATTCATTGAAGGAATAAAACTATTCAATTATTATCTTTTGGGCCTCAATGAAATCATTACGCAATAGTTAAGCTATACTTAAATTTTTAAATTTTAATTCTACAAATAATACATTTTTTTATTGTACACAATTTTGTATGGTGTAAGACCAATGATAGTTTTACATATTGTCTATTAATCCCATATAGTTTCAGAAAATTAGTTGGGCCAATCCATGTGATAGTGTGGTAGTCTTTGGTAATATGTTCTTGAGATCCTTATTTGTGACTTTAAACTATCCATTGGCTTGCTATGATAAGGGGAAGATTTCTTATGTCGAATTTTACAATATCAAACCAAAGCATTAATAACATTGAAACTAAACAATAGCGCTTGAGCTATGACTATCTCTTAAGATGCACCAAAGTGAGTAAAAAAAATTTGTTCAATAATTTAACCACCTTTATATCCCAAGCATAATTTAAATATTTTACCTCAACCCATTCAGTAACATAGTCCATGCAGACTAACATGCATTGCTTATTATTTGGGGGATTAATAAGATAGACAAAGTCCAACCCTCATTTCTCAAATGTTTTAGTGGAGAGTTATATATGGAGTGACATTTATTTGAGTGCATGTGATTTCCCATATGTTGAGACTTTTTATAATGCCAAGCAAATTTTAGGAATCCCACCAAAGAATAGGCTAATAATATCCTATGATGAAAATATTATTGTCATACATTAGGTTGCAAAGTGTCCACTCTATTTGGTATGACATGTGTAATTTTTTGTCAAGTACATCATCCTCCACTACATAATGTTGTATGTCATTATCAACACCAATATGGAAGAGAAGTTTTCCTATCTAGCAATGTTGACCACTTAGCCCAATAAGCTTTTAGTCATCTCTAGAAGATAAAATGTGCATGCTACCAAATAATTGAAAATGTTAGCAAGTCATGGGCTCTTAGTGGAAATAGAAAAAAAATGTTCATTTGGAAAAGCATCACCATCTAACACTAGCTCAAAAGGGTCAGACAACTTGGATAAAAAAATTACAACCACATTCTCACAACCAAGCTTATCAAGTATGGTAATTTCAAATTCTTGTAACAATAACATCCATCTAATAACCTTACCATTAAAAACTAGTTTATTCATTAGAAAATGAACATCATAGTTATTAACAAAACAAATATTTGATATATTGTTATATAATGGAATAATTTATTACGATTGGGAATTATTTTTTTATAAGAATATAGTTTAGCTTAGCACCAATAAAGCTTTTAATTATTTAATAAATGGCATAAGATCCCATACCTTCTTTAAATATTAATATAGGGTCTATGGTTATATCAAAAGCATCTATATAAATGAGGAAAGGTGGCTATCCATTAGCTCCTCATAAAACAAATGTGGTTACAATATTTTCCTTCATGATCATAGGTTTGTTGACACTCTTTTGTACATCAAAATTTTACATCCTTACCCAACAAAACAAAGATTAGTGAAGCTAGTTTAGAAAAAATAAATATACCTACAGTCATAAGCTACATCACCTAAGAAACTTTAGATATTTTTATCATTTAGGGGAGAAAAAAAATAATGATCTCAATGATTGGATTAAACTGTGCATTGAATTTATACTTGTAATTCTATCTTTCATTGACAAACGGGCTTGGACTAATCAATTTCACAATAGTTTCCTCAATTTATCCTTCAAGTTTCAATCTAGGGGCGTAAGCTTGTGAACAGTGTTGTGGAAATCTACCTAAGGGCTGAAACTAATGAACTAAGGGGGAATGGATGCATCTAGGAATTTAAAACACACTTTTCAATCTGAAATTCAAAATTACACTTCTTCAAATCATAAATGAATGAAATTCTTTCTTGAATTATTACCTACCTATCTATTTATTTTTTATTAAACTTGAATAATGCAAACTCAACATCTTGGGATATACACTCTTTAATATGGATACTAACAACAACAATTACAATAGTAAAAGAAAGAATTCAGTTGCTAAAGATGTGTTGAAAGTGCAGGCGATAGGAAGTTTAATTGCGATAGGAGGTCGAAGTGCGACAGGAAGATGAAATGTGGCAGGAAGATGGAATACAGCAGATAGATGGAATACAGTTGAGAGATGAAATGTGAATGGGAGAGATGAAATGTGAATGGGATGCGATAGGAAGTTCTATAGAATGAAACACAACACAATCTGAAATGGAAAACACAGTAGTTAATTTGCAACAAAAACACACTTCTTATTCCTCAGATCACAATTACATTCCATAGAGAATTCATTGCAATTATTTTAGTACAAAATTAATCGCATAGGTTGTATTATCAATAATCTTTAAACTTGAATAGAAATCACAGCACACCTAACAAACATACATTCAATAGAGATAGAATCGCATGAAATACAAAAGATCTAAGCCAATAAAACATAAAATGATCTCAGCAAGTTTCCCGATAGGGGGGCCTTCCTCTGGTTGACAAGGTGAGTAGAAAAGAACTAGTTACTCTAACTCTTGAGCCATGAACAACTGAGCAATCATTCAAGAACAGAATGATATTTTCAATCTTCTTAATTATGTATATTCTATCTATAATTTTTAGATCATAACACACACATATATATATGTCCATTTTTTCAAAGTATCATGAGACAAAAAAAAAAGAGTGTTGCAGTTTGTTATGGCCAATGGCCAACAAACTAGGTGATTATAGTCCTTGGGTTGGTCGCAGGCCACAAATCCAAAATAGTTACAAAAACAACTTGTATGAAATAAGATATAAAAACAAAAAGTAGACTTCTATCATATGCAGCCAACGTTTCCCATCTTATGCCTTTTAGGATTTGTTGTTCACATATTCGGTTCCTTCTTCACATTTAGTTCTTGTAGCAAACCATCCAAAATACATCATTACCTTAACGATTTCAACATTCCAAAAGAATTCTTTCCTCTTTGAAAATATATCAAATATTCTTTATTTCCCTAACAATTAATGGAAAGAAGTACTTAGGAGAAAGGAAAAATAAAAATGAAATAAGGGAAAAAGGACATAAAAATTGAACACATTTGGCACCCATCATTTCTCCCCCAACTTCAGGAATTTGCATGTCCTCATGCAAACGGTGAATAAAAACTGGGTGATCAGACTGTGCTAGTAGTAGTTGCATCCATGGTGCATTGAAGTTCCCTAGGAGACTCAGTTACTTGGCATAACCCTATTTTTCCTCAACCAATTGCTTCCCTTTGTTGTTTAAGTCATGCCTTTAGCTACTTATTTTCTTTTTGTAACTTTGTAATGACTTGGCATAGTTTATTGAGTGGGATGAGCGGTTGATTGCAATCTTCCTTTAGGTTCTCATCGGGAATGACAATAAGGGCCTTTGAAACACTTTCAACAGTGGTGGTCTCATTTGTGGTGCTAACATTTTCTAAAAGATCCTCATTCCCACAAGGATTTGAATCTTCTTCCTTGTGCTCTTTAGTATCCAAAGTTTCTTCATTATTTTGGACTTCTCCTTTAGGACGAATGCCTTCAACCTCTTCATATGCCCTTCCTATCTTGGCTACAAGGGTTTCATCCCTCCATATGTCCTCATCTTCAGGGTCTTTTTCATCTTCAATTCTTCCCTCTACATTGTGTGTTTCTTGGTCGGAGACTCCTTCATCAGGGTGCACATGTGGTTGCTCGGGGGTTTCTATATCCTTGGAAAAAATGGTTTCCCTTTGTTCTTGCTTGGCTCGTTGTTTCTTCCTATGTCGTTCTTGACTCCTGAGTTCCCTAGCAACCTTCCCTAAGTTACCCTTACCTGAGGACTTTGTTGTGACTATCTCTACATTGGTGATGGAGTGAACAGCTTCCACAAGCTTGTCCAACTGACTAGAAGTCCTTCTTTTACTCTTCCTAGTGACAGGTGTGGTGTCTTCAGTTGGTGGACTAGAGGCAACTATAGGGCTAATTTTCTGCTCTTTAGAGGTTTTATCAACAAGGGTTTTCTTCAATTTCTTCTTTTTTGAAGATTCCCCAACTAGGGTTTCTTCTACAATTGGTTTCTTCATTTTTTTCTTTTTAGAAGATCCCCCAACTAGGGTTTCTTCTGCAATTTGTTTCACAGGGCTTCCAATAGGTTCTCTACTCTTTGTTTCATAATTTACAAAGACATCCCATTCCAAAGGGGGTTTAGCAGAGTGAAGGCCATGCATGACTATTAATTTAATTAACCCATGATGGGCAAGGGAATTTGCATGACCCTTGCAAAATTGACTACAGGAATGTTTCAACGAACAATGCTAATAGTAAGGAAGATTAACAAGCAGGTCATTTCATAAATGTAGCATGAGACAGATATGGTGGACATGAATATACTCATATCTTCCTTCACAAGTAATATACTGAATCAAAATTTTAGCTACCTCATCCCACGAAGATGGAAAGGACTTTTGTTTGTGACCTTGGCCTTGCACATACTCGGAAGACTCTCCTCTTTGTAGAAATTGCTTACGGTGGAGCTTAAGGTCCATGACCCTCATGCTAGAGTTGGGGAAAGAACAAATCTCGTGTCTACGGAAGGCCAGTAACTGAAGCAGTTTCTTGAACTATGACTGGAAATTGCGAACCCCTTAGAGTAACACTCTTTTTTATGGAACTATACAAAAAACTCCATAGCCACCCCTTCATCAAAGCCACATAGTTTCCCAAAGAATGTCATCCAGGTAGCCTACTAAAAAAAAATTATGTTTCTTCACTAGAAAGAATATTTTTCATGGAAAAAGGTTTGTGCCTGGTATGATTGCCTCCCATGGTGTTGAGAATGTGATAGGAGCTTTGAGAATGGCTACAATGGCAATATAATAGCAGGTGGACGAAGACGGTTAACAAAAATTATCAATGGTAGGCTACAGGTAATAACAGGTAAAAGGTTATGATAACCATATGAGGTGGCAAGCGACAAGGAACTACAATCAAGTAAAGCTCGGCCAACTTGGATAATGATGAATAGTTAACCCATACCCCTCCAGCTTAATGGTGAACCATCTCAGTCACACCAAGTAATTATTAGAGAAATAAAAAAACATTTAATAAATTTAAAAAGAGAGAGAAAACTCCCTGACACCAATAACCATGAGGCGAATGACCGGTGATGTGATGGCTAGAGAAATGGCAGCATGCAACCCGAGTTGGAGATGATGTCATGAAAAATATGAAAGGATTTGGTCCATGAAGAATGATAATGCAGCAGTACGGGAGAAGTGAGGCTAACCGCAAGTAGAGTAGATCTGGATGGGAAAGACATTGGTGCCAACATCCATGCAGAGGAGATGGCAGGTAGTGACAAGACTATGGGACTCACAACACTGAACCGTCCTATAGAAGAACTTGGAGGCCAGGCAACAAGAACCAAGAAAGCGATAGGAAGAAAGAGTCCTATCATCGAACTGAAGCAACACAAAGGGTCCACGAGAAGAAGTCAATTAGAGATAGCAACAGGGGAAACAGGAAGCTTTTGTCGCAGAATAGGTAGCGCCATGAACAAGGTAAAGCCCCAGTTGCACCACAGATATCCCTGAGTTGAACGTGGGGTGCTCATGGTGAATTTTTCTCGCTTTTTTTTTAATTATGCCGATAGACCGCTAGTTTCGCAGTTTTCAATCTACCAATGTCTGGAAGTGCTAGAGAACCAGTTTTCACCACCTAGTTTATTTAGCAATTAGTACCTACCAGAGTCTAGTTTCAAGTACTAACCAGCCAATAGTGCCCAAGGGTTTTCATTGTTGGATCTTTTATTGCTTTTTTTTTTCTTTTCAATCTTCTTATTCAGAGGAAGGGAGAGGAACAAGAGTCAGTTCCTCCATCACAGTACAGGAAAATATTTTCTTCAAAAGGGGCCATTTGTAGAGCTTCAAAAAATTCCCATTAATAAGAAGATTCATGCATTCAGAATCCAAAGTACACAGTCAAATAGCACCGTTATCATACACAATTTGAATTTCATAGGACCGAGCCAGCGAGTGTGGAACTTCCCTTTGAATTCTTGGAACTATGAGCCATAGAGTAATGCCCAATCCCCTAGTTGGAATGTCCATGACCAAATGAAGTAGTCATGCCACTACGTTCTTTGCTTCTGTACCACTTCTGAACGGAAAAGAGCCTCCTAACACATTTCATCGAGTGAGTGGAGTTGAGAAAGTCTCTCCTTCTGTGCTCTAGTGAGACTCATTCCAAGCTAAAGGGTGGTGCGTAGAGTCTTTCCTTCAAATTCAATTGGAAAGACAACCTTCTTGCCATAAACTATCTCATATGGTGTCATCCTTGTGGTTGTTTTCCAAGTTGTGCGATATGCCCAAACTGCTTCAGGAAGTCTTTCTACCCAGTCTTTCTTGTGCAACGCTACTATCTTCATGAGTATATTTTCCAGTTCTCAGTTGGTTACTTCCACTTTCCCATTGGCTTGTGAATGATATGGGGAAGACTTCCAATGCTTAATTTTGTATTCCCATACCAATGCTGCAATCAAGTCGGAGGTGAACTATGCTCCCTGGTCTGTGAAAATTTTGTGAGGCACATTGTACCTGGTAAAAATCTCATAATACAAGAAGTTAGCAACCTTAGTATCCCTAGCATGCTTTAAGGCTACTACCTCTACCCATTTAGTGACATAATCTATACAAACCAAGATATATTCCTTATTCTGAGGAGGATTAATGGGCCCTACAAAATATAACCCCCATTTTTCAAATGGTTCTATGGATAACTGAGGGTGTAAAGGCATTTCGTCAGAGCGGGTAGGCCACCCCATACATTGACATTTGTCACAATGTTGAACATAACGCTTACTGTCCTTATGGAGTGTGGTCCAATAATAACTGGCAGTCAAGATCTTCTAGGTGGTCCTATGGGCAGAAAAATGTCCTCCATAAGGTTTTGTGTGGCATGCGCGTAGAATGTCGAAGAAATCTTCTTCAGGACACACACCGATGCATGATATTATCAAGGCCTCGGCAGAAGAGCATCCTATTAATCCACATGTAATCCCCACTGAGTCCAACCAGCTTTCAACATTCCCTTGGAGAGAAATGAGGTGGGAACCTACAAGTAACCAAGTAGTTTTCCATGTCAGTGTACCACAGAATTTTTGCCGATATAGCAAAAAGATGTTCATCTGGAAAGGTGTCATCAACTAGAGTTGGTTCATCTTCACACTACAGAATGGAGAGAAAATTGGCCTCCACATTCTCTCTCCCTAGTTTTTTGAGGATGGTAATATTGAATTCGTGCAAAAGAAGTAACCACTGAATCACTTGCCCTATAACAATAGGTTTTTTCATCAAAAATCTAATGGAAAAATGATCCATATGTACAAAAAAATTATACCTAGTTATGTAGTGGCATAATTTATTTATTGCATAGACTATAGCCAAAAACTCTTTTTCAAGAACAATATAATTTACCTCTACACCAATAAAATTCTTACTGATATAATAAATAGCATAAAAGAGGGTGTCTTCCTTTTGTCCAAGGACGGCTCTCGTAGAAGTATTTGATGCATCGGTATATATGTGAAATGGAAATTCCCAATTTGGTCCCTGTAGCACAGGTTTCGTGATGAGCTTACCTTTGATCTCTTCGAAAGCTTGCTGACATTCCGATATCCATGAGAAATCTGCATCCTTTCCTAGTAACGAAAATAAAGGTGAAGCAATCTTGCTGAAATTTTGAATAAACCTGTGATAATAGCCAGCATGTCCTAGGAAACTACGTACATCCTTTGGACAAGTAGGGACAGGAAAGTCTTGAATAATCTTGATTTTTTTCGGATCTACCTCAATTCTTTTTTCAGAAATATAATGACCCAGCACAATACCTTCAATCATTAAGATATGATTTTTTTCATGACTTAAGGAAAGATTAGTGTCAATACATTGTTTAACTACTTTCTCAAGATTTTACTTAGCTTCATCATATGTGTTACCATAAACAGTAAATTCATCCATATACACTTCTACGCAATCATGAATTAAATCAGCAAAAATGCTTAGAATGACTGGTTGGAAAGTAGCAGGTGCATTACACAATCCGAAAGGTAAGACATTATGGGAAAATTTTCCCTAGGGACAGGTAAAAGTAGTTTTGTATTGGTCTTCCGGGCAATACGGATTTGGTTATACCTACTAAACCCATCAAGAAAGGAAAAGAACTTTTTCCTAGCTAAGGTGTCTAAGACTTGGTCAATGAAAGGAAGTGGGAAATGGTCTTTCTTGGTGGCCTTGTTAAGGGCCCTATAATCGACACATATTCACCACTTTCCATTATTTTTAGGTACTACTACAAGTGGGGAGACCCATTGGCTATCTGATATAGGGTAGATAAATCCTACATTGAGCAACTTCTGAAATTCTTCCTTAACTATTTCTTGTAAGGTTGGTTTTAACCTTCTTTGGGGTTGTCGCACAGGCCTACTCCCTTCTTCTATATAGATATGGTGTGTACAAGTAGTGGGATGAATACCCCTCATATCTTAATAATCCCAACCAAAGGCTTCTTTATGGGCACACAACGTATCAATCAGTTCTTTCAATTAGAAGGATTCAAACCAGGATTGATGTTAAGTGTTTTACTAGGTAAGATTTTAGTAACTTGGGACTATACAGGGGTATCTATGGCAAGTATTTGTAAATTAGATGAAGATGGATTAGTATCTCCAGACATCAAAAATGGACTGTATATACAATCATGTGGTAATAATTGATGCAAAGTAATAAAGTGTTGAACAAACTGTGAACTACCTACTAACGAAAAATTTCCAAATGGACAACTATCACTTATGCCCGTAGGAAAAATCACTGTCTCAAGATCTTTATCAATTAAATAATGATTTTGTAATAAATGATTAATAACAGTATCTTCTAAAATATCTTCAAATTCCCTACTTTGATCTATTGTCAAAATAGGTAGAGACTCCTCTACATCACTATCGATCCACAAAAGATCCTCTGTTTCCAACAATGGTTGCGCTCGAGGGTACAACGTTAACTGCTTCGTTTGCTCCCCATTTGAGATCGCCATGTTTCCAGACCTGCAATCAATGAAAGCATTAGCAGTGGCTAACCAAGGTCTTCCTAAAATTAGGGGTTATCCCCCAACTTAATCTTCGGTTGCAAAATCATGAAATTTGTTGGATACTCCCAAGACTCAATAGAAATAATGATGTCTTCAATCATACCTTCCAGTTTTACAAGGGAATGATCAGCCATTTTCAAGACTATTGGAGTAGGTCTTAGACCTTGAAGGGCCAGCCTCTCCTTAGTCTCGTTATTCATTACATTTATAGCTGCTCCTAAATCCACAAGTGTATTTGGAATGATTATATCGCCGATACGTACCTTAATCATTGGACTTCCGGGATCTGCATACTTAGGGGCTGAGATCTTTCCCAGCATCAAATCTACAAGTTGTCCAATGACTTGGACTGTCTTGGGGTCCTGCTTCTTTTCTTGTTTCCTCTCTAAAATTTCTTTAACTACCTTGGTGTACACAGGAATATCTTGAATAGCTTACAACAAAGGAATCTTAATGTTAACATTGTGTAACTCATTCATAAAATCAAAATCAGATTGAAATGTTTCCTATTTCTTTGGTTGCTCTTGCAACCTATCTGGAAATGAAGGCTTTGGTTGCTCTTCTTTGGGCTCAACTGGATGGTCCTCAACTTCTATGATGGTTTGTCCTTGAAGGTTCTTCCTTGACCTTAGGTTTACACCATCAATTTCCAATGCATTGGCAGGATAAGTCGGGAGCCCTGTCACTTCGTTATTATAAACTAGTTGATACACCTTATTGTTTGGATTGGGTGTTGGTTGTGTGGGAATTGGTGTGGATTTTGGTGGTTGGGTCAAACTAGAGGGTTGATTAGATGATAGGACAAGTGTTAAGAGTTGTTGGGATTGTTGATATGGGTTTATTGTTGGAGGTGGTGGATACAAAGGAAATGAATGATATTGTGGGTAGGGTGGCGGTGGTGCTCGCCATGCTTGCCACAATTGTCGAGTAGGAAGATATTGTTGTGACCACTTAGGGTAGTATGGAGGTTGTTACCAATTTCCATACCATCCAGACTGGTTTGGGAAGGAATTTTGTTGAAAAGGATTTTGGGGTGCAACTTGGTAATTAGGTGGGGGCATTGCTCTTGGTTGCCACGATCTTCTTTGGGCCATAAAGTAAATAGGTTCATCTATGTATTCTACCTCGGTCATACCTATAGGAAGAAGTTTTAGAATAGTGTCCCTACTGGCTTCCTTTAAAGAAGATATCTTTGTTCTATTATATGGACATTCTTCGCCACTGTGCCTCTTTCAACAAACGGGACAAAAGATAGCTAAGGCTTTTTCAGCCTCCTCCTATTTCCTTCATGTATATAAAGTGTCTATATGTTTACCCATATGACTTAATAAATCAGTCTTAAGTTCTTCAAGTAGATTACCTATCCCACACTTGGTGATACCTGTTGAGGTTCCTGTAGAATACAGTTTGCTTGGATAGTTCCTTCCTGAGTGCTAAGACCTTAAATAGTTCCCATAAATATCACAAATATTGTCAAAGAACATTTTAGAAATGTTCCCTTTACCTATTAAATTTAACGCTTCCATAGTATCATCTCTTATGCCTCTAAGAAACAACATTTTAACAACATCCTCATTTAGCCCCTGTTGGCGAGATCGTTGAAGACTAAACATGAAGCGTTCGAGGTAGTCTTCCAAGAATTCATCTTCCTTTTGTGTCATGCAAAAAAATTTGTCCCAAACCTCCTTTGTTTTGCAGTACTCCTAGTACTTGGTCAGGAATAATTCCTTCAAGGCTTCCCATGTTTTTATATTCCTGAGGTTCATTAACCATTGCAGGGTTGCATCCTTTAATGTGGTTGGGAACAGTTTGAGCTTCTGTGCGTTACTTTGATAATCATAGCGGTGGCACAACACATCAAATTCAAACAAAAATATATCAAGATCCTCAATTGAAAGACCACAAAAAATGGGCAAAGCAGAATGATGAATGTTCTTCATAGGGGCATCTTGTTCGGGATATGTGATTGGAAACTCAAAGGCAACCGGATTATTGTTGGCCAATGCCCTATTATGATTGTTGTTGATGATGATGATGTTGTTGTTGTTGTTGTTGTTGTTGTTGTTGTTGTTGTTGTTGTTGTTGGGATCCATGACATCTAGTGCCCAAGGGGTAAAGTAAATTTTAAATGGCTCCTAGGTTTCTGAGAATGGACCAGCTTCCGGCCCATAAGATTCCCAGAAGAACTTTCCAACCTTTCTTCACAGTATTTTAGAAGAACTTGGATGGGTACCTATAGGTGTCTCAACAATAATAGACTCTATGACACACTTCTCGATATCGGGTTCGAGTAACTCTAAGGATTGCAATTTAGTTTTCAACTTTTCTTGTTGTGAGCTACCTCCCTTAACTAATGATTTTGAATTTTTTTTTTATTTTTCAAGTTGTGTATGACTCCCTTTATCCTTCTTAACAAATCCCCCTCTACTATCCCTACTACAATTCAAGCACCTAAATGACTTACAACAAAGCAAACTAAGGATAGTTATCTAAACAAGGTCGATTGCCGCGTAGAATTTCTCCTTAGCACAATAACTTAGTTCACTAGGCTGACAGGCCTTTAACACCATTCCCTGGAAACAATGCCAAAATGATTGGATTAAACTGTGGGTTGAATTTATCCTTGTAATTCTATATTTCATTGACAAACGGGCTTGGACTAATCTTCAGTAATTTCACAATAGTTTCCTCAGTTTATCCTTCAAGTGTCAATCCGGGGGCGTAAGCTTATGAACAATGTTGCGGCAATCTACCTAAGGGCTAAAACTAATGAACTAAGGGGGGATGGATGCATCTATGAATTTATGGAAATCTACCTAAGGGCTGAAACTAATGAACTAAGGGGTGATGGATGCATCTAGGAATTTAAAACACACTTTTCAATCTAAAATTCAAAAGCACACTTCTTCAAATCATAAATGAATGAAATTATTTCTTGAATTATTACCTACCTATCTATCTATTTTTTATTAAACTTGAATAACGCAAACTCAACATCTCAGGATATACACTCTTTAATATAGATACTAACAACAACCATTACAATATTAAAAGAAAGAATTTAGTTGCTAAAGATGTGTTGAAATAGTGCAGGCGATAGGAATTTTAATTGTGACAAGAGGTCAAAGTGCGACAGGAAGATGAAATGCGGTAGGAAGATGGAATACAACAAATAGATGAAATGCAACCAAGAGATGAAATTTGAATGGGATGCGCTAGGAAGTTCTGTACAATGAAACACATCACAATCTGAAATGGAAAACACAATAGTTAATCTGCAACAAAAATGCACTTCGTATTCCTCATATCACAATTACATTCCATAGAGAATTCATTGCAATTCTTTTAGTACCAAATTAATAGCACAGGCTGTATTATCAATAATCTTTAAACTTGAACAAAAATCACAATGCACTTGGCAAACATACAGTTGACAGAGATAGAATCGCATGAAATACAGAAGATCTAAGCTAATAAAACATAAAACGATCTCACCAAGTTTCTCGAGAGGGGGCCCTTCCTCTGGTTCACGAGGTGAGTAGAAAAGAACTGGTTACTCTAACTCAAGCCACGAACAATTGAGCAATCATTTAGGAATGGAACAATATTTTCAATATTCTTAATTCTGTATATTCTATCATTTTCATATCATAACACACACACATATATATATGTCCAGTCTTTTGAAGTATCATGAGACAAAACAAAAGGAGCATTGTAGTTTGTTATGGTCGATGGCCAACAAACTGGACGATTATAGTCCTTGGGTTGGTTGCAGGCCGCAAACCCAAAACAATTACAAAAACAACTTGTATGAAATAAGATATAAAAACAAAAACAAGTAGACTTCCATCATATGCAGCCCAGGTTTCCCATCTTATGCCTTTTAGGATTTTTTTCATTCAAAGTTGGTTCCCTCTTCACATTTAGTTCCTGTAGCAAACCATCCAAAATTCATCATTACCTCAACGATTTAAGCATTCTGAAAGCATTCTTTCCTCTTTGAAAGCATATCAAATATTCTTTATTTCCCTGACAATTAATGGCAAGGACTTAGGAGAAAGAAAAAATAGAAATGAAATAAGGGAAAAAGGACATAAAAATTGAACACATTTGGCACCCATCACTCAACATTGTTAAGATCTACCTTGATATCTTTTAGAGAAATACATTTCCCTAATACAATTCCTTCAATAATTAAGATATGACACAATTCATGACTAAGGAAAAAATTAGTTTCTTCACACTTTTGAAATACATTTTTTAAATTGTTATTTGCTTCCTCATTAGAATTTTCATATAATGTAAATCCTCCATATAGACTTTAACACAATCATGAATTAAATCATCAAAAATACTCAAAATAGCTCTCTACAAAATTGTGGATGCATTACACAAATTTAAAGGAGGAACATAATAAGAAAATGTCTCCCATGGGAAAGTATATTCTTGTCTTAATCTTTGAGAGCATTCTAAATATAGTTGTATCCTCTAAATTCAATGAAAAATAAAATGTATTACCTTCAAATGTAGTAAATATCTAGTCACTAAAAGGTAGAGATAAATGTTATTTTTCATGTAGTACTATTAAGAGCTTTATAATCTACACATATGCACTACTTTCCTCCTTTCTTAGGACTTACCACAATTGGAGAAACCCACTAACTACCTAATATAAGGAAAATGAAATGCACATTAAACAACTATTGAAGCTCATTTTTAACAATTTCTTTAAAGATAGGATTGATCTTGTGTTGTGGTTGTCTAACCACTCTACTTCCCTCCTAGATATAAAGATGGTGACTGCAAACATTGGGATGAATCCATGCATCTCTTGGAAATCCAATGCCAAGAAATTTTATGTTCATGAAGTATGGAAAGAAAATCTATTAATTGGCTAGGATTAAGTTATGGGTTCATGTTAAATGTTTTACCAAGTAAAATCTTCATTGTCTAAGACATAGATGGGGTGGATGATTCTATGGACAATGATTGAGATGTGGATGTTATATATGAATTGAACATTTTTTGAGATATCGGTGCTATAGATGATTCTACAACCAAAAATGGATTGTATTAACATTCATGTGGTAATAATTGGCAAAAAGTTATAAAATATTGTAACAAACCCAAATCACCAATGAAAAGGAGATTTCCAAATAAACATTGATCATCTATAGGAGAATGGTAAATAATATTTCTAGATGTCATTAAAAGTAATGTTGCATTTTGAACCATCAACATTTTTGTATAAACAATGTAATTGGTCTTCGTACCTATCCTATTGTTACTGGAGTGATAACTGGAGGTTTTCTTAATGGTTCTTTCCTAGCAGTATGCTCCCCTAAACCAGTTTTTGTAAAATTATACTATATATATATATATAGTGGCTTGCCACTATTGCCAAAAAAAATACATTTTGAAGATATTTTAACATAATAAAATATTCATAAACATCTCATAAAATAAGACCTTGATGAATAGTTAAAACTAGCAATTGGTCCTCTATATACCACTATGCATCAACAAGGGTTATTTCCTTTCCAAAAATGGTTAAGATATTGGATACAATGTTAACTAATTATTTTTCGTCATTGTTAGAGATAATCATATTACCTAAGTGACAATTAATAAAGGTATCAACAATAGCCAAGCCAACCATGGACACCCAAGAGTCAATGGATACCCCCCAACTTAACTTTAAGGTACAAAATTATAAAGTTGGTAAAATAATCTTATGAACCAATAGAAAAGGTAAAATCTTTTATTATTCCTTCAAGCTTGACCAATGAATGATCAACCATTTGGATCAAGTTGGTGTAGGCCTTAATCCTTGTCGACATAATTTCTCTTTAGTTTCATTGATAACATTTATTACATCTAAATCAATGTGTTAGGAATAGAAGATGTATCAGTACTTTCATTTATCATAGGAATACTAGGGTCTAAATGCTTGGGGACAAACATATTTCCAAGCATGAAATTTAAAAGTTGACCAACTACTTGGACAATTTGTGAATCATGTTTCTTTTTGTTTTTCGTCATACACCATTCTCAAACTATTTGTATAAATTGGCATATCATTTTTTTGCATGTAAAAGAGGAATATTATAACTCACATTTATGATCTTATTAATAAAATCAATTTCTAATTTACGTATTTTTATTTGTGTGAAGCCACTCTTGATATAGAGGTTGTAATGTTTGTTAAAAAGAAAATACAAGATTTAATTAAGGGTTTTATGGTTGATTGTGTTCTTTTAACTCGATTATAATAGGAGCATTTGGCCCCTTAAGTGGCTTGCTAGATCTCACATGTAATTTTATTAATGTCAAGCATGCTTATGGAATATGAAGGAAATATAGAAATATTATTATATATATACAAGTTGAGCCACCTTATTATTAGGGTTTGGTGTTAGTTATCCAAATATTGCAATTGCTCTTGGTGGTTAGGTTGAAGTGGATGGTTGATTATTTGGTTGTTTTGGTAAAGTGGTAAAAGTTGTGGCTATGGGATTATATTGGTATCTGATAAGACGGATATTATTGATGTGGTCTTCATGTAGTTCACCATGATTATTGTCATAGATGGAATTGAAGTTGTGAGCTTTGGTTTTGCCACTGTTGGTAGCATAGGGATTGTTACCATCCATTGTATCAACTAGGTGCAAAAGCATATTGTGTAGGAACATATTGTCCTCCAAGTCCCATAGAATTATAAGACATCAAAATCATTAGACATACCTAGAGGCATTGACCTAAGTTTCCTAGGTCTTCTTTGAGCCATCAAATATAGTGTTTCTTCATTGTCAATGAATTTGGCTAGTTGTGGCCTTGCTAACATTCTCAAGAGATGAGATATTTTTTTTGTTAAAAGGACAATCATTACTCTATTTTTTGTGACAAGTAAGACAAAAGAGAAGTTATTTGTCTACTTCCTCTTGTTTCTTGCATGTATACAAAGTACGATTGCTTGCCCATATGAATATTTAAAAAGTCCTATATAATTGTATAGTCGTAAAATTGCACCCCTTGCAATTTCACATACATTCTTGCATCTGCTTTAATGTCCACTCCCTTAGCATCTTGAGTAGGCTCATTTGAGCCCCTACATCAACCTTTTTCCCTTCTGAGGATGCTCCAGCACCCCTTTTCAATAGCTACCCTCGCGCATCAGCTTTGTGTCAAAACTTGTGTTTTTCCCATTTTTGTTGTTTTGTAGCGTGACGTGTCTAGACACTAGTGCACTGCGCAAACATCTACGAGCCACGCTAGTGTCCTGCGATGTTTTCAATGCTCAAACAATTTTCTCCAAGCATGCTTGCCACTTATCATCTCCCTTGGTCGGTGGTAACCGCTCGAGATGCCCTAAAATGACTCAGGAAGCTTCTTTTCCCTCCTTAAAAGCAATCTTTTCAATTCATTTGGACTCTTCTTCCACTTCTAGCTTCACTCTAACTTCTTCTGGCTCCACTCTTTTGCTTCTAGCTTCCTCTCCTTGGATTCTCTCTCAAGCATTCTACCATCTTGCTCTTGTTTGCACAACTCCCTTATTTGTCACAACAGCCTCAAGCTCTCACATTCTCACAACACTCTTTGTACTCTCAGCTCTTGCAGCTATCTTGCTCTCCCTCTTTGCAGCTCCTTTGGCTATTTTAGCTTCATCTCCTTCACTTCATGCTTGTGAGCATCCTAGGATTCCATATCCCCTTCCTATTGCATCTATAGTTCGTGATACGGGTTCTCCTCCTTGAGCAAGGATTACTTTTATCACTCATACTTGGTGGTATAGGTTCTACTCCTGAGCGGGTTTTTCTTTCACCACACACTTTTTTCATTTCGGTTCTCTTCTCTCTTTTTCTATCTGGTTGTCCGTGGAGCTGGAAACCCCAAAATGGGGGTTTCACTGAGGCAAACCCCTATACAACCCCAACACTTTCTCCAAATCTTACAGACGCAAGTATTGAAGATATCTACTAGCTGGAGGCTTCATTACTTGGATTATTGTGAGCATCTTCTTCCTTTCTTCTCTTCATCTTTATCATCTACACTTCACTTTATTGTAGTTTTATTGTATTATGTTATCTTTGCACATTCTGGAAGTTCTTAGAAATTCAACTAGAAGTAGCCACTTTTCTATTTTCTGTCATAAACTCATTCTCTGGTCCGTACAAGATGCCAGTGTGCCTCTAGGATGCCAGCACGCCATACTGTCGTCCATATTTTGTGTTGTCGTCCTTTGGCCAAGAGCTTGTTAGTTTATCTAGAAAATCTTTGTGATCTTCTCTTTCCGATTCTAGAACTCTTGTCATTATTCCTTGAGGTAGTTTAGGGAAGTTCACCCCGTGAGGCTCTCTGAATGAAGAGAACTCGTGAGTAGCGAATTCCCCTTCTCTACATTTTAGTGAACCCGACGTGAAGAGAAAATCTTCCAAAAAACTAGGAATTTATTTACCCCTACTTGGTGGGGTCATAACTTTTGACTTGGTGCTTAGAATTCAGAACCGTTTGCACCGTTGGAAAGGTATCCTAGAGAACTAGTTTAGTCCCTAAAATAAAAGTTCCTTCGGAAATCAAATTTTAGGGACCGACACAAGTTCTGACCTCAAATTCTGCTCCAAAGACCTCAAAAAAATGTGAATTACTAGAACATAGAAAATACCAAAAAAATTGTAATGAGTTTAATATCTTCTTTTATTAGCTCGGTATCTAATTTTGTTCAAAATATTAGTGATGTTCCATTTCATGCATGCGACGGTGACTTGGCTTTACCCATGTCACTTGGTATCTTTGATCCTTCTCATGATAGTCCTCTGGCTTTGGAGGATATTTTGTCGCAAGAAGATGAGATCATTGATACCTTTCTTAATGTTACTCTACCTTCTATTCATTCCAATGCACTCTCCTTTAGAGATGTTGCATTTTTGGATGATGAGCCTCCTATCCATTCCAATTCACTCTCTTCTAGAGACGTTGCATTGGTGAATGATGAATATCATCTTTGTTCTAATTCACTCTCTTCTAGAGATGATGCATTAGCAAATGATGAATCTCCTTCCACATTTGATCTTGTTTAGATCGATGTTAAGAATATGTCTTCAAATAATTATTCTACTAGTTGTGATGATTCTATAAATGTAATCTATTTCTCTATTGCCCCTCAAATGCCTAAGAGACCTGTCATTTACGTGACTCCAACTAGTCCTCCTAAAAGGATTTGTTCTATTGATGGTCTTCCATTTGATAGTGATTCTCCTAATATTCCTATGGCTCCCTCTTACAGAGCAGTAGCCCATACTTATAAGAATAGAATTAATAAACAAACAAGCCTTCCTCAAGCACCTAAACCTACAACTAAAGCACCCAGTGATTGCGATCTTGCTGAGCAACTCCAAGTTACTCCGACTAAGATCTCACTGTGGGACTTGCTTTAGTCTATTCCGGTTTATCAAGGTATGCTTCAGGAAGTCTTGCAAAAGATCCTCTTTCCTTCTTCTGCTAGGCTGACAAATATTGATGCATTGATAGCTCATATTCATGCAAATTTTCCAAATATTATATTCTATTCGTAGGAACTCCCACCTTCGGAATTACAGAAGCAAGCAAATCCTCTAATGGTTATAGTTAACATTAATAATATCAACATTAGATGTACTCTCATTGACGTTGGTTCAACACTCAATGTATGTAGCATTGATCTATTGCCTAAGATTAATATTGAATCATCTTCCCTTAATCCTTCTTCTATTGTCATTCATGGGTTCGATAATGTCAGTCGACAAGCCCTAGGCACGATAGTCTTTCCTTTGATGTTGGGACCCGTTACCATACCCACTCTTGTATATGTCATGTCAAAAAAATTACCATATAACCTTCTTCTATGTAGACCATGGATTCACACTATGGGTGTAGTCCCATCTACCTTGCATAAATCTATTAAGTTCATTTGCAATAATAAAGTAGTCACAATTAAGGTTGACCTCGAGGCCATGCACTTATGTGAAATGGCAGTTGTTGGTCAAGCTTCATTTGTGCCTACTCTTATTCCTTCACTGTCTTCCAATGTGTCAATGTTTACTCTAGCAGTACCTACTACAAAGGATACTCTTGAGATAGATGTCCCTAAGGAAGATCCTTCTAAAGCACGAAATCCTAAGTCTACTCCTCAAAATAATGCATGTCTTGGTGATGATTGGGGTTCCTTAGACTTTACAAAATCCTTCATTGGAGAATGTAAAGTTGACCCGATCCACTCAAACCTTCTGATAACATCATCCACACCCGCTATCAAAGATGGTCATTCTTTTGTATCGCGGGATAGTGTAAATTGTAATTTTCTTACTGTTGATCCTCTTTCTGAGGAAGATGATCACACTTCTATTAAAGAGGTTAATGTTGGTAATCCTATCAAGAAAGATGATGGCGATCTCGTAGAGGAGTATGATCCCCTTTGTTGAAATAATACTCTCCATGTAGATCCTCCATTGTCTATTATATGCATATCTTCTTGTGAGCAATCAAACCTTTCTCCACAAGATAAAGCGTTGCTTCTTGCTCCTCATCCTCTATCTAAGCAAGAGTGTATTTTGTTGCAGCTTCTAAAAGCCCACTTAATCACTCTTCCTTCTCCTACACACAAGAAATTTCATAAGCATGATAAAGGAGAGCATTCTTTTTGTGCATACCATCGAGTGCCTAGCCATTCCACTAGTGAATGTAAGGCCTTGAAGGACAAAATACAACAACTTCATGATTCAAGTGCCATCACTCACTTGTGTGCTGATACACCTGCCTCTTCTTCAAATGATAAGTGATATTGAGGTTTACCTTTATCCTGTATGTTCTAAATACCTTTCATAGTTCTCCTCCCCTGTATGTTGGGGGAAATGATAACTTGTTTTGGAGATGTGTGTCCTTCTTAAGGACCCCCTTTCTTTTCTCTCTATCTTTCAAATGAAGTGTCCCTTAAGTGGACCCCTCTTCCTTTTGAAGGTTTCCCGATGGACCCCTTTGAAAGCTTTCCAATCTATCAACGGTCTTGGTGACTATCCGCTTACTTGCCCGCGTGGCCGCTTTCGCCTTGTAGGTGCGCCTGTGAAGCCACTTTTTGACTTTGCAGAGTCCCCTTCCTTGGGTTTCCTCCATGTGAGAGATCTTGGGGGATACCTCCCTACAAGTCTGCGGGCCTATAGGGCACTTCTTTTGAGCTTCCTCCATGTGAGAGATCTTGGGGGACGCTCCCCTGCAGGTTTGTGGGTCTGTAGGGCACTTTCTTGGGTTTCCTCCATGTGAGAGATCTTGGGGGATACCTCCTTGTAGGTCTGTGGGCCTGTAGGTCACTTCTTTTAAGCTTCCTCCATGTGAGAGATCTTGCGGAACGCTCCCCTGTAAGTTTGCAGGTCTGTAGGGCACTTTCTTGGGTTTCCTCCATGAGAGAGATCTTGGGGGATACCTCCCTGTAGGTCTGCAGGTCTGTAGGGCACTTTTCTGGGTATCCTTCATGTGAGAGATCTTGGAGGACACCTTCCTTGCAGGTTTGTGGGCCCGTGAGGTGCTTACATTCTAAAATTCTCTCTTCTCTTCTCTTTTGTATATACCGAACCGAAGATCTGCATCTTCTTCATCTTGTGTATATACCCTTCATCTCTTCATTTTAGAATTCTTCTATGTGTTATTACTTAATTTGGGGATGACACATAGTACTAAGACAACCTTCTACATCGAGGTCTCTTTACTTTCTTGACTCAAATCCTTTAGATTTTGTGTGCTAACATTGTTGTCTAGTGCAAGTCTTTCTTGTCTAATACATTTGTTTTGCAAGTCTTTAGCTTGAGGCATGCTTCCATAGTTTGAAGAGTTATCTACTTCCTCTATAGTATCCTTTCGGCATATGATGTTATTTATTTTTAGTAGATTTCCTTTAGCATGCATATTAATGTAGATTCATATGCCCGTTAAAGTGGGGGAAAAATGTATAGTCGTAAAATTGCACCCCTTGCAATTTCACATACATTCTTGCATTTTCTTTAGTGTCCACTCCCTTAGCATCTTGAGTAGGCTCATTTGAGCCCCTACATCAGCCTTTTTCCCTTCTTAGGATGCTCTAGTACCCCTTTTCAACAACTACCATCATGTATCAACTTTGTGTCAAAAATTGTGTTTTTCTCATTCTTTTTTTGTAGCATGACGTGTCTGGACACTGGCGCATTGCGTGAACATCTATGTGCCACGCTAGTGTCTTGCGACATTTCCAATGGTCAAACAGTTGTCTCCAAGCATGCTTGCCACTTTTCATCTCCCTTGGTCGGTGGTAACCGCTTGAGATGCCCTAAAACGGCTCGAGAAGCTTCTTTTCCCTCCTTAAAAGCAGTCTTTTCAATTCATTTGGTCTCTTCCTCCACTTCTAGCTTCACTCTAACTTCTTCTAGCTCCACTCTTCTACTTCTAGCTTCCTCTCCTTCATGGCTTCTCTCTCAAGAATTCTACCATCTTGCTCTTGCTTGCACAACTCCCTTATTTTTCACAACAGCCTCAAGCTCTCACATTCTCACAACACTCTTTGTACTCTCAACTCTTGCAGCTATCTTGCTCTCCCTCTTTGCAGCTCCTTTGGCTATTGTAGCTTCATCTCCTTCACTTCATTCTTGTGAGCATCCTGGGACTCCATATCCCCTTCCTATTGCATCTATACTTCGTGATACGAGTTCTCCTCCTTGAGCAGGGATTGCTTTTATCACTCATACTTGGTGGTGCAGGTTCTATTCCTGAGCAGGTTTTTCTTTCACCACACACTTTTTCCATTTCGGTTCTCTTCTCTCTTTTTCTATCTGGTTGTCTGTGGAGGTGGGAACACCAAAATGGGGGTTTGAATGAGGCAAACCCCTATACAACCCCAACACTTTCTCTAGATCTTACAAGCGCAAGTATTGAAGATATCTACTAGCTAGAGGCTTCATTACTTGGATTATTGTGAGCATCTTCTTCCTTTCTTCTCTTCATCTTTATCATTTACACTTCACTTTATTTTAGTTCTATTGTATTTTGTTATCTTAGTACATTTTGGAAGTTCTTAGCAATTAGACTAGAAGTAGCCACTTTGCTATTTTATGTGATAAACTCATTCTCTGGTCCGTATGAGACGCCAACTCGCCTTCGGGACACCAGTGCGCCACGCTGTCGTTCGTATTCTACAATGTCATCCTTTGGCCAAGAGCTTGTTAGTTTTTCCAGAAAATCTTTGTGATCTGCTCTTTTTTATTCTAGAACTCTCGCTGATGTTCCTTGAGGTAGTTTAAGGTAGTTCGCCCCGTGAGGCTCTCTGGATAAAGAGAACTCGTGAGTAGCGAATCCCCCTTCTCTACACTAATATTCTTGAGCAAAGCACCTAATTAATGTTTAGTGACACTTGTAATACCATGTGATGCTTTTCCTTCAACTCCAACATATGCTCTTGTGAGTCACTAATACCTTGAATAATTCTTGCAAGTGTCACAAATTTCCTCAAATGTTAGCTTAGAAATGTCACCCCCACCATAAAATTCAAAGCTTCTATACATTCCTCTGGAACTCCCCATAAAAAGAGCATCTTAATGGCTTCCAATGTTATTCTTGTTTGTTGTGACCTTTGAAGACTAAATAAATATATTTCCAAAAACTCTTATAAGGCTTCCTCCTATCCTTGTGATATCTTGAAAATCTCATATCTACCTCATTTGTTTTGCAATAATCTCTTTTTTTCTGTCTAAAATCATTCCTTCATATTGTCCCATGTTTGGACAATGTGCCATGCAAACCTCATGAACAACCAAGGTGTTGCATCTTTAAGTGTGGTAGAGAACAAATTCAACTTTTGAACTTCACACTGATAATCATAGTTGTGACATAACACATCAAATTCAAACAAAAAAATTGGCAAGATCTTTAATAAAGCCACCATGAAAAAGAGCCAAAGTTAAATGAGGAATAGTGTTCATAAGTGCTTAACCCTAAAGAAGGTCAATAGGAAATCATTATTAGCCAAGGCTCTATCTATTTTATTAGTGTTATTTGCACATTTTTCTAATCATATTGTCTTTGAATGCCTAAGGTGCCTAATGAATAATAAATGAAAAATACTATGGCTATATTGCCTTGGCGAAGTATTCTAAATGCTACCACAATGAAATGCCTCTTAAAAATTAGGTGTGATATGAGTAAGTCGCTTATTTGATAAATTAGATAATTTTTGTCTCACTCAACTCATCTTGAGCAAACAATATCTAACATGTATTGGCAACCTAAAACTATTTAATTCAAGCTCAATTGTCTATTCACCTACTAATTCTAATGGAACCACTCAAGCTTGATCATGGACATTTCTACTTTGATTCAACATGCTTCTTTATTACCAATTTATTTATAGGACATTGTTTCAACTCATTAATATTTCATTTTCCAAATGTAACTACACCACTACTTACAGTTAGTTGTTTAGCAATAATTCTACTCTTATCATCTCAAGCTCAACTCATGCATCTATATGGTCTATATTAAAACAATGCAAATTAGGGATAGTTACCCAAGCAAAGTTGACAATTACATGAGCTTTCCTCTAAATATTGGTCTTAACTCAAGTCAATAGGCTAACAAGAATTTGACACCTTTCTCTAGGCAACACCAAAATGATTTTTTTTAAACTAAGCTAGTTATAAGACACCCTTTTAGATTAAATATGATATTTAAATTTAATGTCAACTTTCTATAAATATAGAGTTCAATTCACTCCACGATCAATCTGAGACTATAAGATTGCAAAAGACAATGACAGTGTGCCCAAAGACTCTAGGTAATGAGGCTAAGTGTATGTATGCAACTACCTTATGAAAGATAAGGGTAATACCAATAGCTAAATAATAACTTTAAGAAATATAGTACTAGCTACAAGAAATGGTTTATAACAAACTACAAAAACAATAAATGCTATAAGAAATAACAAAAAATAATGCTAGATACAAGAACAACTATACAAATATTTAATAAAATGATAATATGACTATTGCTAAAGCAATCAAAAATACAAAAATAACTACTACAATATCTAAGATTTATAAATTTAACATATTAACATTATTAAATCCAAATCAACATTGATATAAACATTATATTAATTATTCATACAAGCCCTACAAGATGTAAATAAAAACAAAATAAAAGAAAAAATGATCACTAACATGCCACAGTTGGACAAGTGGATCCTATCTTACATCCCTATGATAAAGATGACCTCTATGAACACACTAGTACTACTACATATATTCACATTCAATCAACACAAAGTTGATAAATGGGTTCGTTGTATTCATCACAGTTTTCCACACCAGGTGTAACTATACATGTCATCACTACTGGCTTCTTATATAGGCAACAGAACAATAGTTTTTACAAAATTAGGTCCACTTTGATAGGTCACCAACCTTAGCATAAAAAGAAATATATATATATATATATAATATATATATATTAACATATGTCTAGTGTAAGGAACTTGAAGTGAACAGTGCGCTCAAGGAGCACTGGACCCAGTCTGAGTGTGGTGCAAAAAGGTTGTACCCTTGGGGATGCAACTTATGCGCGGTGCGTGCGTCAATGTGTAAGCTAAGGCAAGTCATCGTCGTCGTGCAAGTTGGACACAAGGAGTCTATTAGACATAGCGTCTAGGACTCGCCCCAGGGCATACCGAGTCGAGGAGCCATACGACGAACCTTTGGGCATTTGCTAAGTCGTGAGGCGCAATCCAAGTCCGTAGTCTATGTGAGTTGGCCGAGTTGCATTGGAAGCTAGGTGCTTGGTGTTAGTGTTGCGAAAAGTGCTGAGGCGAGTTGGGACAGCATGATTCTAACGTAAAGGCCGAGTTACATATGGTAGCGTGGGCAGAAGGCAGCATGGAGCATGAAGGAGTGTCGAGTCATGCCAAGTCATGGCGAGTTAAGGTAGGTTGTGCTAGAGTGGTGCAACTCTACAAGGTGAGTTGGACTCGTCCAAGAGTTAGTCAAACGAAAGGTCTACAAAGGTCATGCCAAGCCATGATGAAAGAGTTAGTCAGAACTAGAGAAAGAGCCTGCATCGCAAAGTGAAAGTTCCTATGGGTTGTTTGTCATGAGAAAGGTCGGAAATGGGGGAGTTAGCCCGAAGTCTGGTGTCATCCTATGGAGGTGTGGGATTCATACAAATAGCTTATATAGGGAGGTATGGTTGTTCGAAAGAAAGGAGCACCATAGGGATGCAGTCAAGTTACACCGAGAGTTCACGGCGGGATACCAAATGGAAAGGTTATCTCGTGCTCTTCCTTCCAGGAGTGAAATAGAAGTAGCTCTCGCCTCGAGTCAAGCAAGTGGCTCAGGTGTCCATTATGGTTATTAGGGACGAGGAAAGATCTCGTTCTTCCCTAGCCATGATGAGAGGGGTTGTGTGGTGAACTCAACGTCCCGAACCCTGTGAAAGCCAGTAACAGGGCCAACATGAGATAGCTCTAAGGTGTGCTACCGAAGGGAGCTGGATGTTGCAACTCGTCCCAAGTGACGGGGTAAAGTGAGACGCAAGGTTGGGCGAGCTACGGATCCGAGTCGGCAATAGTAAGTCTGGGATGGCCAAGATTCCAGCAGTGTCGAGTAAGTCTGGAACTTATGTTGGGAGTTTCAGTAAGGCGATCTCATATGAGCCTGGGACACAAGAGCGAAGGCTATGCAAGAGCGTTCTCAGCATTGGGTGTGCAAAGCCGAGGAGCCGCACAAGGTGAAGGTGCGCTCCCCGCAAAAAGAGTTGGGTCATGTCGTGCAGGGCACATGTGCACCACGAGTGTTATCGAGTGTTGGTGTAAGCTTGGGGAAGATCTCAGTCCTCCGTAGTAGGACCAAGTGGGGAACTCATGGGTCGGACTCATCCGTATGGTGTACAGCTGGAGCAAGGATGGATGCCAGTAAGGTTGTTGGTCACCCAGAATGGGATAGCAAGGAAGGGATTCATAATATCTGGATTGGTATCATTGGTGCACGATCTCACAAGGGTTGTATGATGCAACGGGATGCTATTGGAAAGGTGGAACCAAGCCAGACTTGAGAAGCAGCTGAGTAGGTATCGCGAGATCAAAGGTGCACAGTCCTTGAAGTCATTGGACCAAGTGAGTCAGGGATCTCAGGCTCAATGCAGTAAGGGGGAAGTCAAGTCCTCAAAGAGCTAAAAGGGACTCATTGTGAGTTTGACGTTGGAACCAAGAGCGCTCAAGGAGCCAGTCTATGTGAAGAGCGAACTCAAAGTTCAAGGTGGACGGGTTTAGTAATCAGTTGTCTTATGGGAGGCACAAAGGATGAAGAGCTCGGTGGAATCACCAAGTCTTGCATAAGATGCAACAATCGTTCAGGAAAGTGAACAAAGCTAGACATGGTCGGACTATGCAAGCAGAAGAGCTCGTAGCAGCTCACAGGTACATAATTTCGCGATGCACTTGTAGAAGTCGAGTGCCTTCAAGATGGAGGACTCACAAGCAAAAGGCGTAATCTGAGAACTTGAAAGGGCTTGTCCGCATGGGAGTCGCGAGTATAGTTGAGCAGTGTCGCGCGAGGTTGACCTCTCAGAGCAGAAAAGGTGCATTCGATCGGTGCACTAGTCTAGCCCCGTGACAATTGGTATCAAAGAAAATTAAATTGCTCTCTTCTAATGCCCCGAGTCGGTATTGGAAGTGTGTTGAGTCTAGGTACTATCGGAGCATGAGGAAGGTTCCCTCCCTCCAAGCCAGACAAAGTCAGCCAGGTATGAGCTAAGTAAGGAACGGCTTCATCGGAGACTAAGGAAGAGTCAGGCCAGGGTACATCCAGCGGTGGTGTCGAAGTCGTGAAGCCAATGTGGTTTCAAAGAGCTGATTTGCATATGGAGTGACAAGGGAGTACCGAGAAGGGTCTCATTCCAGTAGTGCAGTCAAGTGTGCGAGCAGATCATGTAGGCCATCAGGGCATGGTCCTAAAGTTAGTCACTGCGAGGCAAGGTAGTGCAGAGCATCCAGCAGAGGTGCGAGGCCGATCTAAGAGAAGGGATTAGGATTCAGAAGCGATCTGTGGCCAAGTTTCAGTGCAGCACAGGTTTGAATCGAGTTTGTGCGTTTGTGTATCTCCTTAATTGTTGTATGGGCTTCAGTCTTTTGGAGATGCCGGAAAGGAATATGGGGCCTTTCCAAGTGCGGGAGGGGGCAACGAAGGCTTGTGCACCCCCGGAGTTGTGCAGAACTCCTACGGCAGACAAATAGAAGAGGTTTGGTTGGTGTGATGCTAAAGTGGAGCAAATGAAGGAAAATATTGCATGCTAAAGGTCTTAGTAGCTCAGGAGCAGCGAAGTAGACGAAGTGTAAGTAGTGTTGGGACATGAACCAATGTTGAGTTAGGTATGACCATAAAGATGTGGGTACCAAGTTGACACAGTGAGTCAACACAGAAGTTGGCCTAAGAGAAAGAGGTCGCACCAGGGGTTGGAACCTTGGAAAAGTCGCATCACAAGGATGTGCATCAGGGCGAGTCGGGCTCGTATCCCTCAAGTCATACACCAGCAGTGTGGGCACCGGATAGAGGCAGGATCCGTAAAAAAAAGTGCAGTTAGTCAACCAAGCAGTGGTTGCAAGTGATCCTCGAAGGTGAGGAGTCGAAAAGGAAGTCGGCATGACCTACAAGGTTGGGTTAAGATGTCGCAAGTGTTGTGGAATGTTCACCGGAAGCTTAAGTCAACAGAGATCCAGATGTGGTGTGAAGTGTTGCAGCGGTGTGTGGATGTTTCTCCTAGTAGAAAAGGGGGACCTAAGCCAAGTCTCAGCATTCAGGGTGTAGGATCCTGACAAGAAGGTCAAATTTGAGGTGAAATTGATGGGGGACCTGCACAAGGTAGTGTTCAGGGTGTAGTACCATTGTTAGGGACATTGGATCTGAGGAGAAATTGAGTGGCGTCCAATCGAAGCAGGTCGAGTCACAAGATGGCGAGTTAGGCTGGAAGGTTCAAAATGGAAGCAAACCGAGTCACATCTAGATGAATGCAAAAGTATAAAGGCTTCGGAGCTGACCCAGGTCACAAATGTAGATGTTAGTTGAGCTTTTGGTACAGTGTAATGGGCATAAGATGGGCGTAAAGATGTTGAATGATGGACACGAAAGGCATTCCATGGCAGCATTATGGGTACCTAGAAGAAACAAGGCGGATTCGAAAGGTGCACTCAGTGCGGATGAAGTATGCAAAGCAAGGGTGTTGAGGCAAGCACCAGGGCAGACTCCAAGAGTTTGCAGAAGTACACCATGTAAGGTGGAAAAAAGTATGACAGAGTATTGAAGGATCGCTAGACATAGGACGTGTATCGGCAGACAGAAGTTGTTAAATATTGGGTTGCATATGACAGGCGAGAGACTCCAAGCAGTCAAGCGGGTGCAGGGCACGCTACGAAGCTATGCTTGAAAGGGTATACTAGTCAGAGGAGGCTACGGTACTAAAGGGGAATCATGGGAAGATAGGATGGCGTGGCGGATAGAAGTTGCGAAGCCAAAAGTCGAAGGCATGAATTCAAGAAAAAGTGTCAGAAGAGGGGTATTCTAGTCGACATAGGCTAGGTACTAGACCTGCACAACAGGGTTGATGCAGTGAGCTTTCAGTGGATGTTGGAAGTGGCTGAGCAGTAAAGGTTATCCGAGTATGGATGCGAATGTTCTCAGTAGGAGGCAGCTCAGTGAGTTAGTCAAGGTAGCAAGACCTTGCAAAGGCGTTGCAGTGTCAGGGACACTCAACCAAGCTTCACTTCATAAAGAGACAAGATGTCTAAGTTCAGCGTTAAGAGATCCCAGGGATAGGTATGTAAGTCTTCACCAGGAAACAATTAAGCATGGTTCTCAGGTCTGTATGTTCGGCGTTGGGGACGTCGCATGTTTTTAAGTGGGGGAGAATGTAAGGGGCTTGAAGTGAACAATGCACTCGAGGAGCACTGGACCCAGTCTGAGTGCGGTGCAACAGGGTTGTACCCTTGGGGATGCAAGTTATGCGCGGTGCGTGCATCAATGCGTGAGCTAAGGCAAGTCATCGTGGTGGTGCGAGTTGGACACAAGGAGTCTATTGGACATAGTGTCTAGGACTCATCCCAGGGCATACCGAGTCGAGGAGCCATACGACGAACCATTGGGCATTTGCTAAGCCGTGAGGCGCAATCCAAGTTTGTAGTCTATGTGAGTTGGCCGAGTTGCATTGGAAGCTAGGTGCTTGGTGTTAGTGTTGCAAAAAGTGCTAAGGCGAGTTGGGATAGCATGGTTCTAACGTGAAGGTCGAGTTACATATGGTAGTGTGGGCAAAAGGCAGCATGGAGCATGAAGGAGTGTCGAGTCATGCCAAGTCATGGCGAGTTAAGGTAGGTTGTGGTAGAGTGGTGTAACTCTACAAGGCGAGTTGGACTCGTCCAAGAGTTAGTCAGACGAGAGAAGGTCTGCAAAGGTCATGCCAAGCCATGACGAAAGAGTTAGTCAAACTAGAGAAAGAGTCTGCATTGCAAAGTGAAAGTTCCTATGGGTTGTTTGTCATGAGAAAGGTCAGAAATGGGGGAGTTAGCCCGAAGTCCGGTGTCATCCTATGGAGGTGCGGGATTCATACAAATAGCTTATATAGGGAGGTATGGTTGTTCGAAAGAAAGGAGCACCATAGGGATGCAGTCAAGTTGCACCGAGAGTTCACGGTAGGATACCAAATGGAAAGGGTATCTCGTGCTCTTCCTTCCAGGAGTGAAATAGAAGTAGCTCCCGCCTCGATTCAAGCAAGTGGCTCAGGTGTCCATTATGGTTATTAGGGACGAGGAAAGATCTCATTCCGCCCTAGCCATGATGAGAGGGGTTGTGTGGTGAACTCAACGTCCCAAACCCTGTGAAATCCAGTAAAAGGGCCAGCATGAGATAGCTCTAAGGTGTGCTACCGAAGAGAGTTGGATGTTGGAACTCATCCCAAGTGATGAGGCAAAGTGAGACGCAAGGTTGGGCAAGCGACAGATCCGAGTCGGCAACAATAAGTCTGGGATGGCCAAGATTCCAGCAGTGTCGAGTAAGTTTGGAACTTATGTTGGGAGTTTCAGCAAGGCGGTCTCATATGAGCCTGGGACACAAGAGCGAAGGCTATGCAAGAGCGAAGGCTAGTTCTCAGCATTGGGTGTGCAAAGCTGAGGAGCCGCACAAGGTGAAGGTGCACTCCCCGCAAAAAGAGTTGGGTCATGTCGTGCAGAGCACACATGGGCACCATGAGTGTTATCGAGTGTTGGTGTAAGCTTGGGGAAGATCCCAGTCCTCCGTAGTAGGACCAAGTGGGGAACTCATGGGTCGGACTCATCCGTATGGTGTACAGCTGGAGCAAGGATGGATGCCAATAAGGTTGTTGGTCACCCAGGAATGGGACAGCAAGGAAGGGATTCAGAATATTCGGATTGGTATCGTTGGTGCATTATCTCACAAGGGCTATATGATGCAATGGGATGTTATTGGAAAGGTGTAACCAAGCCAGACTTGGGAAGCAGCTGAGTAGGTATCGCGAGATCAAAGGTGCGCAGTCCTTGAAGTCATTGGACTGAGTGAGTCAGGGATCTCAGACTCAATGCAATAAGGGGGAAGTCAAGTCCTCAAAGAGCTAAAAGGGACTCATTGTGAGTTTGACGTTGGAACCAGGAGCGCTCAGGGAGTCAGTCTGTCTGAAGAGCGAACTCAGAGTTCAAGGTGGACGGGTTTAGTAATCAGTTGTCTTATGGGAGGCACAAAGGATGAAGAGCTCGGTGGAATCACCAAGTCTGCATAGGATGCAACAGCCATTCAGGAAAGTGAACAAAGCTAGACATGGTCGGACCATGCAAGCAGAAGAGCTCGTAGCAGCTCGCAGGTGCATAATTCCGCGATGCACTTGTAGAAGTCGAGTGCCTTCAAGATGGAGGACTCGCAAGCAAAAGGCATAATCTGAGAACTTGAAAGGGCTTGTCCGCATAGGAGTCGCGAGTATAGTTGAGCAGTGTCGCGCGAGGTTGACCTCTCAGAGCAGAAAAGGTGCATTTGATCTGTGCACTGGTCCAGCCCCGTGACATCTAGCATGACAAAAGGTAACAACACATTCTGCTAACTAATCAAAATATCTACGTCTAATATGATATTTACATTCTTAGCTAACTAGAGAGTTATTGGAAATTAGAATAGCCATGGATTCACATTCAGCATCAACATTTTCATTAACCATTGGTCCATTGCTACATAAGTTTTCAAAATTTAAATCCCTATCATCCTACAAGTTCACAAAATTTGCATCATTATTAGCGAGCATTGACAAGTAATTGATTTGCTACTATTTATCTTAAAACTTTATTACTTCTACTTTTATTTTAACCATTAAGCAGCTTAAAATGGCTAAAGGCAAAGTGTGACCCCAAAAAAATTAAAGGTGGCCAACATGGTATAGAAAACAGGTTATAAGTATGGAAAACATGGATACATATTCCACTCTTGTTAGCATTCAAAACATAACTAGGTCACAGATCTAAATCCATTGTTAGATCATATTTTGTTTAATAAAGGTTCGGTTTTAAGCACTCGAGCACCCGTCATACTTCAAAATGGACTCCTAAAGAACATTCTCCTCCATATACACACGGCTGTAAAATCAAGTTTTAAAAAAAATAACACTTTGTATTTGAAGTTTTCCTTTTAATAAATCCAAGTTCTAAAACTTTAACCATGAAGGACAAGTGGCAAGGTTTTTGCAAATCTAACATCTTTGGGCTATATTACATTTTACTCAAGTTATATGAGATTGCTAGATGCCAACATCTCACTTGGGTAGCATTTTAGGTTGAACATATCAAAATCTCACAATCTAAAAATTGTGCATTGGAAAGCAAATGTGAGTCAAAACTAAACTATGATTTATAAAACATTATAGAATATAATACTTGCATGATGATCTATCAAGATTCAATTGCATAGTTTTTGAGTCAAACTCATTGACTCATTTCATTAGTGGTTCACATGAAATATGTATTATGTTTTATGAGTAGTGATAATCATGAAATATAGGTTAATGAGTTGGACTCAAAACTATATGGTTGAATTCTAAAAGACATCATAATTTGACATTGTGAAAAACACCTCCTACTTGTCTATTTCATACTTTGTAAAATCTGATTTTAAAAACTCTAAAGAACAAGGGTATAGGTGAAACTATGTGGAAACATCTTACAACATGCAGCTTATCCAAACAAAGAATATCCGAATGCGAAATAAATAAAACCTAGGTCTAAAGGATTTTAAGTCAAGCTAAGAATGTTTTAAATTGTTGACTTGGATAAAGGTAAAGAAAACCCGTATGTGAAGATAGACTTAAGTGGAATCTAAAGTATTTCAAATCCAAGAAAGGCTCGCATAAAGGAAAGCTGAAGGTGGGTGTATATAAGGCGGGAAGAAATCCAAATGCAATATGGTTATAAATCAGGGTTAACATAGCAGCTTCAGGCCAAATAGGAAAGACTAGGTTAGACAAGCCAAAACCCGAAAAACAAAAGATATTGAACTTGGGTGAAGCTTGAGATCTCAAGTCTAGAACCAACAAGAAAGACATAACCCAGAGTAGATACAAAATGAGAAATATATAAAACTCAAATACGATGTGATTTCAAATCCAAAAAGGGCCTGGGAGACAAAAGTGATGAACACAGGATTTTACTCTCCAAATCTAAAACGGATGCATAGTAAAAATCTCATCAGGATATAAAAATGATTTCAGGTCTGAAAACAAGGAAAGCACAACCAAAACATGGATGTGACTAATATATAAATGGGAATATATGAACAAGTTCAAGTGGATTTCAATTTAGAACAACTTTCTTGGAAAAGATAGGTGAACCTAGAGAAATAACGACAGACCTAACCTAATGAAGAACAAACTATGACTAAATTAAACCAGATGACCTTGGACATTAAATCACACCCAAATACCTAAACACTAAGAGTTAGAATCAAAACTGAGATTAAACGATACAAACCATGGGACTATAGGGCCATGGAAAACCCAATAGACTGATACAATACATGAAACTCAGAGAATTGACCAATGGAGCCCCAAGTTTGAAAAAAAATTATTGTAAGAAACAAGTCATAACAATCCCATGGGCCAATTCTGTCCTTTCTTGAACATTAATATCCTCATCTTACATTATCTTTTCTTATCTCGAAGTGCCAAGAATTCCTACAAGTAAAAATAAAATTTCCTTTAAAATGACAAACGTGTTTCACAGCATTACAACCAAAAGTCTTTTTAAGGTGACAATGTGTTTCACAGAATTACGACCAAGAGCTTTTCTTCCATATGAGTGCATCCAATAGAGGAATGCATTGGAGTTACTTAACATTGATAAAGTGCGTAATACATATAAAAATTACTATCTACCATAATTCTCTTCCAGCAATATAAACTCAATGCTAAGTAGCCGATTCGGGTTCGGGTTCGGGTTCGAGTTCGTGGGTTCGGGTCGCGGGTTCGGCAAAAAAATTTTGGCGGGTGGGTTCGGTTCGTCTTGGGTTCGTTAGTACAAATTACAAAAACATGTAATATATATATATATATATGCAGCCTAGAAGCATGAATTAGGATTAGAATATCACATAACTGATAACATCATATAAACAACAAAACCACCATAAACTTGAATGCCATTTAAAACATGCATGATAAATATTCATTGTTCAAACTTCAAGTTCAATATTACAACACTTTTAAAGTTTTAATCATCATATGGATTCTCTAAATCATCCATATCAATGTCAACATTGACATTAGATGAAGTAGGAAGACTAGATGAGTCACAAGTAGTGCCAATGGCACCATCACTAGCACTACTATTGTGCCCATGCTCCTGTTGGATATCTGAATCCTCATATGCAATATGTTGGGAACTGCAAGCATCCAAGTCAGTATCCTCTGGCACTATATCCCACAACTTCGTCTCCCCTTCCTTGTAGTTAGGTTGTTTGTGTGAAAGGAGACGCAAGTTGGAATGCACATATACTAAGTTCTCCGCTTTTTTTTACAGCAATTTATTGCGCTTTACTGAGTGGATGAAAGAATATGTGCTCCAATTCCTCTCAGATGCGGATGAACTAGCAACCTATGAAGACAAAGTAAACAATTAAAAATTATAAATGGAATTATGAAACTTTTAAAACTAAAATATGAAAATTTATTAAACTTACTTGTGATAAAATTTTGATTGCAAGGGGCTGCAAATTTTGGAAGTATTGTCCATGGAAGTACCACCAAGAATGAGCATCCTTTAAGAACCTATCACGGGAGGCATCAACATCTAGATGATTTGAGTGCACAAAATCAGTGAACTCATCCGTGACTACACTTCGCAAATCTCGATCAGGGAAGAGTCTCACAAATGCTGCCTTGTACCCTTCAGCCACTTCTAAATCTCTATATGGAGGAAGCCTTCCTGGTTGTGAAAGAACCTGAGAGCTGTAGTATTTTGGAGTCAATGCAAAGGCAAGAAGGTGTAATGGAGTTGTCATTTTGTTCCATCTTTCTTCAACAATTGTATGCACTTGTTTGAAGAAAGTCTCTTCAGGGTCTTGCTCTCTTGCATTTATGGTGCACTTGATCTTCTCAAGCATTGAGTCTATACCATCATATATTTGTCCAATGCATGGCTTGTCCATGTCAGTATAGCGAATCATACTCAAAATGGGCTCGGTGAAGCTAAGGAGATACTCCACACGATCCCACCATGAGTCATCTAATATCATGCTCCTAATTCTTGTTGCTCTTTCAGTGCTGCTTTGCCTCCATATAGACCAATTGGTGCTAATCACCATGCTAGAAAGTGCTTGCCTAACTTTCACAAGTCGTCTCAAGACGATTGTATTAGAGGCAAAGCGGGTTTCTGCAACCTATTGCAAATTAAAAATAATAATTAAAATTTAAAAATAAACTTTAAAGAAGAATTTAAATTAGATTGCACAATCAAATTATGAAAATCAGAAAATGACAAATGTAAATATTACTTCTCTTACCTTCAATAGCTCCAATTTTGAAAATGTTCTAAAGATCCCTTGAGACAAGTGGTGGTTGGTGACGAACATCTGAATGTCCTCAGCCTCAGTATACAATTGTTTGATCCATTCAATTTTATTCCCAATCTTTTGCAGCATAAGATTGAGTGAATGGACCGCACAAGGTGTCCAAAAGATATGTGAATATCTTTCCTCAACCAACAACCCTCAGCTCTACAATTCTTCGCGTTGTCCGTTACAACTTGAACAACGTTGCAGGCTCCCACTTGCTCAATGGCTGCAATAAGAATATTAGCAATAAATTGCCCATCTTTTACTTGCCCCTCACAATCCACGGCTTTCAAAAACATTGCCCCTTTAGGGGACACCGCTATGACATTGATCAAAGGCCGATTTTTTGAGTCCTTCCAACCATCTGAAACAATGGACACACCTGTCTCAACCCATGAATCTCTTATAGGCTTCAATGCATCTTCAACCAACTCAACCTCCTTTTCCAATAAAGTGCTACGCACCTTCTCATAACCCGGGCCCTTGTACCCTTTTGGAGCTTCATTAACCGTTCTCAACATCTCTTTCCAATATGGAGAACGAACAACATTAAAAGATAATCCATTGGCATATATGCATCTTGCTACACATTGGTCGGCAAGGGCTCTACTCTCATTTTGAAATGCAACTTCCAAAGGTCCCTTTGCTCTCTTGTTTGCAAAAGGTTGTGCACTTTGAGCTTGAAGATTTGGAATGGCCATAAATGGGTGGTCTTCTACCACAATATTGGGATTGGGATTAGATGGGGGCTGCATTCCCTTTGATTTTTTTTTTAACAAAGGGTGATTTCCTTTTTGGGCTTCCCGTTGATCTGCTGCTTCTTGCTCCATAATGTATTTTGCAATTGTCTCAGGTTGAATAGGGGCATCTTTCTTTCCAGGGCAAGGTGAGATGCCTTTTCCAGTTATGCCACACAAATGTGCTTTCACCCTATGGTATGAACTAGAATATGTAACTTCACACCCACTGCATTTCCAAACATAACCACCACCACCTGGAATCTGTCTTATCATTTCAACATACTGCCATAGAGGAGAATTTGCACTTGTTTTGAACTTTGGGTTTGGTTTAGCTACGGAGCCGGAGGTAGAACCCATTGACATTGTGATTCCTATGGCAATTTGTTTTGCAAACAACACATTCAAAATTTGAATGAAAACAAAATATAATAATTTTTTAAAAATTAAAACCTAGCTCTTTTGAATCTTGCACAATGTATACATTCATAGAAGAACAGAAAAAAAAAGAAGCAAAACAAAGTTTCTGTTTGTAAAACAAAAAAAAGAATGAAAAAACTCAAAAAAAATGAGAAAAACTTACCTCTTTGCAAAAATAATTCTTCAACAATCTTTGTGGCAGCCAATGAACACTTGCAAATCTGTAGGAATGGCAATGCAATCGTTTGTAGAAGCTTCAACAATCAATATTCAACTCCTTTTGTCAATCCAACAAGTTAAAATAAGAACTCAGCCTTTTGGAATGAAAATGCTTGTTTGCAAAACAAATGAATGAAAATGAGGTAGTTTAGGTGTTTAATTTGTTTTAGAGGTCACTTTTAGGGTTCCCATGGGCGTGGGTCAAAGTCAAAGTGAAGGAAATATTTAAAAAATACAGAAAAAAAACGCTTTTTGGCCGCCCAGACGCGTGGGTTCTCCTTGGGTTCGCTTTGGGTTCGCCCGGGTTCTTCACCGACGAACTAAGCCTCAAATGCAAGGACCCTGGTCGAACCCACAAAGGGACCGGACCAAGACCCGAACCCAGTGCAAACCCGGACCAGGACCGAGCCTAAAACCAGGCGAACCGGCTACACAGACTCAATGACATGCCAATTATGATGCCAATGGGCAAAGAAGGTCTTACATCGAAATGGGCTATGGCTGCCTTAGAACTACAATTAAATCAAGGTATGCCATGGCAACTCGCCACTACTCATCCTATATGAGGTATGACTTTCAATTCTTTATAAATATGTTACAAGATTCGCCTATAGGCTAGCCAGATCCAAGTTTGGTTCAAATCAGATCTATGATCCAATCCAATCTACCTGCAGATACAGTCAAGTTACAGGAGAGAGGGGTTGGGTTCATCTGGGACGAACTCAAGCAGGATCCAGGCGAATCTAGGGGAACCTAGGGCAAATATATCCATTTTTTTTACTTCTTTTTTTCTTTCCACCTTTAACATTGCATTTTAAAAAATTATGAAAATGGTGTGCACCATTAAGGTCTATGTAATTTTGGTGGCAAGGGCTCTACACCTTGACCCCACGCTGTATTGCGACCAGGAATGCATCAAGGATGCTGCCCTTGGACCTCACAAGGGGCAATTCCCCCAAACCCCTGCAAGGGACGCTACCCCTTGACCTCACAAGAGGCACTGCTCTCAGACCCCCATGATGCTATGGCATATGGAGCCAAAGCAAACTAACTTGGATGCTTCCACTTTTCAACATGTTACACTTGAGTTCGAAAAGTGAGCACACTTATAGTGCAAGCAGCAATGGCACTACTCGTGATTCTTCAAATGTTCCAACATCATCTAATGTCAATGATGATGTTGGCATTGATCGTTTAGAAAATCCTTATGATGCTGAAAATTAATTGTTGATATTATTGTTTTAAAATTGAACTTGAAGTTCAAACAATGATATCATTTATGTTTTAAATGACATCAGAATTATGGTGGTTTTGATGATTATATTATGCTATGTGGTATTCTAAACTTAATTCCTGTTTTTAGTCAACAAATATATATATGTGTGTGTGTGTGTGTGTGTGATTTTTACATGTTTTTTGTATGGACGAACCCAGCCCCAAACATTTTTTTGCTGGATCCATTAACCAGATCCACAAACCCAAACCAGGATCCATACCAAAACTTGTAACATAGCTTTGTTATACAAATAATTGAAAATAATGAACTAGCTCTATTTGAAATACTCTGGGTGGAGGTGGATTGAAAAGGTTAAGCTTATTTCCACACCTGGTCATGAGATTGAAACCCAATGGTACACAATTTTGGGGAAAACATAAAACCTTGAGGAAAATGAAACAAAATACTCTTGGGGTTTTCCATAAGGGGTGTCATACACAAATTTGATGTCTAACATTGTCATGACCTTAAAAAACATCGACTTTTTATAAGTAATTATATACAACACAGACTATACATTGAGATGATGAGTCTTTGTTAACAGTAGACTGCTAAAGCCTAGAAAATAATTCTTGAGAGATTTAAGTGATTTATTGAATCCTAAAACTATCAATAGGTAAATATTTAGCAGAAACTATTACAGCCTGGAAATAGAATCTTCATATATAAGTTGAAAACTTCCTGCTGGTTATTGCAAGACTCAAGTCTGAAGCAAGCATTAAACTTTTGGACTGTTATGTGAACCGCTAGTCAACAACCACCATAAACTCCCTAGTATAGTTGCGCACAAAAAATTGGAATGAGTTATAGAGGAATAAGGTGTTTGAGTAAATCTATAATGACAAAGTCACCTTTAAGAGGGAACAATCTGAAGTTTGCCTGTAGAGAGAAGTATAGGTGATAAAATAGAAGGAATCACAGAACTTCCCAAAAATGGATTAACAAACAAGCTACAGTATAAGTCTGAAAACACTTTTATTAATAATTGAATATGAAGAAACTAATATCCTGATACTTTATTTCCTCAGAACGACAGTTTATCTTTAACCTTTTAAAAAGATAAATATACTGGATGCATCTTTAAGGCTGAAATAATAATTGCATCCGCTCGCAGAAAATACTTCATCTTTTTTTAAGAAGAGTCCTGCTTTTCTGTTCAGTTACATTTAATTGCAATGTTATTTTCTTGAGAGACTAATTGGATAATGTCCTGCTTCTATGAAAAAAGAAGCCAGTCCATTCATATTCTATTACACAAACATGCTAAAAAGGTTAAACGTATATTGAATAAATCAATGGAACGAACCAGCATTGGGCCCAAATCATGATCTTAAAGCTAATGTCCAATCTGCCTTCTGGATGAAAGAAATCAATAAGGTTACTTAAAAACTAGGGTAAAAAGAATGGAAATCATAAGAGAAGCTTTTCGTTGTTTCGAAGAAAAATGCATGCAAAATTGTGGATGCTTCTCTTGAAACTCGGATGGTACCTAGAATCTAGAAACTATCTCATTGATTTCTGACAATAAAAACTACTTTGTAAAGCCTATACACTTTATGTAATTGCTATTGGAGCAATTCATTCTCCAATTTCAATTGTAAATAATTTTGGCAAAAAACACAACTGTAATGTCTTGCAATGTACTACTGGATTGCAAAACCCACCAAACTAATAGCATTATTTGTATGCAAGCGGGCAGCAACTTTTCTAACTGAATCAAATTAACCTACAATGGCATGCAGTGCCCACCTCATGCATCTTTTCAGTACCTTTCATACACACTCTGAAATCTCCATTATCACACTTCTGATTTCTCCTTAGTATCCAAATGCTTGGTAGGAACCTTCTTGCTGAATATACCCCAACCCTTTTGTCTCGGCTCATTAACAGCCTTATTTTCAGTCTGCTGTAAATCCTGCTTAGGGGTACCAGTACCACTGATGGGAACCTTCATTTGGGTTTGTCTTGGTTCTGCATCACTTTGAGTTTCAATAGATGCACCAATATTGGGTTCCCGAAGGATATTAGGTTCTTTAGATTGATACTGTGTCATCTTTACATGATCTCTTTGATTTTGAACAACAGAACCTTTTTGCTGACTGAAAATACCCCAGCGAGAACCTCCTGTAACAGAAGCTTGCCTAGGATATGAACCAATAAGAGACTGTTTTCCTGTGAGTGAAGCATGTCTCCCTTGGTCACTTGGACTGTCAACAGCAGGATCTTTCCTTGCATCATCCCATTGGATAGTCTTATAGTTTGGAATCTCCAACGAATCTCTTGGCATGGCAGTATTACTCATTTGAACAGATGACAGTGGCAGCTGTTTGGAAATACCATAAGTAGACACTCCTGTCTTATTGACCTGCTTAGGACTCGAATCAACAGGTTTCTGTGTGACTTCCTTTTTAGCAGAATTCCCTACCAGAATAGATCTGACAGCAGAAAGATCTTGTTTCTTGGCATTTTGAACTCCATTTTCAGTTTGCATGGGAGAAGCACTATTTACATCAACAGAAGATGATTGTCCATGTGATAGAATACTGTAGGTTTCTTCCAACACTTTGACTGGAGTGGAATCTGATACTATAGGTATTTGCTTTTCTATATTTGAAATATTATCCCCTTGGCTATTAGGACTAGGATGATTTTTCTTTGTGTCATCACTGTTAGAGTAATGTTTAGAGTTTGAAACTCTAGGTTGATTCTGTGTTACTGTATTATCATCACCCTCAAAATGTGATGGCTTTATCCATGTAATAGTGGTCCACTGAGATTCCTTGGACTTCTCAGGAAGCAAATCTACCAAAGGTTGCTTTTCTTTTTTTTGATCACCCTTTTTGAGGTCACCATTGCTTGTTACTGCACTAATCGTGGTGGCATCCTTCTTGTTGTCAAAACTTAATGGATTAGATTGATTTTCTGTCGACTTTGCTGGATGTCTTTGATTTTCAACAACAGAGCTTTTTGGCTGGCTGAAAACACCCCAGCGAGATCCTCCTGAAACAGAAGCTTGCTCAGACAATAAATTTGGAGGCTGTTTTCCTGTGACTGAAGAGTGCTTCCCTTGACCAATAGGATTTTCACCAGTGGGAACTTTCCCTGCATTGTCCCAAGGGATGTTTTTAGTATTTGAAATTTCCAATGAATCTCTTGGCATGGGATTACTAATCACTTGAACACCGGACAGTGGCAGATTTTCAGAAATTCCAGAGGTAGGCACAATTGTACTATTGGCCTGCCCAGGAGTTGAATCTAGAGGTTTCTGTGTGACTTCCTTTCTAGCAGAATACTCTGGTGGAATATATCCAACAGCAGAAAGATACTGTCTATTGTGCTCACTGGAAATAGTTTGTTTTGAAACTTTTACTCCAATTTTACTTTGTGTGGGAGCATCTTCATTTACATCAATAGCCACATATTGTCCCTGTGGAAAAATTTCATGAGTTTCAAATGAAACTTTAGCTGGGACAGATTCAAATGCTAAAGGTATTTGCTTTCCTATATTTGAAATGTCATGCCCTTCGTTACTAGGTCTGGTGCAAGGAGGATCTTGCCTTGTGTCATCACTGACAGCATGGCACTTAACATTTGAGACTCCAAGTTGAACATTTGTTGCAGTATTATTATCCTCAAAATTTAATGGCTTTATCTGTTTAAATGTTGCCCACTGAGGTTCACTGTGCTTTCTGAGAATCATATCAATCAAAGGTTCCTTTCCTCTTTCTAGTACACCTATTTCTTGGCTACTAGAACTGCTGTCACCAAGAACTTGCCCTAGACATTCAGCACCAATTTGATGACTGCTAATTGCTACATTCTGTTGATCTTGTGTTACATCATCATTATTTAAATTGATGGCTGAGGTTTGCACCTTTTCAAAAATATTTATTTTTATTTCACTTCTTGTGGTGGTATTATTATTGCCATCAAAACATGATGGCTTATGATGCCCTAAAATAGCCCCCCTATATTCGTATGCTTTCTTGGAAAGCAAATCTTCCAAAGGTCGCTTTCCTGTTTCTGATGCACCTTCTTCTTTGTCACCGGAACTGCTGTTGACAAGAACTTGCCTCAATCCATCCGCAGAAATTTGTGCACTGCCAATTGATATATTTTGTGAATCTTGTGCTGCAGTACCATTATTCAAAGTGGCAGGTGAGATCTGCAGCTCTTCAGCAATATTACTAGTTACTTCACTAGTTTGGGTGCTATTTTTATTGCCATCAAATTGTGCTGGCTTTACCTGTTTCAAAATAGCCCATCGGGATTCATTGGCCTTCTTGGGAAGAACATCTGCCAAAGGTTGCTTTCCTGTTTTTTCTTGGTTACCAGAACTGCGGTTGACAAGGGCTTGCCTTAAACTAGCAGCAGAAATTTTTGGAGTGCCATTTGTCATTTTCTGTTGATCTTTTGATTGAGTGGCATAGTTCAACTTGATAGGTGGGGTTTGAAGCTCTTCAAAAATAGTGCTTGTTATTTCGCCAGCTGTGGAACCATGAAACTTATGGTCATTGGTTACATCTTTTGCATTAGCCATGATGGAACCACTGGCAGACTCAGAAACTGAATCTACAGATAGTGACTTCTCAGCATTTGAAACATCACACCCTTGGTCACTGTGAATTTTGCCAAATATAACTTGCCTTGAAACATTAACTGGTACAGACTTTTTACATTTGTACTTCCCAAGCTGGTCTTGTTCTGTTGGCCCATTATTCAAATTGGCAGAAATGTGCAAGGCAGAGTGCTCCTGCAGTCAAACATCATTACTCATGTTTAGTTAATTCAAAAGTGAGTTTGATGATAGAACAAAATATTGAATTAATAGCTACATGTCCATGGGAATCATACACCTAAATCAATGCACAAAATCAAACATGAAAGAATAAAATAAAGGAATGTTACAAATAACAGAGACCACCTGCTTGAGAATTTTGCTGTCTTTAGCTTTAGTGGGACCAAGAGATTGCTTAGAAGGATGATCTAAAGGAAACTGTTCCCCAGTATTTGAAGCATTATAACTATGCAATATAGAATGGGTGTTAGAAAGAGTTTCCATTGGTTGATCAAAAGCATCATGTTTACTATTTGAATCTCCAAGCTTGGCTTTTGTTTCAATATAATTGATGCTGTCAACAACCACTGGCTCTTCTTTGAAAGCATAAGTAGTATGCACTTCCTTTTCACTACTAAAAAGGAAATTAGCAGGGACTTCTTGTACTCTATCTATGATTGGAACTTCTTCAGCTGTAAAATCTTTGAGATACTCAGTAGTATTTTGCTCTTCAAGTGATACACATTCTTCCTTAAATTCTTCATTAAGTGATGAAATTTTATTGTTTCTCTCACTGGTTAAAACAGCATCAGCACTGGGTATTCCTTCTACTCTATCTATGGTTAAAAGGGCATCAGCATTAGGGATTCCTTCTATTCTATCTATGATGGAAACTTCTTCAGAAGGAAACCCTTTTAACTTCTCAAGATGAGCACACTCTTCAAATTGGCTGTGTTCTCTTTTAAATGCACTCTCAGGGAACACAACTTTATCAAGCTTCTTGTTTTCACTCTCACTTGTTTCCTTAGAATTATCCCTTTCCATTTCACTCTTACTTATTTTAACTGACTTGGTAGTTTCTTGTGCTTCACTTTTCTTTGCACGTCCAAACTTGATATGCTTCACTATTAACCATGCACTTTTTTTATCTACCTTGGGCCCATTTTCCACAATGGAAAAATCCTCCATCTGCACAATGGAAATCAACAAAAAGAATAACAAATATGTTTACTAAGAAATATTTTCAAAGTAGGAAAACAAAGTAGATTTCAAATTTCAAACTAATAGATTACCAAAGTTGAAAGCCGCAGTAGTTGTTCTTCCAAATTTTCCTGTTCTGAGCCCATTGCCATACACTGTTTTGTGACACAAAAGAAGTCCATATCAACAAATTGAATGTCTTACCTAGATCAAATATAAAATGTAGCACCTTAACTCTCTTTAAAAACCTTGTTTTCAAAGTGCAATCTTGGGCATCTGTGTCAAGTAGCAAAACATGAGTACATAAACAAAATAATAAAGGAGAGCCAATAAGTAAAACATAATCATAATAACATGGAAACTATGCAGCATGTACTCATAGCAATCTTGAAGTCATATTACAGATGGTAAATTTACATTACAAGAAGCAAAAATTAGATATGGCCACCAGGCTCTATTGGCATGTTTAGTTGGAGTAGATGAATTTCCCTAGAAGAATATGAAAGTTTTATCACAATTGACTTTAATTTTGCCTATTTTGAAGGGCATACATGAATGTAGAATAGGTTCTTTCGCATCTGTTACCAACCATTTCTGTTTTTTTAATAAAAAAAGAAGTTAAAATTGTATAAGATGTATAAGGTACAGAAACACATAGAGCTAAGTCATGGTGAGCAGATTACATGGACCTTACATAGCAAACAAACCAAGCATAGATAGACAAAATCATAGCAAACATAGCAGACACAAGTAACATAATGAAAACCAAGAACCCAATCAGCTTTAACCTAAGTTATCAGTTCTGGTACTGGTTTGGGTTTGGGTTCAGGGGTTCAGTTCACGGGTTCAGCTAAATTGTTTTTGGAGGTTTGGGTTTGTTTTGGGTTCCTTTGTACAAAAAACATGTAAAAATCATATTCATATATATATATATATGCAGCCTAGAAGCATGAATTAGGATTAGAATATCACATAGCATCATATAAACAACTAAACCACCATAAACTTGAATGTCATTTAAAACATGCATGATAAATATTCATCGTTCAAACTTCAAATTCAATATTAAAATAATAATATCAAGTTCAACACTTTTAATCATCAATATCATCGTCATCATTGACATTAGATAATGTAGGAACATTAGATGAACCACAAGCAGTGCTAATGCCACTGTCACTTGCACTAATAGTGTGCTCATGCAGCCAATGAACACTTGTAAATGTGTAGGAATGACAATGCAATCATTGTAGAAGCTTCAAAGGTCAATCTTCAACTCCCTTTGTTGATCCAACAAGCAAAAATGAATGCTTGGCCTCTTGGAGTGAAAGTTGTTTGCAAAAGAAATGAACAAAAATGAATTTGTTTTAGTGTTTTATGTGTTTTAGAGGTTTCTTTTAGAGTTGAGGAGGGCGCAAGTCAAATTCAAAGAAAAAGCAATTAAGAAAAAAGCAAAAAACGTGAAAAACCTGTCACTGCACGTCCAGGTGCATCTTGGGTGCACCCGGGTTTGGCCTAGGCAAACCGGCCCCCCTAAGTGGGAACCCTACCAGAACCCACAGAGGAACCGAACCAGGACCTAGATCCAATGTGAACTGAACCTAGATCCGACCCGGCAAGAGGCAAACGCGGCTACTTGGGCTTTAACTAAGGTTATAGTAGTATTACATTTGCACGGCATTGACATGGCAAACTCAAAGTGTAAATGGAATTCAATTACATAGCTTTAAAACATGAAAAGAAAAAATAAATTTTACCCTAAACGCTAGATAGATACAGCAATTTTTCAGAAAAATACAAGTTCAATAATCTGCATTTTTTTCAAAAAAAACCAGATTTGACCAGTTCAAAGTTGTGCCAATTTGAACCAGCATGGCCCAGGGGTCGGGTGTCAATTAAATCAAAATGCATTGATGGAGGAGCATCCAGGGTGTAAGGAAATCTTACATCACCAAAAATATTGCTATTTTATTGTGTCATTTTCAATAAGGGCTAAGGTGTGTGGAAAAATAAATATTTTAATTTATAACATTGTAATGTTCCCTTGTGGTGATTTGCAAATGTAATTTTTGGAGGAAATATACTTTGATAAAAGTTTCAAAGGAATTTAAATTGGAAAATTCCATTTGGAGCATCCAATTCTAGGTGGGGACCACTTTGCATGCATGTTCTTGCATGATCATTTGCATACTTTGCATGCATTTGCATGTTGGGGCCACCAGCTTTGCATGTCCATATTTGGAGCCATCAGATTCATCAGGAATCAATGGAGATGTCATTGTTGACCAAAGATGATTGGCCAAAAGACCGGCGCCCATGTGAGGGCTATGTAACAATTAAGTGTTTTATATTTTATATTTTTAATCTCCTCAAGTTGGGCATGGGATTTCTTGGAGGTTTTGGTAGGTTGTTTTGGAAACCAACAACAGTTTTCCTCTCACACACTCTTCTATATATTGATGCTTGTTCATTTGGAAAAGTTGGCAAGGAGGAGTTGAAGTTTTGCATAACAGGATGCTACCGGATTTTCTAGAGGATTGTGACTCCAAACACTAACAGTTTATGTAATCAGCAAGCCCATTGTAATGTTGTAATCTCATTTATTTTAGAGATAATAGAAAATATCATTTCCATCTTGCATTTGCTTTTGCAACTTCTTGTTGTGATTGTGCATTTCAAATTTGTAAGAGGATCATTTTCCAAATTTGTGGAGAAGGAGACTGAGGCGTAGTTCTTGGAGAGGAGTCCAAAACTCCATGTTTTGTAGGTTTAAAGATGTTGCAGCAGCAAAAGGTTCGAGAATCAGAGGTCTATTGCAGCTGAGTTTTCCCATTGAAGGTTGCAGGTTGTAGGAGCAAAAGCTTGTGAAAGAACATTGATTGAAGGAGACCATTCTTGTGATTGATTTCTGCTGTCATAAATCAGCTCCATATCAGTTTTGAAATGTATTTGATCAGTCCTCATGGCTGCAAAACAATGTTATTTCAGATTTGCCTTATATTATTTAATTTCATGAGATTTTGGTATGAGAAACTAAGACACTTCTTGCAGATTTTCGGTGTCATTTCAAGCAATTGCTGAGTTGCATATATGCTGTAGTGAATTTGTGAATGAGGGTTGGAATTCCCTCTTCATCATGCATTTAGTTGCATTTTATCCCATATTTTGCTTCAACGATTAAGGTTCCTACTAGCACAGTGATGCATCTGCAAATTGGTGGTAGGTTGCAATTGCAAATGAATTTTCACCTGCCAACCTCACCCTAGGCATGGCCACCAATGTACAAGTTCCATTGATCTGCAAATGCATTGAAATTGTCAAGATCTCTGATGTGCGATTCTCTTCAGGTTCCTATTTAATCCCAACCATTTCTTTTCACAATACATGACCACAAAATAGAGCCCTGTTAAAAAAGAATCAACATCCTATATGTTTAAGTTATAAACGACCACCTGAACCCCAAACAAGAAAGGATTCACAAATTAAATAAACATGTTGACTCGCACCAAGAACTTTTCTTATCTTTTGCTGGTGGCAAGCTTGTGGAGCATTGTTTTAGCACTAGAGAAGGCTCATAGTGTTCTTTAAGGATCAATATGGGTTACTGAATTATAAATTCTGCATGGTGATAGTGGAGATGAGGCACAATCCCACTCATCTGCTTCACATTTCCATTTCTATTTCGATCTTTTCACTTAATTTCATTAAGTTCAGCTGCTCCAAAAATTTGAGCCCTTAAGCAAAGAATTACAAATTATTTGTTTAGTTGATTGCAAGCATTGTTCTTGCTTACAAGAGCACATGGAAATAGAAATGAGTCACATACAATTTAAACTAAGTAGCTGGTTCAGGTTTGGTACATGGATTTTGCAAAAAAGTATTTTGGGTTGGGATCATTTTGGGTTCGTCCTTACAAAACAACATATAAATATATTAATATTTTAGCCTAACAACAGTGAACCACAACATACATTTAATAAACAAAACAGGCATAAAAAATTATAAATTCATATCTAGCTAATATTGAAAGCTTAACTCCCCTCGTGTGAGCCCCACGGAGCATAAAAATTAAAAATTAAACCCAATTTTAACGTGTTGGATAGTTAAAAAGTGGTTAAAAGTAAAGAACACCCTGTTAATAACATGACTGAAACCACTGGCTTGATTTCATTGGAATTGCAGCAATTTCTTCTGCTAGGGTTTTTCTCACTTGATATGCCTTGTCCCCTTCTGTCTGTCACCCCTTCTGGGCCATGTGGCCTACCAGGCCTGGCCATGGCTGAACCAAATGGGTCTCTTCTAGGTCCCCCTCGGACCCTCTTTCAAACAAGCAGTGGTTGGTCTTTGCGAGAAAGCAACTCATCATGTTATTAAAGCAACGGATATTCTTGTTGATCTGGCTCATAGGCAGCAGGTTTCATGTCTCAGATATTCAAAGCAATTTAATCGGGGGTAATATGAGGATTTGGAGGTAGAAACTTGTTGGTACCCCTATGAAAATTTGCTATTAATCAAATTTGTAGTCAATAAACCATGTCATTTCTGTCATGTCAACCAAGTTTTAGCCCTATCAACTTGTCAAGTAGTAAAGAGTTGGCCTAGTTTGTCTACTAACAATGTCTATAGATTGATCATGGATAAGGAATGGCAACCAAAGATGAGTCAAGTTTTTTAAGGTTGATAGCTCCAGAGCATACAGTGAACGTAGACTAGGAGCTATGAACAAGGTTAGAAAATGACTAATAAATTGCAAGATGCCAAAAAAATTGCAAGGTAGTGGCTCAACGAAACCAAGAGGCCTACTCACTTGCCAACATTATACAGAAGTGATTCCAAAGAAAAACTCAGCCTAATGTGTTACATCCCTTACATTGAGAATGTGTTTAGTTATGTATTTCGAATGCAATGTTAGTTGCAAGTAACTACTTTCATGTGAATGTGAAATTGAGAATAAAATAGTTGTTTTATTTATCGCAACTATAATGTAAACGATTTTTTTATATGCAAGTGATTTTCTTGTTCACGTGAAATTGAATATGTACATGAAATTATAATTAAATATTTCTATAGCCGTTGAGAATGATCTAACCATAATACTTGTCAGTGGATGCAGGACTGTCGACGCCATGATGGAAAAGGAAATATCATCAGGGAGAGGTTGTGGTTAACAGAGGATCAAAAATTATCGTCTTGCCATGAGCCGGAATATGATGGTGTAGATTAATCGTAACCTTGGCCACTTTTCATTAATTAAATAATTATTCTAATAAGTCAAATTCATTTCGTGTTTCATTTTATCTCCCTTGGGAATTAAGGTCTTGTAATATTTTTAAAATGGGTCGCCAACCTCCTAAGCCGATGGAATAATATAATTCAAATAATGTAAATCAAAATTAATGAAATATTTTGGGCGCCGGTGAGAAAGGTGGTAATTCTTCAACACCTTGCCCATTTCCTTTCTAAAACATTCAAGAAGGGAAAACCAAGAGACAAGCGCGAATGTGAATCTTGGTCTTGGTGTTGGAAGGAGTCTCTCTGGAGAAATTGGCTTTTGTTTTCCTGAGTTATCTTCTGTCGATCAACAATTCCTTCTCTCTGAACTTTCTTTCCTTCTCTTTGATGAGTAATACTTCAGCTCACCTTCACTAGTCAAGCCATAATTATGAAATTCACCATACTATCCTTGCAGTTGTAGCTAACGCCTTTCCGTTAATATGAATATCTATCATTTGCTTGTGGTCATTGAATTATTTCATAGCTTTCTCTTTTAAAAACCCTAAATCATAATCGGCCTTATGTTCGGGTACTGCTCGAGCTAACATTGGAGACATGCGATTTGGGAGTTGTCTCTGCATTCTAATCTCTGCTTCTGGAGAACGTTGGGGTCTTGGTGGTGTCAATTTGTTCAATCTTAGATGAGGAACTTGGTCATATTTTTCTCTTGTTCGAGTATCCTTTCTAAAACACTCTAAGATCTTCGACCTTCGAACTCTTCAATTTGCAGGCATGTTTTCGTATCTACTAAATGTGAATATAATCCTATGTCAAATTGGAATCTTCTTGTTGTATGATATATAGCAAAGCAACCTAATTGTGTGAATTTGACATTAGTCGAATCTAGTTATTTATGATATGGTATCGTTGTCCATTATGCCAAACTTCTTAGTGATAAATCTTTCAATTCTTTTAGGTCTAGTAACCAATGCCAACCCTGAAGATAGTTGATTTACCAAAATATATATATTTCTCTATTGGTTCTAGGGTCTAACTGAGCACCATGCTCCTTTGTTCTGATGAACTAGAAATGATTTATGGAACTTTTCTTTTCCAGTCTGTGGTCAAGGTTTAACCTAGAATTAAGAGACTAGTTGGGTCTATAACCAGTAGTAATATTTTGTTATTAAGATCAGTGGGAACTATTTAGATATTTCCAGATGTACTCAACCTAACTGAATAAGCCGAATCATTTTCTTTGTATACATTTCCTTACTCTTCGGAGTTCTTTTTGGAACATATATTTTTTTTTATGAGATCTGGAAATCCTCTCTGTCGAATCAATCTCTTTCAAATGCATTCACTTAATGGTTAAGATATAACCTGAACCTAATGAAATGATAAACAAATTTGACATTAAATCAATAATCATGAGACATATGCAATCATGTCGAGCAAGGGTGAGAGCGCTGATGGCACAAGAGTGCCAATAGTGAAATTGAAATCCTTGGCCAAGGTACGATGCTAGATTCAGCATTTGTCAGCCATCAAGTACCAAATGTATCACTAATCAGAGTAATCTTCTAGTTGGGAGGTACCCATAGTGAAGGTTCGATCAAGAGATATAGGTCCTTGAGACCAGGCTCAGAGGCATGATGATAGAATGATCCCTGTTGATTACCCTCATGAAGGGACGGGTTTCTTCAGTCGAAGGAACATGGGAGACCAGTAGGTCTTCGGATGGGCGGTAAAGCCCCTGATGATATCTCCTTTTCCCATGATGACAGAGTCAAGTTCAAATGCTTCGGCTTCTTAACTGTATACTCTTGAAACCTTTCTCTCTTTAAATATCTGAAATGGTTACTTAGCTTAAAAATTGATTAGTTGTAATTAACGTTCTAGTTTTTCGGAAGCAATGAAAAGTTAGTTAAGTTCATTTGTATTTTCTGTTATTGGAAATCAGTTAGATGTTTCTTTTCAGCTGAAACTGAAACTTAGAAGTTAGTTGAGGAATTGAATGTTATGTATTTACTTTTAATGGAAATTCTTTTTCGTTCAAAATGCAAAAAGGGAACCCTAGTTTGAAACAAGTTAGTTGCATCTTCAGCTGAAAGATGTTTGTTAGTTTCCTTTCTTAAATTGTAGGACAGTTAGAGTATTACATAATGATTACCATGCTCAACAAAGTGACAGGCCATGTGGATGTCAGTAGTTCTGAGAATTGGATGTTTTCTGTTATTGGCTTTATTTGTGACAGAAGGAGATGCATTGACTAGGGTCATTTAATGAGCAACTTCATTCATTCTTAGTTGATGAAGTTCTCTAACACCAGGGCTTTCCATATGGTGTCATATCTCATCTATTCTTTAGTGCAGACAAATGCTTTCATAGGGTTGGAAAAGGTCCAAACAAGAAGATACATTTTCTTTAAATATCCACAACCAACGTACAAATGCTTATGGTTAGGGATTTGGAATATGAAAACTATGTCCAGATTCATATCAAGCAAGGATAGCTATTATGGAATAGGCAAACTGGTTCATCCAATTCCCCACCTTTAACTACATCTGATTATGTGAATTTGACTCATATCCTTACAAGCTTCCACAATACCCAAGTAATCAAATTCTTTTGATGAAATATTGTAGGCAATTGTCACATACACATAAGCATGGCTCAATTTGCTTGATCTGAAACTAACTTTTCCTAGAGAAAAATGCTTGCTAATCTAACACATTGCAAGGAAATGACCAAGGGAATTATAGAGTACAGATCAAAACAGACTCTAGTTCCCAACAGGAGTCTTGATTGGATACCACTATAGAAAGGGCCCTATAGGAGGGGGCCTCTAAAATTTACATTTTGTGAAAATGTTTCAAGGAAGAAACAAATTTAGAAGCCAATTGTCCAATCTAGATTGGGCCATATAAATGTAGAAATGCTATAGTTGCCAAGAACAGGGGTGCTGAATTGTCTAATTTCAACCTTAATTTATTACAAGAGTGGGTGCTTTGACTCCAAAGACATAATAATCAAGAGACTCAGGACCAAATTTGCACATACACCTAATATTGAGGACTTTTGGGTGAACTGCCTTGACTAATATAACATCCATAGGAGAAGACAGCTGAATGACCTCGGATCACTTAAGGGAATTCATATCCAAGGAAGTGCCAAACAAGTTGGTTGATTCAAGTGAAGATCTCATCTCCATAATTTGTTCAATCAAGGGGAAATTGTAATGTTCCCTTATTCGTGAGCATCAGAGTTTCGTAGATTAGCCTATCTTCTGACCCTCATAGGCTAATAATGTTGGTTAGAGGGTCCAATGTGGCAGTTGTCAGATTCTCTAGTGGCACTTTTGTGTTGTTTTCTTCTCTGAAGTTTGATATTATTCAGGATTTTCCTTTGGGAGTTGTTTTGGACTCAATTTCTACACACTTACTATTTATAGTAAGTCACCCGATCATCAAAGTCTAGTGTTACTATTTTTGGAAAGGCACCTAGATGCACAACGGATGTGGTGGTTGACCTCCTGGTTCAAACGGAATCGAGAAAAGATGATTAATGAGAAAGATATGCTATTTTTTATTATTATTAAACATAAACTTTAATAATAATTAATTATTAAAAGGTGCATTATAATGATATATTTTGACTTTATTAAAGTGGGGCCATTTAATGATAGATATTAAATCATAAAAGTGCTTTGAAGTGGGTGCCCATTTAATGAGTTTAATAAAGTCAAAAACAAAAGCAAATATAATATATGTATTTAATGATTAAAAAGCACCGGGAGCGGTTGGCAGGAGGGGGGGGCTGGGTGGGGGTGTCGGGCTTTTCCAAGAGGCATTTAAAAGCTCTCAACAAAAAGCAAATAGATTATTCATTCAATCATTCAACACTTGCATTTTTGAGCTTTTGTTTTGGAGGACGTGAGAACCAAGGGTTTTCAATATTCTTGGCATTGGAGAGCGTTGCTGCTTCAATGTTTCAGCCTCCTGAGGGTGTGTAATATCATCTGAAGGATGCTCTTAATGGTGGCTGCAAATCAATTGTCACATTGTGTTGGCGTAACAACTAACACCTCTGGAGTACAAGTTGTTATGAACAGCCTATGCACACTACGCAATGAGTGCTCTTCGAATTATTGAGGGGAAGCTCCCTCGATGTTCTTTGACAAATATGCTTTGTAAAGAAAAATAAGCTAAAACTACTTCCTGTCTTTTTGTTTCAGCTGCTAGAGGCACAAGACTTTCTTGAAAGAACTTTTACGTTGCAGCTGAGTTTTCTCTGGTTTTGCAAATCAACTAAACTACAACTTATATCTATCCAATCTCCTCAGGAAAACAGAGCAAGAGGAAACGGAGCAAGGTTTGACTATCTGACGATAAGTGGGTTTAGACTCTCTACTTGAGGGCAAGGTGGCACAACTATCATCTCAATCTAAACCAACTTATTGGGCACAACAGATTTAAGAATTCACTAAGACGATCTTATGGAACCCTGTGTGGCATAACACTCGACCGAAACAGCAAAGTCTTCACGAAACAGCCTTTATCTTTATAATCTCACGAAACCCTATGTGGCATAACCTTTGATTATATCGATAAAGATTCACAAAACAGATTTATCGCTGCAACTTCTCGAAACCCTGTGTGGCATAACGATCGATCACAATGATAAATAAACACAAAACAGCCTTATCACCTCAATCTCTTGGAACCCTATGTGGCATAGCAATTGACTTCAATGATAAAGATGCTTAAACAGATTTATCTAAACTATGGAAGAATTCAACATCACAATCTTTTGGAACCCTATGTGGCATAACAATCAATTGCAATAGTGAAGACACATGAACAAATACGAAAAAGAGCAATATTGAGGGCAAGGTAGGCGCAGCATATATTCCTCTCTCAAGCAAAAGTTATTTACAAATGAGCGTAAGCTCTTATTTATATACATCAAGGTGTAGGGAACCCTAAAATCACCTTGTGTTATCTATAGTTCCTGCAATGCATGCAAGCAATGCGCCCAACCCTAATTAAGCAAACTATACAGTTAACTGGGCAACTACCCTCAGTTTAACTGAAACATCTAATCTAAAAATGGACAATTGTGCGAGCATGCACGTCCTTATTAAAACAAGTTAACTGGAAGACTATCATCAGTTAACGAAAACCCTAAATACAACTCCAAGTGAACAAGGCGATTCTCAGAATAGGTATGCATGTGATGACAACCCCGAGTTAACTGAAAAGGGTAACATCCAGTTCAACTCGTGTGTGTGAAGTCTATTCTGAGAAGTGGGAACTGAAGTTCACTATGTGTGATCTCGAGCAATCAACCCCTCAATGAGATTGTTGACTGTGTCACTGTCCGGAGCGATGAGACTCTGACGAAGGATGCTATGTCGATGCAGCATGTCCTCACCAGCTGTGATCTGAGACTGAAGTTCCCTTCTGCTCCTTGTTGCTTCATCGAAAAGTGTTGACATGACTGTAAGCTGAGTAACCTTACAGCCAACTGTCTCCCCACTGAAAATGATATGAATGAGTGCCTGGAGTTCTGACTGAACATCTGTAAGCTCCACGTAGGCACCACCCTCAATCTGATAACGGCACGGTAAGCGAGATACAAGAGTCCTCACAAACCGGAGTGCACTAGTGACGTGCTCTCTACTCTCACCAACTCTGATGCTAAATGTCTTCTATCTTCGCTCTGAAAACCAACTGTCTTCCAAGAGTAGATAGCCTCTCTGTCTCTGCATCCGTGGCTGTGTAGTAAGCCAAACTCAGGTGAGCAATCAAAATTTCATCCCTGGGTTTGTTGATAGCCATATCCCGTTCCTCATCCTGAAGACGGATACGGAGCTCTCGTGCATTGTACCGCAACTGATATAACTCTGTAAGCATAGTACGGCCTCTAGCAACGAAATCTTCCTCCCATTCCTCCAAACGCTTGCCATATGCAACTAAATGATTGAGCTGACTTTGCTCTGCTGGTGGCTCAAGCATCGGTGGGAGTGTGTTAATGGCTTCTGGTCTGTGCACAAGGCTAGAAATGTACTGACGAAGCTGTCTGATTTCAGCCTTGAGGGCTGCTTTATCCTCTCCGTCCTTTAGTATTTTGTCCTTGGCACTATCTGTAGCAACTTGAAGAAGATCAACCTGAGTCTGGCGTGTGCTGCGACCAAGGTTGACTGTGATAACTTCAAAATCCTGAGACTCTAAATCAGCCAAGCTCTTCCCCTGCGGAGGTACAGCAGTCTCGATAACAACCTCCATGTCAGTGTTTCTCTCTACGTGAACCATGTTCTTAACTCTCTTATCTGGCGCATCTTGATAAATGTCATCGAAATCAGAATGATTGAGAACATAAGATGGCTGCCTCCTCTTCCTTCCTAGCTGAGTCTCGATCCAAGATGAATCTCTGCTAATGCTACTAGAAGGGTCTGCAATAGCGACAGGAGGTACTGATGAGAGTGAGTGTGTAGAAGACCCACTGCGAGGTGGAGAATCCAAGTCCAATTCAATGTGAATTGGGACCGGTGACGGCTCTGAAACTAATGTAGGAGCTTGAGGCTGAACCTCAGGTACTGGCGGGCTCTGAGCTGATCTCTGAACTGGCTCTGTGATAAGCGGCTGTCTGTCAGGCTCTGAATGTGAAACAGTGGCAAGCGCCTTGCCCTTTGAATTATTTGGCGCTTGTACTTTCTTAGGAGGGTTACTCCTCTTTTTCTTGTTAGGTTTTGGCGAAGAAGGTAGCGAAGGATTTACCACCACTGGCGGCTCTGCTCTAGGAACAACTGCTTACTCTTCTTGTCTTCTTGCTGTCGAGGGTAAAATTATCTTTGATACGGATGACTCTACGGAACCTCATAACCAGCCGTGCATATTCTTTGGCGTGCCAAATCTACTCTTGTAGCGGTTGTGTGTTAATGGAAACTGTTCTCACGGCGAGGAAGAACCTCTCCCTCATCTCGATAAACCTCCCACATCCTCGACAAGAAAACAGAAATGCGTGAGAGCGGCCGTATGCGTCTGCGAACTTCTCGAAGTCATCGAGCAATTTGCGGTAATCCTCTATAGAAGGCTCGTGATATGTGCCTCCAACGAAGCGTATAATGAGCACGAAAGGTCGCAGAGCCTGAGCCGACAAGGTACTTAAGATGATATCTCTCAAGTTCCTGTCCTGCGATCTTTGCATCAATTGCCGACTTGCACCAATACATTCCAAACTGAAAAGGAAAGTTGAGTGATGGTCTGTGCCTGCGGCGTAGAAGACGATGAACATCATGCATGTGCCTAAGGAATTCCTGAAAGATTGTTTTATCCGAAGGATAACGTGGAAGCATAGCTGGATTTCCTGTGAAGCCATATACCCGGATGTAGGTGTATGTTGGGAACTGTATAAACCAATCTGCCCATCCATCCATCGCTGCCCTAGCAACTGCCGAGATACGAACATGCAACTCCCGGTCCAAGTTTC